>JAYESA010000005.1:241651995-241987118 GCA_036927795.1 Iris macrosiphon
CCTCTCCTTTCTTGTTCTGATTGTCATTTGATTTCCGTTTTTTCTCCGAATATAGGAAATTGCATATTACATGGGTGTAGACCTTGGGAAGATCAACATCAAAAGGTTTGCTGATGGTGAGGTTTACGTACAACTGCAAGAAAGTGTAAGAGGCTGCGACGTATTCCTTGTGCAAGCAACATGCCCCCCAGCAAATGAGAACCTTATGGAGCTTTTGGTTATGATTGATGCATGTCGAAGGGCCTCTGCAAGGACTATTACAGCTGTCATTCCGTATTTTGGATATGCTAGAGCAGATAGAAAGGTAGAGGTCCTTGTTCCATTTAGAATTCTATATTCATGTTTCTTAGCTTTCAGTGTAGTGTGTTCTCGGAGATCTCTCTTTTAGTAATTGGGCATTGTTTCGTTAATTAGTATTAATGAAATGCGAGTTGGATTTATTCTCACAATTTTTATATCAAAAAAAAAAAAAAATTGGTACGTTTTCTTAGAAATACGGTTTACAAGAACATATTCAAGGTCACATGAGAAACTTAGATAAGAGGAAAAGAAGAGAAAAATTCAAATTCCCCTCGCGTTAATGGTTCAGTGTACAATTTTCAAATGACAACTTTTGGAACTGTGGAAAATATATAATTAGAAAAGGTTATTCAAAATGAATGAGAAGAGAATAAAAGTTAAATACAATAGTGGACATACTTATTTTCCTTTCCTAAATATACATGTTTCTCTTCTTAGCTCATCTTTCTTGCAATGAGGAACTTGCAGATAGATTATAGTTAAACGCTTCATTTTATAGTTTACTCAATGTTATATTGTTAGTAGAATAAAATTATACCTAATAGTTAAGTTTTTAAAGAACCCTTTATTCATATAGTAGTTGTAGAAAGCTACATTTGGATCAATAAGAATATCTTTCATTTAGTTATTGAAGAAAATATATATAGGTGGAGAAAACCCTTCTTTTGTACACGTTCATAAAATATGCTACTAAATTAACTACATAGACCCTCAAACTCTAACGACTCTAACACTCCCCCTCAAGACAGAGCATGTAGAACCTAACCAGCTTACTGCAAAAGCAAAAACAAAAAGGAAACAAAAAGTAATAAAACTAAAACACGAGTATTAGTAATAACAACCTTAATAGACGAACACAGTCACCACAATAGTAGATCGAAGCAAAGCCTCATGAGAAGAGACATCCAGTGATAGTGACTGCAGGAGCAACATTGTCGCGAGATAGATCGTGTATAGCAGCGGTGTCAAGAGAGCCACAAAGAGTAGAGACACCGAGAGGAAGCTGAAATCTAGTTACAAGAGGAAAGAACAAAGGATATGCAAAAAATGAATAGCCATAGGAAAAGATGAGGAAGTTCCTACTGTTGGAGTCGTGGAAGCAGCTTGCAATTGATCGTAAAGAAGCACCGAGGACGACATAGGCTGGAGTCATTGTTAAGATTGTAGTAGAGTCTGTAGTTTTCCTAGAGGTGGGTGGGGGGTGGAACCAAGTTGGCGATGGGAGAAGATGCCACTGGTGCAATGTCCTTCGATTCTGCGAATCTGGCTGGATTGCCGAAGTGGGAATGTTTAAAAACTCGGGTCACAATTGGATCCCCTTCTCGTTGATAAGTAGTACTTCATTGCCATCAAACTATCTTAGTACCATCATAGCTGCACGAACAACGACACTATACAATTCTCTCCCTTATTTTGCTACAAGTTGAGCTTCCTTCACAGATGCAAGTGTGGTGTCAACCAACCTTGCTTCTCCCTTTCCCTTCAAATCTTGTATGAACATGACCTGCTAAGCTCCAGAGTTATCAACTACTTTAAGTTGGTTCTCATTTGAATGAAGGTTCTTTGCTGATGTGGTAAAAGGTGATTGCAACTCATCCTTGCCCCTACATCATTAGGTGCTTTCACTACGCCAAACAATTTTTTGTAGAGGGTTCCCATCAATCAATTGATGACACTTGGTAGTAGAACTTGAAATCATTATACTAATACTATGTGGCCTAACAATGGCGACAATGAGTTGGAAACAACAAAGGTTGGTGATGTTGGCAAGTAGGAAACAATAGAGAGAGAAGAGGGGATCAATGAATGGCGGGGTATGACCGATGTTTGGCTCTGTGTTAAATCTAGGAGAAATGGTTTCGTATGGGTGTAGGGTTAGATCTAGGAGAACGAAAAATGATAGTGGGTTAAGGTTTGGTTGGTGGTCATGTTGGCTAGAGTTTGGAGATTAGGGGTGAATGGATCTAGGATTGCCTAAAGGAGATGGGATTCAGGTCTACCGTTCGATAATGATGATGATGGAGTCTAGGGGTTTGTTTTGCTGGAAGTTAGAAAGTTAGGTCCAAGATGAACCATGCTTTAATAGTAATACCAGGTAGAAATCTACATGGGGATCAACATGAATGTTTTTCTAAGTGGTTTGAGGACATATATATTGGAGAACCTTCATAATTTAACTCATATGAAAATGTGGGACTAAAGTAATTATATAGACCCACTAACAACTTTAAATTAACCTTTATGGCACTTATGTTATTGCTCATGTTCATAAAGCCTATGGAATTATCATTCATTTTTCACTCTTTGGCTTAAAGTGTCATAGAGATGAATTCTCCCTATAGAAATTTTGTATCATTTACCTCTTCGTTTATACTCTCGGCAACTTGGAGGGCTCTCCTTAGTTGCATGAGCTTAAATTGCATATGCAAAAGATAGGTCTACCTACCAACTTGCCTCCTAGATTTTATGGTATGATCCTCTCATGGTCATAGCTATCTTGGCCAAGAATTTGACACTAAGATATAGGGTCGACCTTAAATCAAAAATCGGTGATAAAAACTTTTTTTGAGATCCTTTATGGAGCTTGCTTATGCTTCATAGCTACCCATTTTGATGGGAGAAGGCTTGGATGATGATGTTTTATAGATCCTACTTTAAGTCTTCGTTAAAAATCTTAAGTAACAATATAAATCTTTTTGAATGTATCTCATACTGCTCTCACTGGAATGGTAATTTAAGGAAGTAGGAGATCATGCCGTATTTTATCTTCTGTTACCATGTGAGGTGGGGTACCTTAATGTTGGGATGACTACATCAATTGATTTGACCATATGTGGAGAGAATTTTAACAAAAGTGCCCAACCTTTTTGGCCCTTGGAGGTAACCGTAATATAGAGCCCTCATTTATTTTTATTTTTTTAAATTCCTGAATTGAGAGAATTTCGGAGAGTTTTTCTCTTAACATATGTTGCTACATCATGTACTCATGAGACAAAATGTTACAATAGGGATGAACACTTTTAAATTTATGAGAATACTTATATTTATAGATAACTATAAATGGATTTTCTGTCAAGCCGGTAGTTTTAGATAAGCAAAGTCTTTTTTATGACATACGTAAAAAACTATTATTGTTATTAGTTTTTGAGATAAGGCAGTCATTAATGACTGTCCGTGTCGTCGGCTACTAGCACCATGACCCCCTCCCATTCCTATTTTTATTTTGCCTAGGTTGGAATTTGAACCCACGCACACTCCTCCCCTCCCTTACTAATGTTGCCACTAGACCTCCCCTTGGTGGTGTATGTAAAAAAGAAGTAAAAAATGAAAGAAAATTACAAAATATGTTTCATATGTAGATGACAGAATGTTTCAAATAACTACAATTCACACACGCATCATTAGTAAGGTATATTATATACTTTTGCGTCGAATTGGTGTTGTATGCTTGTATGTATCTTGAGAAATTTCTAACTCATCCATGAAAACCTGTTCTTTTCGGATTTATTTGATGCTAGCTGTTCAAAGCGCAAGATCTTTCGTTTGTAAATGTTTTGAAACATGTGCATTACTCTGAACAGATCATGGATTTGATGGGTTATAATTGTGCCAAATGGATTTCCCTTAATAAATTTGCTAAGGACCCCTCCGGAACCATGCTTGTGTGTTTAGTCAAAAATAAATAGAATGAGCAAGATCCTTTTAATCAAAAGGATAAACATTGTTACGAAGGCCTAGCAAGTTGAGCAATTCTTTTTTTGTGGTAAAAGATGGTCGTTTATTTCCACTGGTCAAAGATTCGGTTGGCCCAGTACTGCTAAGTGCTAACTGTTACATAGGCGTTGTAGGTGTGTATTACTATGAACTCTCAACCATGTGTACCTTCATATGCATAATAAGTGTTGTGTTGCACTACACACAAATATAATTTCATAGATAGATAGACACACAGAAACTTGGAATTATGCCCATACATAATCCTCTTAAGTTTATACATCTGCTTTTTACTGTTTTAAGAATGCATTATTTACTTTCATGTGCTCTATTTGATTTATTGTCATTTTTGAACTATTACATATGCTTTTTACTGTTTTCAGAACATAGTTGCCTAATTCGCCAACCCCCCCTACGTCCCACGAATTGGGATGAACGACCCGGAACGGGGTGCGTCCGCGACCCGTTCGTCAAATTTAGCGACCCGGATTTTGATGGCTTTGGTTATGTACTTATGATATTTGGTTTAGTTACAAGAATATTGACTATGCTTTCCTTCACTTGGATTTTGATGGCTTTGGTTATGAACTTATGATATTTGGTATATACTTCTATATAATTGTATATGGTACAAAAGACGACCTAGATAAAAACGAATAGCGACCCCAAATAGCTTACCGAATAAGCTTACCCTCACCGCACCGCGTACCGGCTGAGGTACCGTACCGCGTACCCGTACCCGTACACGTACCAAAGCGACCCACGATCCTGGTAACATTGTTTCAGAATGCACTATTTATTTTTGTGTGCTCTATTTGATTTATTATCATTTTTGAACTATTAAATTTCAGAATCAAGGACGTGAGTCAATCGCTGCCAAACTTGTTGCCAATTTGATCACTGAAGCAGGTGCCAATCGAGTACTTGCTTGCGATCTTCATTCTGGGCAGGCAATGGGGTATTTTGATATTTCTGTGGACCATGTTTATGGACAGGTTATTTCTCTAACCATTCATATGTTGTGATGTATGCATTCTTTGCTAGAATAGCAATGTTCTAATGATCAATGGTTTGATACCTCTAGTTTTAACTATTCATTTTTATTATTTTTATTTTATTTTATTTTATTTTTTTGTGCAGCCTGTGATTCTTGATTACTTGGCAAGTAAAAGAATATCTACAAATGACCTAGTGGTTGTTTCTCCTGATGTTGGGGGTGTTGCTCGAGCACGTGGTTTTGCAAAGAAATTAAGTGATGCACCATTAGCAATAGTAGATAAAAGACGTCAAGGTCATAATGTCTCAGAGGTAAATTTGCTATTTTCCTGGATCAAAGTGTCTATTCTACAGTTCCTCAACTTCTATTTGATTTTTTTTTGCAAGGAAAATTAGGCGATAGATTCTTAGTTGCACTTTGAGAAGTCTTATAATACATTTTAGAAGAGTCGGGCCTCAAAATTTTCACTATGTAGGATAATGATTTCGCTGCAGACACAAAAGGCTAATCATGATCCAGAATTGAAAATCACAATCATTCGTAAACCCTCAGAAGCTCTTAATCCAAACACCCTATGTCTTTGAAACTCCCGAAATTGCACAAATGAACATGAAGAAAAACCAGAGAAAATGGTTCTCTATATAATATAACCTAATAACAAACCTAAAGCAACATAAAACAGCAACTTTTAACCATCCATCTTAGCTCAACCTACATATATGGAATGATGTAAGATTTCTCATCTCCTTTTATCTATCGAGATTGTCAGACTATATCTGTATAATGATGTAGGAATTTCATTTTGACTATATGTTTACCAATGAAATAGGTTGAGCTTATCTTCTTGATCCCATCCTTTGTGCATCAAAAATAAAAAAGAAGAGAAAAGAAGAAATAGGTTGGGCTTATCCATGTTCTATAAAATATATTATGGTGCATGTGCACCACAGGTACATGCATCCTAAGAATCTTTTGTGAGGTACATTGGGTTATTTATGAAGAGAATAATTTATCATTTATCAATGGAACAAATGTAACAAATAAGAAGATTAAGCATTTTTGTCCTGAAGACCCACAATTGGCTCAATCTTCCATGGCCATGTTCTATGTAAGAACTTGCTTTGTTATGTAACTAGAGCTCAGTCTGAAAAACAGCTCGCTAATTGTTTTTAACCATATGACAATGTCAAGACTCAAGAGAAAGTAGAAAAGAAAAGAGGCACATTGACGAGTGGCTCTTGGTATGAACCAAAAATGCCAAGATAAAAGAAGATTAAGCTACTACATAGGTTGAGAGACATCAATAAAGGGTGAAAGGAGGAACACAATTTAGTGCGGGAAACAAACGGGGAAGAGAAAGATGGTGGTTCTGCCATCAGACAAGAAAATGGATGCTAGCAGACATGTCAATGAGGCATCCCAGGAGAGGTTCTCCCTTCATAACATTAGAGCTACCAGTTCCACTAGGGGAGGATGGGGAGGAGCTGAATAACTATTTGAGTGAGAGTGTAATCTCAACAATTATGAGACCTCTTGGGCCGTGAAATGATTAGGGGAATCAAGGTGTGACAGGCCTAAACACCCCCGGTAGGAGAAGTCATAGGGTGCCAGATCAATATGGAGCCTATGACACGCTTGGGAATGGAATCAGGCTTGGGGGTAATTACTGAGTATTGGACTAGGAACTAGGAAGAGTCTTTGACACCGGGTATGGGAATTGGAAGCCAAAAGTGCAATAATTGGAAGCCAAAAGAAGCACTGGGAAGGGGAATTAGGAAGTTCTGTTTTGACAAGGACCTATAAACACTGTTGGTAAGAGAAATGGGTGTATCAATTTGATAATGGATACGAACATATATGGTTGGGGCTTGAATGCCATGGTCAATGGGTCTCCCAAGCTAGAGGGTTAGAGTTGCATAGAAGCCAAGAAGAAGCTTAAGATGTAGACATTAGTCTCACACTCCTCGAGGAAAATAACTGATTATAGCTGCAGCAAGCTCGTGACTAGCCGGTAATAGTCCTGTTTTTAATTTGATTCGAGTTTATATCTGGTGTTCTTTATCTGTTTCTTTGTGGGAATTTTTACCTTTTTTGTATCATTAATGGAACACATGATGAATTTTCTTCCCACCTTTTAGTCTAAAAAAAGCCATATGACGTTACCTAGTTGCCTAGTTGGAGGTTATACATAGATTCTAGTTCTCATAGACTTGTTATGAAGTATGCAGGTTATGAATTTAATTGGTGATGTAAAGGGAAAGGTCGCAGTGCTGGTGGATGACATGATTGACACAGCCGGTGAGCATTCCCAGCTAGAATAAACCTTTACCGCTTTTGATGCAGTTGGTCAACAAGCATTACATTCATCTTATCAATCAAATCACACACCTTCTTGAATCCAGGAACTATCACAAATGCAGCAGCTTTACTACACCAGGAGGGAGCTAGTGCAGTTTATGCGTGCTGTACTCATGCTGTATTCAGGTATCAGTCCCAACATGATCACTTTAAACTTGATCAAACTGTCACAGTAAGTATTTTCTTACCAGAGCTACTTTACCTTTGTTTCTACAATTTTTAGAAGGAAACACCACTGCTTAAGAAAAAACACCAACTACTAAGATGGAGATGGATATAGTATCTACTGATTTATTAGTTCTTTTTCCTCGCATTCTATACTTGGAAATTAGAGTATCATTGTTTTTTCGTACAATATCAAGATTGATTTGGTTGTATACACTACCTACCTAATATGGAGTTAAGATCTATGTTGAGAAACCTTAAATTGATGCCCATCTGTTCGCTGAGAAGGATAAAAAGTTATGAATTGTGGTGTTCACAACTATGATGCTATCTGTTTGGGAAGATGCAGAATGGATTCTTCCATAAAGCTTTTATTTCTTTCTTCATTCTTCTCTCTAGATTTGATGGTTATTGACTCGGATGTCTTTTGCTCTCTGTTTTCATTTTGGTTGTGTAGCCCACCTGCAATTGAGAGGTTGTCTGGAGGTCTCTTCCAGGAAGTGATAATCACCAACACGATCCCAGTAGCAGAGTGTAATTACTTTCCTCAATTGACTATACTTTCAGTGGGGAATCTTCTTGCAGAGACCATCTGGCGTATTCATGGTGATAGCTCCGTGAGTAGTATCTTCCAGTGATAAAACTTCAGGTGATTACACAACACTAAGTTAGCAAAACATGAAAATAGACTACCAAAGAGTAAAGAAGTTTTGGTATTTCCCTAATCTTTCACCACTATTTTCATATTTACTTCATGTTTCTGATCCTCGTTTACTTCTCTAATAGTCACATCCCGAGACATCCATTACTAGGCTCGATTTCATGATTTTCTCTTTCGACCATTCTTCCTTCCTCGTAATTTCTTATATGGGTTATTGGCTTTACATTCTAGGAGATTTTTTTTCTGTGTCGTTATTGACCCTCCTGTTTCCTCATTGATTTTTTCAGAAGAAACAAAGGTTTTAATCTGTTTGCAGTTCATTTCGTAGGTCTAAAGCATGTCCGAATGTACTTTGTTAAAAACTTGCATACACTAAAGGTTGATAGTATCGAGCAAATTTTATTATTTGTTTGTTCTTTTATGCAGGAGTTGGAGGCAGCCTTTTGTTGTCGAGGATCCTCTTTTTCCTTGATTGCTTTTCCAATCGGCATCAAACTATGTAGCACTAGGGACTTGGCCCAAATATGGATAAATTAGTGAGACATGCCTCAAATGTGAAATTTTGGTATTATTGTGCCGAAGACAATCCTTCTGTTTCATCGTCAATAATTCTAGAGCCCTGTAGTGATACATTCAGTGAATTTTTTTGTTTTCTGACCCACAAGTTTGAGGCAGTGACCTCTTAACCCTTGTAATGTTCAAAACAGGACGTCTATGTCTCGTAAACTAATGTCGGCTTCGCAGGGATGGACTCGATTGTTCTTGACTTTTCTTCGTATCTGTTATGGTTCATGATCAAGTATTGATGGAGCAGAATGTGTGAAAAGGAATTCATATATTGAAAAATCCCCGCATTTAGAGAAAAATGTCTTCTTCTTGCCCCCCTTTGTTTTTGTTGTTCTGTTCTTGTCATCTCGTAATTTAATAAATGTTTGTTTCTTTTCTTTTCTGATGCTTGTCCCTTTGTGGTTGGATATATGTATGATTATGGCGAATTCACTCTCAAAATTCCTGGCATGATGTTAGAAGCCCAAGCTCGAGCCTTAATTGGGTTTTGAATTGAGCTTAGGTCAGCTCGGCTCCTCTTGAGTCCTGGTCGTCGAACCAATCTCGATCGCAACACTTGAGAGTTTTAAAAGTGTGTTGAAGCTCGAGCTTGATTAGATTCGAAAGCAGCTCGGTTGGTTTCGAAAAGAAGAAAAATAAAAATAAGAAGGGAATCAAAACTTCAATAGCTTCTTCATAACTAAGAAGCGGGTCCAGCTTACCATTCTGTTTGGTTTGATACTTGATAGGAAGGATGGAAAAATAGAAAGAAGGAAAAAAGAGAGTAAAGATAAGACGTTTCATTCAAGAGGAAAAAGTAAATATCACTTCCCTTGTGTTTGTGTTTGGTAGTATTGATAAAAAATTGGAAGGAATTTACTGTATCATAGGAAGTCGGTTATACATTTATGTTTTTTTTATTAGAATTTAGTTGAGTCGATTTAGGATTCTTGATCTGTAACGACCCGTTCCGTTCAAGCAGACAGCCGATTCAAACGGCACAATTACAACGACCCGACCCGCTTCGCTCAGCGAGAAGACTCGTTTGAGGCAAAAGATTTTCAGACTTGGCCCTTCAGGAGTTCAGACTTAGACTTTCAAAGGCTCGCTCGGAATATCGCTCGACCGAGGCGAATCATCGCTAAGGTGGGTGGCTACGATGAACTTGTCTTTGCTTAGCCAGCACACTTAAAATATGGACGATACATGCTAGTCGCTAGGTGAATCACCCTATGCATGCTAATAAAGAATACAACGCATCTAGCTAAGAAAATAATCCCAACTTGTATTGCTTGTGTTAGAACATGAAAATAAACTTGGCTTATGAATAGACCCTCGCATGCTACATTTGCCTTGTGCAAGTAGACTCTGCTATGCCTCGAGTAGTTCGTTATATACTCTTTGTAGTGCACTGTTCACTTGTTTACACTGCACGTCTATTGATTATGTCGCTCGATATGTCCCTTTACGGTTTCACTCCTCGCTCTACACCTTAGACCCATGTCAATGTAAATGCTTATGTTCAATATAAATGCATGCTTGCCTGCTTACTTTGTAGTTTGTACTCGTTGCCTCGTTTCAATGCTTGCCACACAAATTATGCCACAATAAAGTAACACTATCCGCATCGTGCATGCACCTAGTTAGCAAGAAGACTATCAAATAGTTATTTTGTGCGATATGAACCTGCAAGTATCCGGGACCGTTAGGTCGCCAAGGCAGTTCCCGAACAAGGAGAATACATCAAGTCAAGTTTAACTCTGAACGAGAATCATGTCAAGTAAAGTAAGAATCATAGTTCGTGGAGGATACTCGTTCTGAACAAGAATCAAAGGATTAACATATTATGAATATTCGTAAATCTGAGACCCAAGACTTACATGTCGCGAACAGCTTGTGCACAAGGTATTGAATGGGTTCCTGCGGACGGTCGTCGGGGCACCGGGGCCGATCCGATCCGGACGGAACGTCTGTTAGTCTATCTGTTGGGCAAGGATGGCGTGTGGCGCCCTTTAAACCTTCCTTCACGCCATTCTCGCTCTTAGACTAAATAATCGTCTATTGGAGGAAGAAATGGCATGTAGCGGGGCTTGCCACCGCGTTGCATACCATTTCTACCCCGTGATTAAAACTTGCCCTTAATGGCTATGCCAGTGACTCATGTTCATATAGATAAGTCATCATCGCTTAGCGACAATCCGCGTGCGAGTCATTGCACCGAGTAATAAAATCTGAAACACCTGAACGAATGTGAGTATAACGCACTTATGCATAATTGAACACATTGAACATCTAATGCAAAACGCCTTATAATTCGTGTAATCGTGCACCCGAAACAGAACCTCGCTCACAAAACTTGTGTTTGCTTATGCTATTGCCCCTGGATTTCATTATAAATGCTCCTGCTTGATTTAACTTAGTTTTTCTTGGACAGTAAAGGACGAATGGTAAGTTGGTAAGTCTCGCCGTGTTACTCTTATATCGCATGGCGCACTACCACACGTGTTAGGCTTTATATCATTCTCATAAAACTGATCCTAAGGTAAGACTAGAAAGATAACTTAATAAATGGTGCACGAAACCTATATAACGTGTTTGGATTTGTCGAGTGGGCGAGAAGCCTCTCCACCAGTGCATTCATGTACTGATAACCCACCTGTTTGCTTGCAGGGTACGAAAAAACCTCGTTCGGTGTGGATGCCCTCTTCATGCGTGCTAAGGCGCGGAGTTTACTCTAGAGCTTGGAGCATTGCGTCCGGAACTGAAGCACATATACAAGACTTAATGTTGGAACATCACCTATGTATCATTCAACAAATGTAGCCACTTAGGACGCTTTTATTTTTTAGAGAGAGAGAGGACTTTAGCGACTTGTAATCTTGGCCTAGCACCGCTTGTAATACTTGTTCAATATCAATAAAGAGCTTGTTTTACTTCTATACTTGTGTTATTCAATGCTTCCGCTATTGACGACTCTGTGAACTTATTACTAATCTCCTGTGCATTTTTATTTCGCTGTACTCGGACTATTTGTGCGACTCTGTGGCTTAGTCATTTTACCGCCTGCTTGGATCTTGGCCTTACACGGGCGCGACTTACGTTAGTGCGGCATCACGTCCAGATGGAAAAATATTATCCTACGGGAGCGCTGGCGCGGTGATTCGCACCTAGCGGGGACGGCCGATTACCTACGGAAGATCGGGGCATGATATATTGGTATCAGAGCATGGATTTATGCCTTTGAATTTTGTTTCGATTTTCTCAGTTTCGAAAGCTCATTCGTGGGTTATGTGCATACACTCTCTCTTGTTGACCCGATGGAATATTTCATACAATGAGTCTAAATAATTTCAAAAGTGTATGTGAATGATATGATTGCTTATACGAAATTGTGATGCGATGGCATTTGTGTCGACCTGTGCTAGACTTGTGGGAATAGACTCATGCTAGAATTTATAAGTTATATGCAAACTCGAATACCTATACATGATTACCCAACTGGTTAATGTGTGGGATAGAATATCGTTCGAACGGTTAGCTATGCACTCAGCCTTTCGGCTAAGTTGTGTAGAGTATCGTGCGCCAAGACCCTTTTAGTGCAAGCTAGTTGCAAACGAGATTAGGATATCGTTCAGAAAAAGATAAGTTAAACTTAGAATGACAACCGATAGAAACCTTATTAGATTATCGCTAAGGCGAATATAGAAAATCGTGCTTGGATTTTGAGAAGTAGCTTGGACGATATTCCATAGCTGGAAGATACAAATCAGATATTGTTTGCTTGGATGACTATCAACAAGATATATACGAGACTAAGATTTTATCAGACGATGCTTAGGTATCGTGCAGGAAGTTCTGAGGAACGACTTGGTGAATATGCTAGCAAGTGATACGAACACCGATTGAGGATTTAATTGGGTGATTTGATTACTGAGTGGTGTATGGATCATTTAGAAATATCCAAACGGATTCATAGGTCTCGTGCGATAGTTGGGTTGAACGATTTGGGAATGTCTTGAATAATTTATAAGACTTATATCAAATAGGCATTCATGGAAATAAAAATCAATATCTTGGTCAGAGGAAACTTGGTAGAAACTTGATGGATCGTGCGAGCGATTTTGGATTGAAATAAACGGATTAAAGCTTGAATACAATATCGCTCGATTAGCCAAAGAAAGAAATATTGTGGTTTGATAAAAGAGGTAAGCGATAACGGATTTGGTCTAGAGTTTGGAAGAACGATCTTGAAATCTAGTTCGAAAAGATAACCTTCAAAATCAGTCCTGACCGAGAACGATTATCCTGCGGAAGTACCGGCATGATAATTTTACGTACGACAGAGATAATCGAACTCACGGGAACATGTTCGGTGATTATTCCAAACGAACTCGATGAATAGAACGTATCAAAAATGGATATACTTTGGCTTGAATATTTGAAACTAAGTTGTTTGAGGAATGCTAGAAGTAGACTATGGATTTATCAAAAGGTAACATTGAAGTTGGATATTTTTGCTAGACGAATTATAATCACTACATGAACATACATGACTTGACAAATTCTATATATAACTTGGATGTAGCAAAGTGATATAATAAGGTGTCTCGATCGTTTCGAAGATAACCATAACGCTCGACATTCTTGTCTTGTACGAGCATAATTCTATGCTCGTACATGCGTCACGCACAGATTAGAACGATTATCCAGCGGGATCGTTGGCGTGGTAATATCACGTCCAATGAGGATGATCGAACTTACGGGAGACCGGAGCGTGACAACTAATGATCGTCTTGACTTTTGGTTCGACACAATAAGATAAATTTGGAAATGCAAGTGAACCGAAAGTGTTTCAAGAATAAGTTAGCCTAGAACCTGAAGTAAATCACGCTTGATGGTTTCGTGAACGAACACATGAATCTTGTTGGACGACTTGGAGATCATAAATAAAGGTTTAGAACTGAATCTTGTCTTGGTGGCCTAGACTTAGAAATGGATATATGGATTCTATCAAACATGCTTAAGGAGATAGACTATACGAATTGCTAGGCTTGTCCTACGACTTGGATATATCATGAATTTGACTGAACGGACATGAAACCTTGTGCAATGAACGTGTTAATATGAGTAGGATAATATGTGCTCGATGTTTAGAAATTTGAGTAAAATGAGCTTGGGTAGAATATTCTATGCAAAAGAACAATGGTTTGACCTTAGGAATTGGGGCGAGCATTATGCGATGAATTTGCACGATGAATCGTATGCTTGAACTTGTATCTATGACCTTGTGAGCTGACCTAGTAATTAGGCAGACGAACCTATGCCGAGTGAAAGAGCTTGTGTAACCGACTTTAGAGTATTGCCTGAGCAAACCATAGAACTGGGGCAGCAAGACTTAGAGTTAGACTTGGAACGGTAAAAGTGTGTTATGTTTGACCCGAATGGATGAACGCTAGTCTATTGATCGAATAGTTCATGCTTAACGGTAGTGTAATACTTGATCTTTGGTTGGAATAGAAATGACTTAGAATTTTGGTTGACCTTGTTAGAAGTATCATCATGAATTATAAGACGAGAACCCTTGAGATTTTTGCAAGTAGCTTGTCCGAATTCACTATCGCTAAGTTTGGTTGAATGCATATATTTGAGGGACGCCTTGAATGTATGCACGATCCAAGAATCAGTGATATGTTAAACTCGAGTGCAAAGACCTCGCTATCGCTAAGTTGGTTGACATGCATATGTTTGAAGGATGCTTTGAATATGTGCACGATCCAGACTCGCGATATGCTGATCTTGAATGCTAGTGCAAGTGAATATGTTAGATTCACATGGACAAGTATAATGACTTGTATAAGTTTGTCTCACCCTTAGATCATTATTTAGATGGATCATACCGTACCCCGCGTTAAGCAATATATGTTTCACGTTAAGGCGCCATAGAGATCGAGACAGAACTTGGATTGGATGATAGAGTCATTCAATGAGACCGACCCAGCATACGTGCAACACGGTAATAAGAAACGAGTAAGAAATTATGTTCGAACGGATCTAGTAGTACCGATTGCTATGCTTGAGATAGATTCGATAATGCGATAGAACGGCATGCGCTGAGGAAATCTCGAGGATGAGACTTTTTCTGAGTGGTGTATAATATAACGACCAATTCTGTTCAAGCGGACAACCGATTCAAACGGCGCAAGTGCAACGACCCGACCCACTTTGCTTAGCGAGAAGACTCATTTGAGGCAAAAGATTTGCAGACTTGGCCCTTCAGGAGTTCAGACTTAGACTTTTAAAGGCTCGCTCGGAGTATTGCTCTACCGAGACGAATCATCACTAAGGTGGGTGGTTACGATGAACTTGTCGTTGCTTAGCCAACATACTTAAAATAAGGACAATACATGCTAGTCGCTAGGTGAATCACCCCCTACATGCTAATAAAGAATATAACGCACCTAGCTAAGAGAATAATCCCAACTTGTATTCCTTGTGTTAGAACATGAAAATAAAATTTGGCTTATAAATGGACCCTCGCATGCTATCTTTGCCTCGTGCAAGTAGACCCCGCTATACCTCGAGTAGATCGTTATATACTCTCTGTAGTGCACTGTTCACTTGTTTACACTGCACGTCCCTAAATTATGTCGCTCGGTATGTCCCTTTACGGTTTTACTCCTCGCCCTACACCTTAGACCCGTGTCAATGTAAATGCTTATGTTCAATATAAATGCATGCTTGCCTGCTTACTTTGTAGTTTGTACTCGTTGTCTCGTTTCAATGCTTGCCACACAAATTATGCTACAATCAAGTAACACTATCCGTATCGTGTATGCACCTAGTTAGCCAGAAGACTATCAAATAGTTCTTCTGTACAATATGAACCTGCAAGTATTTGGGACCGTTAGCACAAGGTATTGAATGGGACAACTTGTGCACAAGGTATTGAATGGGTTCCTACGGAAGGTCGTCGGGGCACCGAGGCCGATTCGATCCGGACGAAACGTCTGCTAGTCTGTCTGTTGAGCAAGGATGACGTGTGGCGTCCTGTGAACCTTCCTTCACGCCATTCTCGCTCTTAGACTAAATAATCGTCTATTGGAGGAAGAAATGGCATGTCGCGGGGCTCGCCACCGTATTGCATACCATTTTTGTCCCGTGATTAAAACTCGTCCTTAATGGCCATGCCAACGACTCCTGTTCATATAGATAAGTCATCCTCGCTTAGCAGCAATCTACGTGCGAGTCATTGCATCGAGTAATAAAATCTGAAATACCTGAATGAATGTGAGTATAACATACTTATGCATAATTGAACACATTAAACATCTAATACAAAATGCCTTATAATCCATGTAATCGTGCACCCGAAATAGAACCTCGCTCATGACACTTGTGTTTGCTTGCTATTGTCCCTGAATTTCATTATATATGCTCGTGCTTGATTTAACTTAGTTTTTCTTGGACATGGAAGGATGAATGGTAAGTTGGTAAGTATCGCCGTGTTACTCTTATATCGCATGGTGCACTGCCACACGGGTTAGGCTTTACATCATTGCCATGAAACTGATCCTAAGGCAAGACTAGAAAGATAACTTAATAGATGGTGCAAGGAACCTATATAACGTGTTTGGATTTGTCGAGCGGGCAAGAAGCCTCCCCACCAGTGTATTCATGTACTGATAACCCACCAGTTTGCTTGTAGGGTGCGGGAAAACCTCGTTCGGTGCGGATGCTCCCTTCGTACGTGCTAAGGCACGAAGTTCACTTTGGAGCTTGGAGCGTTGCGTCCGGAACTGAAGCACATATACAAGACTTAATATTGGAACATCGCCTATGTATCATTCTACAAAATGTAGCCACTTAGCATGCTTTTATTGTTCAGAGAGAGATGACTTGAGCGACTTATAATCTCGGCCTAGCGCCGCTTGTAATACTTGTTCAATATCAATAAAGAGCTTGTTTTACTTCTATACTTGTGTTATTTAAGGCTTCCGCTATTGACGACTCTGTGAACTTGTTACCAATCGCCTGTGCATTTCTATTTTGCTGCACTCAGACTATCTATGCGACTCTGTGGCTTAGTCATTTTATCGTCTGCTTGGATCTTGGCCTTGCACGGGCGCATCTTACGTTCATGCGGTATTACGTCCAAATGGGAAAGATCGTCCCGCAGGAGCTCTGGCGCGGTGATTCGCGCCTAGCGGGGACGGCCGATTATCTGCGGGAGATCGGGGCATGACATGATCTACTTGTTGAATTAATTTAGGATTTCTAATTTAGTTGTGGAGTTTGTTTAGGATTCTTGATTTAGATAAGATTTCTATTTTTTTCTTTAGTTTAGTATATATAGAGAGATTGGTATGGCTTGTATGATATCTTATTATCAAACAAATCAATATATAAATTATTCTCTCAAAACCCTCTTGTTCTTCTTCTCAACTCAACCACACCTTTCTCAAAACCTAATCTTATTCTTTTCTTTTCAACTCAATCTGTGATCTTCGCATCGTGTTCATCCAACTTAGTTCTACATCAAGTGGTATCAGAGACGCACTTTTTTGATCTTTTATCAAGAAGGCATTCTACCCTTTTTTTCAATTCACTTTTTCAAACAATAAAAAAAAGAAAAAGAAAAGAAAAAGAAAAAAAATAAAAAAAAAGAAATACGATCAAAGTTCGTTACCAAAGATGATCTTCAAGAAGCTTAGAATCAATTTAAACAAGAGTTTGATTTTGAAGGGATGAAAAAGATGATGGAGCAAATTCTCAAACAAACCCGCCCTCCCACCCAAACTCAAGGCAACAAGGACCAAGAAGATGCATCCAAGGTTACAGATTTATCTGCGATAAAGACCGATCCAAAGTTGAATATTGATCTAGAGGAATCATTTGTCCATGACAATCAAATTCCAGAGGATGTTTTTACAGAAGATGGGTAAGAAGAAACAACATGAGGAATTCATCAATCTTCCTTATAAAAAGAATACTTTTTTCTTCACTATTAAATCGCTCGAAGGGTTCAACTCATGATTATGAAAGTGAGGAAGATGATTCGATTGAAGCTGCATAAGAGAAATGATGGGATGATGACAAGCAACTTAAACAAAGGCAGAGTCCGTATAGAGCTTTACCAGAGTACAAACTCAAAGCAGATATTTCAAACATCAATGGAACATTCAATATCAAAGTGTTGTTAGATTGGCTTTATGAGGTTGAAGCTTTCTTCAAATTCATGGAAGATCCTGATAGTTCAATGGTGAAGTTAGTCGCTTATAAACTTAAAAGAGAAGCCACTACATGGTGGAAAAAGCTATCGAAAGATCGCGACAAGAATGAGAAACCTCATATTCGCACTTGGGAAAGGATGAGAAAATTAATTCGAAAGAAATTTTTGGCAAAAGATTACAAGTAACAATTTTTTTACCAAGCTTCAAAATTGTGAACAGGGTGCAAAATCAGTAGAGGAGTATGTTTCTGATTTTTATAATCTTCTGACTCGTAATCAAACTGAAGAATCGAAAGAGCAATTAGTGTTGCGATTTATGGACAGATTGAATCGTTTGATTCAGAATGGCATGGCATCTTCTCATTTTCTATGGTGGATGCGATTCAACAAGTAATGAAGGTTGAGCTTCGATTTGTTATTTTTAATTCTTCAAGACCACTACCTAGACAAAATTACCGCTTTCAAAACAATTTTTGAGGCCAAACCTCTTCATATTCTCCACTCTACCAACACACTCTACCATCTAATCATACTTATTCTCTTGCACAGTATCAAGAAGACTTTCTTCCATCTCCATATCAATCACAAAACAAGTTCACCAATTTTACCCAATCACCCATTCTACAATAAAATTTACCAATACTTGCCACACCTCCAAACGTCTAATTTCATCCATAATATCGATCTTTTTATTACAAAAATCGCCCAACCACCTATAATACCTGCACAAACAACCGTTCAACTCAACCGTTCCAACAACCCCAATCCAAACCGCATAATGAGTATACAAATTTTTGTGACGAAAAGTGTAATAAATGCCAACAGCCTGGCCATACTTCGAGTGATTATAGAAAATTTAATGCTTTTGTTGCCAATGATCCTTAAGTTGATGCTACTCCCAAAGTGCCAGATGATGATGAGTTGGAACAAGGTGATTCTCATAAAATCCATGAGGTTTATGGTGAAAATTTTTGTGGCATGATTCGCCCTCTCTTGATTACTCAACCTTGCTATTCACAAAGACACAACATATTCTAATCTAAGTGTCTAATTGGAGGAAAGGTTTGTGATATGATCATGGATATTGGAAGTGTGGATAATTACATTACTGTGCATGTAATAAAGAAGTTAGAGTTACTAGTTACAACACATCCTCATCCTTATTCGGTTGATTGGGATAATAGTTCTTCTCGAGATATTACTCATCAATGTCTCGTGAAGTTTTCTTTTCCAGGTTATGAGAATTCGGTTCTATGTGATGTGATCAACATGAGTGCCACAAATCTTCTTCTTAGGAGATGTTGGCAATACGATGTTTGTGCGGTTATGAGAACACATGCACTTTTTATAATGATGGCAAAAGAATTTTTTTGTTTCCTTCCAAGTCTTCTATAATTGTCAAAGAACATAGCGATGGGCAGACAAGTGCTTTGGTGGCTACTATTGCTCGTTCTACAACAATCTCATTCTTTAAGTTCTTATGAAGAAAAGAAACCTATGGTGGAGATTCTGAAAAAGGTACAGTCATTGTTATCTAAGTTTGGTGCATTCTGAAAAAGGTACAACACATTATTGATTAAGTCCTATGAACATGAGATTTTGCAAAGACAAATTACTGATTTGTTGACAATGGGATTGATTCGACCTAGCAAAAGTTTGTGTGCTAGTTCGACGTTTTTAGTGGCAAAGAAAGTTGGAGGATGGAGAATGTACATTGATTGTAGAGCTTTGAATAAAATCACCATTCCGTATAGATTTCCTATTACACGAATTAATGATATGATTGATTTGATTGTCGGGTCCAAGATATTTACCAAACTTGATCTGCGTAGTGGATACCATCAAAACTGCATACGAGAAGGTAATGAATGGAAGACAACGTTCAAAACACGTGAAGGCTTGTACGAATGGCTTGTAATGCCGTTTGGGTTGTCTAATGCTCCTAGCACTTTCATACGACTCATGAATCAGGTTTTTCAACCTTTCCTTGGTCAATTTGTGATGGTGTATTTTGACGATATCTTGATCTTTAATCGCAGTGACGACGAACATCTCCTTCATCTCTCTAAGGTATTCAAAGTGCTTACTGATAATGCTCTATTTGTGAATTTGAAGAAGTGTACTTTTCTGTCAAACAAAGTTATCTTATTAGGATATGTGATGTCTGACAAAGGTATACTTGTGGATGATTCTAAGGTAAAAGCTATAGAAGAATGGCCTAAGCCTACTTGCATTCGTGATGTTCGGAGTTTTCATGGATTGGAATCTTTCTATAGATGGTTTGTGAGGAACTTTAGTACTATTGCAGCACCTCTTACAGATTGTTTGAAGCAGGAAAAGTTTGTGTGGACAGAAGAAGAAGAAGATAAGAGTTTCCATACTCTTAAACAGAAGTTATGTACAGCGCCAGTTCTTGTTATGCCAGATTTTACAAAAATCTTTGAGATAGATTGTGAAGCTTTGGTCATTGGTATTGGTGCAATTTTGTCTTAAGATGGTCATCTGGTAGCTTACTATAGTGAGAAGAATTTGGATGCATTGAAGAAATGGTCCACTTATGAGTTGGAGTTGATTGTTCTTGTTCAAGCCCTCAAGCAATGGCATACTTACCTCATTCATCGTAAATTTGTCATCAATACAAAAATCAAGCTCTGAAGTTCTTACAGATATCGGCTAAAGTGAATCGGATGCATGATCGTTGGTTGTCAACAATAAACAAATATACCTTCTCGATAAAACACAAGAGTGGAAATTGAAACCAAGTTGCAGATGCTTTAAGTAGACATGCTCATCTACTAGTGACAATTCAGAATAAAGTTTAGCGTTTGAATATCTCAAAGATCTTTATGTTGAAGATAAAAATTTCAAGACAATGTAGGAAAATTATAGCTCTCTTGCACATGGTACAAATAATTTTCTTATTCAAGATATTTTTTTTTCCAAAGGTAATCGTCTTTGCATTCTCCAAGGATCATTGTGTATTCATCTCATTCAAGAATTACATGGAGGAGGACTTAGTGGACACTTTGCTCTGGTGGAGGAACGATATTATGGGCCTTCATTGAAGCATGTTATTCAGAAATTCATATAAAAATGCATGGTTTGTCAAAGGTCTAAAGGCACTATTCATAATACGGATCTTTACACTTCTTTACTAGTTCCAGATGCTACTTGGGTTGATGTTAGCATAGATTTTATCTTGGAATTACCTCGTACGCAGAGAGGTAATTATTATGTTATGATTGTATTTGATCGATACACAAAGATGGCTCACTTTATTGCTTGCAAAAAGATAACAAATGCCTCCAATGTTGCTTCTTTATTCTTCAAAAACGTGGTTCATCTTCATGGAGTACCAAAGTCAATTACTTCATATTATGATACTAAGTGCTTGAGTTACTTTTGGAAGACTTTGTGAATATGGTTAGGAAGTACTTTGAAATTCAACACTACTTTTTATCCACAAATAGATGGCCAAACAGAAATTGTCAACCGCTCTTTGGGAAATTTGATTCGAGCTAAGTGTAATGACAAAAATAAGCAATGTGATACTATTCTTTGCCATATGGAATTTGCTTTCAATACTTTGGTCAATCGCTCTACGGGTACGATTTTATTTGAAATTGTTTATTCTAAGGTGCCTAACCATGTACTTGATCTCGTAGTGCTTTCAAAGATTCTGGGTTCCAACATTAAGGCAGATAATATGATTGATAAAGCTTCTCAAGTTCATTATGATGTCAAGACTAAGCTTGAAGTGTCCAATGCCAAGTATAAAGAAGATGCGAATAAGCATAGACGATTCAAGACATTTCACGAAAGAGAACTAGTCATGGTTCATCTACGAAAAGAGTGTTTTTCAGTTGGTACTTATAACAAGACAAAGATGAAGAAATATATCACTTTCAAGGTGTTGCACAAGATTAGTGACAATGCATATGTCATTGATCTTCCTCCCGACTTAAACATCTCTAACATCTTCAACATTCAAGAGATTTTTATCTACCATGGAGATAATTTGTACATCCCTCAACAATTTCTTTTAGGTAGACTGGGTATGGTGAGAATTTTGATTTAGCTTCAGATTGTTTAAGGATTAGAAATTAGGGATTATCAAGACTGGTTCTGTAATTTAAACTCTTGGTGCACCTTACCGTTGCTACAATAATTGGAGCACAACAATAGCCTTTACCTTCCAACAAATTTTTGCATTCTTGACCTGACGAGCCAACCTAGGCACTGGACATTTGTGTCACTCCCAATTGAGACCCCATGTACTCCCATTTTATTTAAGAACACTTATGACACAATATTTATTTAATTTTGTGAAACCGACTTAACTTAACCCAAACTAAACTCTCACACCAAATCTTGAGACTCATACAAAACACCCAACACCCACTCCATCCTACAAAACACCAACCATTATTTTTCTCACATCAAATTCTCATCTTTTTCCTTCATTTGTAAACCCCAAACTTTTAAGGACCCAAATGCAAAAGTAATGCAAGGTGTCAACCTCATATTGATGCAAATCAAATGGAGAAACCCCTTTGGGTTATGTGACTGGTCACCTCAATCTCTCTCTCCTTTTTGTATGATATTATTTGTCATTATCTTCTCACACTTAATCCTAGCCATTGATTCATTCCTCCATCAATCACTACTACCTAATTTCTTCATAGAAACACACACACACACACACACACACACACACACACATAAACCCCCCATATAGCCGGCCCTAATCCCAAGAGAACCCCCATCATCACTCTCTCTCCTTACTCCCCTCCCTCTCCTCTCCACAGGCGACACCTTCTCTCCATCTTTTTTTTTCTTCTTCTTCTTCTTCCTCTCCTCATCTTTCATTGAAACCCTAAACCAGTATCACCACCACCGCCATCACCATTCCCCCACACCACCACCACCAACTATACACCACCACAACTGCCACCACCATCAACACCACCACCACTACCACTATCGTCAATACCACCACCACCACAACTGCCACCACCGTCAACACCACTACCACAGCCAACATCACCACCACTGCCACCACCGTTAACACCACCACCACAGCCGACACCAACACCACCACTGCCACCACCGTCAACACCACCACCACAGCCAACATCACAACCACCACAGCCAACATCACCACCACTGCCACCACCGTCAATACCACCACTACTGCTACCACCGTTAACACCACCACCATCAGCCGCCACTACCACCACCATAACCACAACATCACCACCACTGCCACCACCTCACGATATCACCACCACTGCCACCACCTCATGACAGCATCCCCACCGCGGCCAACCACCACCAACGATAGCAGCAGCTAGGACACCACCTCCACCACCGAATGCCCCCTCTGGTATCACTCCCATCTTCTTCTCCTTCTTCATTTATTTTTGGAACTCTTTCAATTCGTTAAAAATCCTAGTTAGGTTATAAGTTCCATTGAGCAATACTTGTGAATACTTTATTAAATACCCATGTTTAGTTTATATCCAAAAATAATAACATTCATTGTTTAGGGTTATATATTGGTGTAAAATATATGAGTTGATGAGGATGTTGTTCAAATAAATTTTTTGTTAGGTAGTATTGATGGTATAATTGAAAGATGAAGATGTGATCATTCTGCGTATTAAGAGGTGACAACTAATTTATGGCTGATGCACTTGTGTTTATGGTTACATTGATGAGATGGATTGAGGATGAACATTGTTTGCAGTTGATCAAATCTACACTTGAAGAATACTAGTGTTTGAGGATAGTGTTTGAGGACGTTATGCGATTTGATGATTATGTATTTATTATAATGCTTTCCTAGTCAACTTTGGTCAACACCCTAGTTAGTATGCTTAGTCGTAAGTTATGTACTATGACAAAACCTAGGTTAAGTTCTTAATGACATATTTTCAATAATAAATAGACTTTGAGTTAATTATTAATTAGTTTTAAATAGACTTCAGCATCCGGACTCAGGCAAGTTGTAAACCCCCTGATTTTTTGATTTTAAATTTTATTATTCTTATTATGGTATTAGGTAATTATTGAGATTAAGGGAGAATTTTTTATTATTTTAGCTAATTAGAATAATATTAAATTCATGTATAGATATTTTTGTATATTTAATTAATTACAAATATTACACAGAAAATATATATTTTGGGTGTACAACTATTATTAGAGTATTGTAAAAAAATTTGAAAATTATTTGGGGTTCAAACCTATTTTTAATGGCCATATATATGGTTAATAATAATAATAATAATAATAATAATAATAATAAACCAAACCAAACTAGAAACCCTAAACCCTAAACCCGAAACACCCTAGCACCCGAAACCCAAAGCCACCCTTAATTTTAGGAACAAAAATTGTTCCAAGTACGCGTGTTTTAGTCCCGTTATCTCCATAACGGCACGCGATGTTAAAATTCTATCTAAAAAGACTTCTTGATCGCATAACCTAGTTTTAATCCCTTTAAACACTTTCTTTTAATTCGATGTATTCTGTGAATTATTTGATGTTCAACTCTATCAAAACCTTGATTTTGTAAAACCAAAATTTCTCGATACGGGGTGCGTCCCGCTAAACAAGGCAACTTCATCGTATGAGAATTTTAGCGAAAGGCGCGTATCGTCAAAGCGGATGTGTGAGATTTTACGGAACTAGATTTGGATGTGCATGAACACCGGAATCAACGTGTATCCGTCAAAAAATACAATATCGGTCTGTTCTGACACTTGTCATAACTCGGTGTATGCTTGTCATTTTGTAACAAAACTTGCGCCATCGGATTTGCAGCATTACCCTGGTCCTGTGACCCAAGTTTGGTTCGATTCTGAGAACGTTGATGAAATACCATTTTGCGGGCCCCACCGTTCCACTTGATGGGTGATTTCGTGACCGTCTCACCGGAATCCAATTTTGGATACACCGTTGAGTTCATTCCATTGTTCTAGACTCGTAAACACTAAGTTTTCTAAATTTAGAGAACTTTATCTCTGGCACATTTTTGGTGCAAAATAGACCACAATTGGACACCGCTTTGACCCAAAACTGTCAATTCTGTCCCTGTATTCAAATTGGACTTATGGGTAGTCAATCATAGCTATTTTAAGTATTCTGGGAGAAATGGTAATATTTATTTCATCATCCGGAGGCGTACTTGCAGATTCTACTATTAAAGGAGCATCTAACGGAGTTTAGAACTCAGGCAAGTGTACCTTGCCAAACCTGTAGAGATCCTGTTATATTATTTGTTTGTGTTCTTTCTATATATATACTTCTGTGATGTACTTGTTCAACCTAGGAAAGTGAGACGTTGCTTAGCATCCGAACAAGATTCGGGTGTCGATGCCATACGCGGAGTCGTGTAACATCATTTAGAGAGTTGATTCCACGATCCTATTTTTGCGTGCTTGCTTTACCAAGTATGACATACCATAGGACACTTGTCACTATTTTATGTGACAGAATCTTCTTGAGTTAATCATAGTTATTCTGTATAGGCTTACAGGATTCGTGATATGAGACTTGCATATATAGAGTCACTACTAAAATATGATAAAATAAGGACATTTTTTAGCGACGTTATAATAAAACGTCGCTAATATTAAAGATTTCAGTGACTCCAAAAATAAACATCGCTATACGTCGCTGTTGGCGACATATAGCGACAGTAATTAAGTTTTTTTAAAGAAAAGTCGCTATAAGCTTCTTTAAGGTCGCTAAATATCGCTGGATTTTTTAATTTAGCGACGTTTAGCGACGTATTTAGCAACGCTTGTTTTTTTGATTTTTAGCGACGTCTATAACGTCGCAAACTATTTTTATTAGCGATGTCATAAGTTGACATGTCTATACGTCGCTAAAATTTTAATATAGGTTTCGATTTCCCCTTCTGTCGAAGACTTCCCCCAATTTTTTAAAAACTCCTCTCCCCCCCCTCTCTAGTGAACTGCACCCTCCGGCGTCATCCACAGCCACCTACTCCGACATCCCCCTTCTCCTCCTTCTCCTCATCCTCCTCCTCCTCCTCCTCCTCCTCTAGGTAAACCCTAACTCTCTCTCTCTCTCTCTCTCCATCTCTCTATGTCTCACACACACAGATGCACATGACATAACACAGACACAGACATAACACACACACACTGACACAAATACGACACAGACTGTGAGAGAGGGTGTAAACCCTAACCCTAACCCGATCTCTCTCTCTCTCTCAGATGCATACGACATGATACTGACACAGACACGACACACACACATTGACACAGACATGACACAGACTATCACAAAGGGTGTAAACCCTAACCCTAACCCTATATCTCTCTCTCTCTCACAGATGCATACGACATGATACTGACACAGACAAGACACACACACTGACACAGACATGACACAGACTGTCACAAAGGGTGTAAACCCTAACCCGATCTCTCTCTCTCTCTCTCTCTCTCACACACACACACACACACACACACACACACACATAGATGCAGACATGACATGACACTGACATGGACACTACACACACATACTGACACATACACGACACAGACATTGTCACAGAGGGTGTAAACCCTAACCCTAACCCTCTCTCTCTCTCTCTCTCTCTCTCTCTCTCTCTCTCTCTCTCTCTCTCTGACGTATGTTTAATACTATACAATTAGTACATAACTTATACTATCATGACTTACTAACTTACAATAACTGCTACTAACTTAATATAACTGATACCAACTTAATATCAATACTAACACTAGATGACACTAGACTAACTAGACAAACTTAGCTCACTCTAACTGATGTCTGATATTCTAACTTGATATCTAACTCAAATAACTAAAATCTAAACTTTACCCTAGCTAATAATTACTAACTAGCATTCACTAACAATGCATCTAACTGATACATTCATCAGTCAGTGATACACACATAGTAGTACATAAACACAGTGGACTAAAAACTAATACCAGCACTACTGATATTCCCTATAATATATACAACAATACCTTCCAACTGAAGGCACTAACCGAAGGCCCATCAGTGTACTACTGATACCAAACTAGACTGACATAAAGCCCTTAGTTGTAGTGTGATCAACTCGAGTGAATCTTACTCACAACTTATACCTATATCCATTCCTCACCTACACACAACCATAGTTGATACACATAAGATACACAGAGATTCCCCCAATCTTCTAATGCCTGTTGTGATACTCAAGTTTAAAATACAACTTCAAATTGCTGCTGCCTAATGTCATACCCTACTTTGTACGATGGTGTGCATAGACCCTGCGAAGTCTGCCGCAACACTCATGTGCACATCAAATGTGCATTGTCGGGTCTGTGCAGATGGTGTGTGCAACAACCTCTTCCCATCTCACTGCTTACTATGTTGCTCCCTAAATCTGTTGTCAACATGACATATACTCCTATGGACAGGCACTCCCCTATAACTAGATGACTAATACTTAAAGCAGTGCATAAACCCTAACCCTAATTATAACCCTAACCCTAACCCTAACCCAAATTTGCTCAGTTGAGACTAACTGATACACTGTAATATGAGTATCCATGATACATAATTGAACACAAAAGTATCAGTGCTAGGACTAGGTGTATCAGTGCATATACTGTATTCTGAGTATTCTTATGTGTGTATAGACGAGTATGTGTATAACATATAGAGATATCATTATGACTCATTGTACTAGCTAGAGGTCATGATCTTGCGTGTTATGGACATGAGACATTGTGGACATAAGACGTGAGGTTACATTGGGTGGGGAGAGACACACATCCTACAGGCTGATTATATATTTATACTATACTACTGGAGTACATGATACTACTTGTTGCTATGGGCTCCCCGATATAGAGCCTTTAGTGGTTTTAGCTGGAGTACTAGTGATGCTATTATTTGTATTTCACTTAGCTGGTTACATAGCTTGCCTTGAGGATCTATTTTTACTTAATGCATTTTATTTGGCTTGAGTGTTTCTTGTACCTTGCTATGTCCCCTGAGGACCTGGATCCGGATTTTGTTCTCAGGTACAACAGAGGAGGATTATCTCGAGATTTACGGGACATGAGCTGACATTGGAGTATTATTGGCACCAGAGGATGAGGTTGTGCCAGAGGATTTCTCCTGAGTATTCAGTTACTTACTTAGTTATTTATGCTTAGTGTTATTTTATATCTAGACTTGGACTTATTGACATATGTATTGGTGTTATTCTCTTTTCTTATTTTGTCTGGTTGTTCTCCGAGACACTACTTATGTGGACTTGATGATGTAATATTTCCTTTTTATTTATTATCTTGACTGGTCTATCATTTTATATTGTGATTGCTTTCTATGGATGAGACTAGAATTATACTGTGATAGATGGTGTAGACTTATAGAATTTTACTATAGCTTAACTACACTCTAACGGGTCCATTAAAGTGGGTTTGCCCATTGGAGTTGTGTTGCTGGCCATATCCACGTAGCTAGTCCCTCGGTATTTTTGGACTGGGGCATGACATAGTTTTTGTGGTGGCCCATGCAAGTCAGATAATATTTTGCTTTGGTTTCAACTAAGGAACCAAGCAAGCCTGCAAATTAGGATAGAATAAATTATAGGATCTCATCCACTTGTTGACCTGTTCTTAACCTCTATATCGACTTCAAAATAATTTCTTGACTTGCATCTTGCCTTGATTCCTCTGTGCGACTCTCATAGTTTACTTTATATACAGAGTAATTGATCCACAAGCCAGCAACGAGACTCCCACAGGTATACCACATGATGCTGTGGTCACCTACGATGATGGGGTGACGCCACTAAGTGGAGATCCCTCTACTCAACAAAGTAATCAAGCAGATCAACACGTCTCGAGGTTCCGACGAGACGATATTCCACCACCGTCGTAGTTTACTCCACCGATGCCCGTTTTTCTACCAGGACAGCCTATGGACGGATAACAGATGTTCCAAATATTCTACGCAATGATGTAAGCACAACAACAGGTTCATCAAGAGGCTTAGCGTCACCAAGCAGAGAACCTGAGGAACAGTATAGTGATCGCACTGGAGCAAGCGAATCCACCAGCTAAACGATCATCGATGGGATCTATCTTCCGCCAGTTGAACCCCATACATTTTCTGGCAAGGAGGAACCCATTGAAGTTCATGAGTGGCTCACAAATACTCAACACCAATTAGAAGCAGCTGAGCTTCCGAGGGAGCATTGGATGACTACCGTCAGGATGCAGTTGACGGGCAATGAACATCACCGGTGGCTATCTGAGGAGAGTCGGCTAGGTCCAGACAAAGTTACTTGGGAGAAATTCTTTAGACTCTTCCAGGAGATGTACATTCTATCTATTGCTCGGGCGAAACTTCAAGAAAAGTTTAATCGCCTCATACGATATAATGCGGATTTCATACGATAAAGCCGCTTCTCACCTATACTGATTGCGACAGAAGAAGAGAAGGCAGAGAAATTCTTTGACGGACCGAGCTTTGAACTACAGAGATAGATTGGCTCTGTTACACCTACTTCTTATATGGACGTCCTTGTTGTAGCTCGACATATGGAGTCCAACCAAAAGAGATCGTACGCATTAGTACCAGCTCAAGCACCAGACGGGGAGCCTGCAAAGCGACCCCAGATGAATTCATCACATAGAGCAGTATCACGAGCCCTATCCCTTCCTACTTGTCACTATTGTGGCAAGGTAGGCCATATTGAGAGTGAGTGTAGACGCAAGTTGGGACTATGCTTGGTTTGCAGATCCAGCCAACATTAGCTAACGATTGCCCTTAGCATCGAGAGGGAGCACCGATGGTAAACTGACCAGCTTTACCAGTACCGAGACCAGCCCAGCGGCCACCTAGGCCAGCTTATCCAGCACTGAGAGCACCACAAACGGGAGTTGGATGAGTCAGACCACCAGCTCTAGTAGGTTATCAGCTGAGGCCACCTTTGGCAGCACAGATAGCACTCTTCTAGCAGGCCCAACAACAGCAGTGGGCACCACCACAGAGACGTGGACAGGCTTTTACGATAACAGTGTAGGAGGCACAGACTCGAGAAGTAGCTAATATGGGTAAGATTTAGTTTTATCATAGCTAGCTATAATAACGTATATTCCTAGTAATACTTTAACATGTGACTGTTAGTTACATTCCCTAGCCTATACCTAGTATTATGTTAGCATAAACTTGTTGGTCTAGAGTAGTAATATGTAAATGGTACAAATTTTTTTAGAAGTTGTAGTTGATCCTCGCTCTAATCAGACTTCTTTACTCTTGATGTACTCATCTCTCATTGCCTAGAAAAAAGTTTTCATTGCTTCCCTACGTGTTCTGCTTGAACAAAACCCACATCCTTCCTCTCGATTTTTTTTTGTTCATGGTCCCTTATCTTTCGTGTCGTGCTTTAACAAATGTCATACAACCGCGTCATCTCTTCTGGAGCAAACCTTTCCTGACCGGTTATGTTTCATTTTCTTAATTGTGAGGACATAATTCTTTTAAGTTGGGTAGATTGTAAACCCCCTGATTTTTATATTTTATTATTTTTATTATGGATATTATGTAATTATTGAGATTAAGGAAGAAATTTTTATTATTTTAGCTAATTAGAATAATATTAAATTTATATATAGATATTTTTGTATATTTAATTAATTACTACTATTACACAGAAAATATTTTTTTTTGGTGTACAACTATTATTAGAGTATTGTAGAATTTTTTAGAAATTATTTGGAGTTCAAACCTATTTTTAATGGCCATATATATAGTTAATAATAATAATAATAATAATAATAATAATAATAATAATAATAATAATAATAATAATAATAATAATAATAATAATAATAACAATAATAATAATAAACCAAACTAAATCCTAAACCCTAAACCCGAAATACCCTAGCACCCGAAACCTAAAACCACTCCCCCTACAATAACTTCCCTCCCCCGACCCCCTCCGATTCCTCTTCCATGAATAGCCCACGACCCCTTTGATTCCCCTACAGTAACCCCCATTCACTCCCTATATATACATCACTAGACCAGACCCCCTCAAACATCTACCCTACCTCCAACCGACCAGCTGACCGACGCCATCGACTGTCGCACGTCGCCGCAGAGCAGACCCGCTCCTACATCACGAGCAACAACGCACACTTGAGGTACCCTTCTTCCTACCTCTGTTTCTTCCTACACAGTAAACCAAATAGTGAACCGTCGACTCCTATGTGAAGACCACATGACCCCCATAAATCCTGTTTAAGTAGTTTAGCCTATTGTGTCCTATGTCGATCGCAAATCGTGACACAAAACAGGAAAAATGACTTAATTTTAGGAATAGAAACTGTTCCAAGTACACGTGTTTGAGTCTCGTTAACTCCATAACGGGACGCGATGTTAAAATTCTACCTGAACAGACTTCTTGACTACATAACCTAGTTTTAATCCCTTTAAACACTTTCTTTTAATTTGATGTATTCTGTGAATTATTTGATGTTCAAATCTGTCAAAAACTTGAGTTTGTAAAACCAATTTTTCTCGATACGGGGTGCATCCCGCTAAATGAGGCGACTTCGTAGTGTGAGAATTTCACCGAAAGGCGTATAACGTCAACACGGACGTATGAGATTTTGCCAAACTTAATTTGGATGTGCGTGCACACCGGAATCAATGCGTATCCGTCAAAAAATATCATATCGGCCTATTTTGACACTTGTCATAACTTCGTGTATGTATGTCATTTTGCAATGAAACTTGCGCCATCGTATTCTTAGCATTACGCTAGTCCTGTGACCCAAGTTTGGTTTGATTCTGAGAACGTTAACGAAATACCATTTTGCAGGCCCCATGGTTCTACTTGACGAGTGATTTCATGACCGGCTCACAGGAATCCAATTTTTGACACACGTCGTTGAGTTCGTGCCATCGTTCTAGACTCATAGACACTAAGTTTGCTAAATTTGGAAAACTTTATCTCTGGCACATTTTTTGGTGCAAAGTGGGCCACAATTGGACACCGCTTTGACCCAAAACTGTCAATTCTGCCCCTGTGTCCAAATTGGACTTATGGGTAGTCAATCCTAGCTATTTTAAGTATTCTGAGAGCAATGATAATGTTTATTTTAGCATCCGGAGGCGTACTTACATATTCCACTATTACAGGAGCATCTAACAGAGTTTAGAACCCAGGCAAGTGTACCTTACCAAACCTGCAGAGATCCTATTATATTATTTGTTTGTGTTCTTTCTATATATATACTTCTGTGATATACCTGTTCAACCTAGGACAGTGAGACGTTGCTTAGCTTCCGAACAAGATTCGGGTGTCGACGTCGTATGCGGAGTCGTGTAACGTTATTTAGAGAGTTGATTCCACGATCCTATTTTTGTGTACTTGCTTTACCAAGTATGATATACCGTAGGACATTTGACACTATTTTATGTGACAGAATCTTCTTGAGTTATTCATGGTGATTCTGTATAGGCTTACAAGATTCCTGATATGAGACTTGCATATATAGAGATATCATTATGACTTGTTGTACTAGCTAGAGGTCATGATCTTACGTATTATGGACATGAGACATTGTGGACATGAGACATGAGGTTACATTAGGTGGGAAAAGACACACATGCTAAAGACTATGTATATATATATATATATATATATATATATATATATATATATATATATATATATATATATATATATATATATATATATATATATATATATACTACTGGAGTACATGATACTACTTGCTGCTACGGGCTCCCAAACACAGAGCCTTTAGTGGTTTCAGCCTGAGTACTAGTGATGCTCGCATTTGTATTTCACTTAGCTGGTTACATAGCTTTGTAAGCACCTTGATTTTTTTAGAATTTAATATTTTTGGTATTTTGAAATTTTGTGATTAAGGAAAAATTGTTATTTATTTTTAGCTAATTATAATATATAATATTCATGAATTTATAATTATGTGTATTTAATTGATTATTAATATTGTGCAAAAAAAATATTTTTGGGTGTACAACTATTATTAGTGTAATCTATAATTTTTTTAGAATTTATTGAGGTCTAAAACTATTTTTAGTGGCCATATATATATATATATATATATATATATATATATATATATATATATATATATATATATATATATATATATATATATATATATATAACCTAAATTCTAAACCCTAACCCATACCCATAACCCGAAACCCACTAACCCAAACCCAAATCCTAAAACTTACCAGTATACAACAAACAAACTTCCCACCCACCCACCCCCACCCCTACGTGTACAGGAACCCCCACCCTCTCTCTCATATATGTATATATATGTGTAAACCAAAACCCTAACCTTAATCTTATACCACCTCTACCATCACCCACGCCTTCACCCCGGCGACTGCCGGTAGCCCCGCCGTCCCTCCCCCCCCCCCCCCCCCGCACAGCGCACAACAGTGCGGCCCCTCCTTCGTGCGTAGCCTTCGCCCTCCTCGCTCGTCCAATTTGCGTCCTGTCTTCGCTGGTATGTTCATATCCTAACCCTCTAGGATTTTCTTCAAGTGGAACGAATTTAGGAACCCCGGTTTGATCGAAAAATCGACCGCAAGTTGGCCAAAAAACTGTTCGAAAACAGTTCAAAAATTCAATCCAAGTACCCATGTTCATGTCCAATTTTCTACCAACTCGTTAATTATTTTCAAAATTTAATTGAAGGGACTTATTTACAATATAACCAAGATTTTTACTATTCTTTTAGTTTTTATTAGTTTACTTTAATGGTAAAATTATTCTTGTTCCAAAATGACCAAAAACTTATTTTTAAAACACCAAAAATCTTGCGATATGGGGTGCGTCCCGCCAAACGAGGCAACTTCGTCGTGTGCGAGTTGCAACAAAAGGCGCGTATCATCAACGCGGACGTGTGGGCTTTCGTAGAACTTGATTTGGATGTGCGTGTACACTGGAATCAACGCGTATCCGTCGAAAAATACCATATCGACCTATTCTAACACTCACCGTAACTTCGTGTGTGATTATCGTTTCGCAACAAGACTTGTGCCATTGGATTTGCAGCATTACACTGGTCATGTGACCCAAGTTTGGTTCAATTCTGAGAACGTTGACGAAATATTGTTTCGTGGGCCCCATGGTTCCACATGACGGACGATTTTGTGATCGGCTCATCGTAATCCAGTTTTGGACATTTCTTTGGGTTCGTATCGTCGTTCTGGACTCGTAGACACTAAGTTGGATGAATTAGGAGAACTTTGTCTTTGGTACATTTTATGGTGCGAAGTGGGCCACATGTGGATCCCGCTTTGATCCAAAATTATCAATTTTGCCCCTGTATCCAAATTGGACTTATGGGTAGTCAATCCTAGATATTTATAGTATTCTGAGAATATTGGTGATGTTTGTTTCAGCATCCGGAGGTGTACGTGCAGATTTTACTTTTTCAGGAGTAGTTGACGGAGTTCAGAACCTAGGCAAGTGTACCTTGCCATGATATATCATATTTTCTTGCCTTTATTATCTTATTTAGTTATTATAGTTATTTGATATGTGTGATGTGTATGTTTATCCTAGGACCGTGAGATGTTGCTTAGCGTCCGAACAAGATTCGGGTGTCGACGCCGTACGCGAAGTTGAGTAACGTCACTTAGAGAGTTAATTCCACGATCCTATTTTTACGTGCTTGCTTTACCAAGTGCGCCATACCCTAGGACACTTGACACTATTTTATGTGACCGAATCTTTCTTGAGTTATTCATGGTGATTCTGTATAGGCTTACAGGATTCGTGATATGAGACTTGCATATTATATGGATATTATTATGACTCGTTGTACTAGCTAGAGGTCATGATCTTACGTGTTATGGACATGAGACGTTGTGGACATGAGATGTATGATTACATTGGGTGGGGAGAGACACATAGGCTACAGGCTGATTACATATATATACTTTATTATTGAGGTGCTTTAGTCTCTGTTCCAGAGCTTGGCTCATTACGTGATATTACTGCTACCGGCTCCCCGATACAGAGCTTGTAGTAGTTTTAGCCTGAGTACTAGTGATGCTTTCACTTGCATTTCACTTAGATGGTTACATTATTTTACCCTTGAGTATGTGGCATTATACTGTTTTACTTTGTCATGTTGTTTCTTGTACCTTGTTACGTCCCTCTAAGGACCTGGTCCCCTGCCAGTTTTTGCAGCATAGACGGTTACGGAGCCTTTGGAGTTGCTGATGGAGTTGCTTGTCTTGCAGGAATTGGTACCAGGTACTTATATTATTTCTACCGGAGTTATGGTTATTTATTTATATTGTTTATTCATCTGCTGATGTAGCCTAGTTTTATAGACTCATATTTCTTTCTCGAGTCTATTCGAGTTTGTGTGTTACTGGGCGGCCGACTTTAGCACATGTAGCTCATTCTTGTGTATTCTGTTCATTATGGATTGAGGCATAGATATTCATATTTACTTGATTATTTAGATAATGACCATTATAATACAGTTTATACGTATTCGAGTCAGACCAGAGCCCGGTCGAATGCGTAGCTGGCATGTTACGTATTTCTAGTCCTACGTATTTTGGGACTGGGGTGTCACATACTTTTGTGGTGGCCCATGCAGGTACTGATTAAATCATTTTGGTTACTTTTCGGTACCGAGCGAGCCTGTAATCAGGATTGGCAGTATTAGTACCTTAATCCACAACTAATTTTATAATACCTTAGCATTTGATTATCGCCCTTGGACTTCATAATTGTGCGCGGTGTTTCCTCCAGAAGCAGATCATTGTCAAGACGGAAGAAGACATGCTGGATATAAAGTTTTAAGAAGATGGTTACCCTTGGTAGGGTAGATAGATAGGTTATTCCTATATGCTAGAGCTAGTGTATATTATTAGCATGAGAATTAAATATAGTATTGAGTTTAAGGATTAGTTGTATTACCCCCTCGACTGCATCCCTAACCTTCCTATCAAATTCTTATCTTGTGTTACATATATGGCCTTGTACTTTTTACAACAACGATCTTTCTAATTATAACAATGAGTAGATCCTTCCTCTTTCCCTAGTTGTGCCTTAATTATAAAATCAATCCCTTAGTTGGTACCACTCCTTGTGTTAATATCCATATCACCATAGATATCAGTTCTTTTCTACTCTAATTTCCTTGATCTAGTCACCATGACTCGATTCTCCAAATACCTACCTAATCGTGCCTTATTCAACCATGTATACTTATCGGAAATTCTTCTTATCGTGGCCTGAATTTTGGTCTCTTCGTCATCAATGCCAATCAATGATCGAAGCCTCTCTACCACCTTGCCTTAGTTAGATCTGACTCAGTCATTTCTTCTGCCTTGTAGAAGCTTGACCTATACAAGAGCAGTAGTGGATGGGTAGTAATTTCTCTTATAAGGTTGTTGATCAATAGCACCCTGATAGTTTCTAGGTTCCTTTAGAAAATCCAAGATTACGGCTAGTAAATCCTAGAATTCTTGTAACCTTACTTAGAAAATAGGCCCTTCCAGAAATCTTGTTAGCAAGACCATGACCTTAGTTTTGGATACTAACTTAATTTTATAAGTTGGGTTGATCGTAGCCCCTGGTTTTAATGTAGGATTATTTCTAGAAATTCAGGGTAAATTTAAATTTATTTTGGTATTAATTAGGTTAATCTCAAAAGGATTAAATTACCTATTTAATTTTTGTATCCTTGATACCCTTTGTGTGGCTCAGATATTTGGAGCACACCACTATCCTTTCATTTTCAAAAAATTCTCCCTTATGACCTAGATTAGTCACTCTACACCTATGACATGACTATCACTCACAAACTGGCCTTCCCATATTTTGTTTTAGTCACACGACATTCGCAATGCAATTATACACACAAATGATACATAGATATCCTTTTTCTGTTGTGGTCGATTTTAATACTCAACGCCGACTCAATTCTTTCGGCCACCTTGACATTCATGAGCCTAAATGGAACCTACTCACTGATGACACAACTGTTAATTCCAAATATACACGTCCATGCTCCATGTAGACCCTACAACATTCATGGCATACCTCCTTCTAAATCATATATCCAACTCTGTTCCAAATATCCCAACCACTGATATACCCGTATCCCATTCATGCCAACCTACGTCCGTGACACTTGTGTTGCATTAAATTGAACCCCTTGTACTCTTTACATAATACAAAACACCTTAATGTGTTATATCGACGCTTATTGCTGAACCATTCATCGGCATCCATGATATGTAATGAACAACTTCTCGGTACCATCTTACCCTAGTTGTATTTGACTATGATATTTTCTATTGTCTTGAAGACTCATGACCTAATTAGAAGCAAGAAGAACTGATAAAACTTTCTTTATAGAGTTATTGACTCATTAACGCCATGGTAGTACATAGATTTTCTTTGATAGGCTGTGACAACGGTCACAAAATTCTTACCATCTCGAATCTCTCTTTGAAGTTAGACTTTCTAAAAAAATATTCTTAGAAATATGATCATGACTATAGTTCCTGCGACCAACTTTATTTTTATAAGTTGGGTAGAGTCTTGATTAAGCGTACCCTTATTCTTAAAATACGACGTCAAACTAGGACTCCATTTAGTAACTGCGTCCCCATCTTTAGTGCAACCTTCTTAGCTAAAATCTTTTCTACTATGTTTAATTTTAATTTCGAGGACAAATTTTTTATAAGTTGGGTAGATTGTAAGCACCCTGATTTTTTTAGAATTTAATATTTTTGGTATTCTGAAATTTTTGTGATTAAGGAAAATTTTTCATTTATTTTTAGCTAATTATAATATATAATATTCATGAATTTATAATTATGTATATTTAACTAAATATTAATATTGTGCAAAAAAAATTGGGTGTACAACTATTATTAGTGTATTGTATAATTTTTTAGAATTTATTGAGGTCTAAAACTATTTTTAGTGGCTATATATATATATATATATATATATATATATATATATATATATATATATATATATATATATATATATATATATATAAAATTAAACATAAATTCTCAACCCTAAACCAAACCCATAACCCGAAACCCACTAACCCAAACCTAAATCCTAAAACCTACCCGTACTCAGCAAACTCACTCACCCCCCCCCCCCCCCCCCCCGCGTGTACAGGAACCCCCACCCTCTCTCTCATATATGTATATATATGTGTAAACCAAAACCCTAATCCCATACCACCTCTACCATCACCCACGCCTTTACCCCGACGACCGCCCACCCCCCCACCCCCCCCGTGCACCGCGCACAGCCGTGCGACTCCTCCTTCGTGAGCAGCCTCCGCCCTCCTCGCTCGTCCAATTTGTATCCCGTCTTTAATGGTATGTTCACAACCTAACCCTCTAGGATTTTCTTTAATTGGAACGAATTTAGGCACCCCGGTTTGATCAAAAAATCGACCGGAAGTTAGCCGAAAAACTGTTCGAAAACAGTTCAGAAATTCAATCCAAGTACCCCTGTTCATGTCTAATTTTCTACCAACTCGTTAATTATTTTTCAAAATATAATTAAAGGAATTTCTTTACAATATAACAAAATTTTTACTGTTCTTTTAGTTTTTATTAGTTTGCTTTAATGGTAAAATTATTCTTGTTCCAAAACGACCAAAAACTTGTTTTTAAAATACCAAAAATCTCGCGATACGGGGTGCGTCCCGCCAAACGAAGCAACTTCGTGTCACGACCCGCACCCGGTGTAAGGATGCAAGTCGGGAACAACGCCCAGCCTACGCCGCAGCATCGGCGATAGAACGCTGTCTTGGTCAACTATACTATCTAATTATCTCACAAAATGTATAATCCTCCAATAATATCTCAACTCCAAGAAGAGTAATCAACTTAATTCAACACAATACTCAATCACATTTCTATGGCACGAGAGAATATCACAGAAGTCTAACATAACTAAGCAGTTAAAAATATAACAACAACAAATAGAAATAATATCCAAACACAAATATATGCCGAAAACAAATTCGGTACCAACATGCTAAAGAGAACTAACTATGCTAACTAGTGAATCCGGCTAAATCTCTCGACAGTCACTCCAGAACTAGTGGGTCCAAGTCTGCACCATCTATAGGCTGAGGTCCGTAGTATGTCGGACACCAATCTCCCGGATCCTCTGAAAAATATTTTCCAGTCAGGAATGGAGCGAAGTACAACCCAATAGCAGTTCTAATTAATTGACAAAAACTATAAAGCAGTAGAATAGAAGATGCTATCTACGATGAGGATATAACTGATAATCAAGAACAATGAGAGAATAGGAAATACTAACAACAGAATATAATCAATGCGTACAAGAATAAAGGAATGAACTATAATGTCAGAATAGAACAAGGTAATCAATGAACTGAATAATGGAATCTACAATAACTATGTGATTTGAGATACTAACTAAATATGTGATCGGCCTGGGAGATTCAATGATTACACTAAGGAGCTAACTCAACCATACGTGAATTGTATGGTTAGTTAGTAGCCAATGATTACACTACTAGCCGATAGTTTCTTGATCACATATTTAATTGGTATTTCCCCCGCCCCGACTGATATGATGGATCGAATCATGACACGTCACTAGCCAATGTATCCAATGTTTAATCTACAATATTCAATATTATCCAATACCAACAAGGACAGTATCCGATACCATCTCCATAATCAAGGTAACATCCCATGACTGACGATCCAATAACAATACCAATCCGTGTACCATCGTGTCAAGAATCATAAGTAACATTTCTAAATACTTGAATTATAGTGGTAATCAAATAATGAAAACTATCAGAGAATGTACTCGCCTGTGGTCCAGAGCAAATAAAAAAAAATGATGTCCGAACTGGTGTCACAGACCTATATATGAAATATTGCATTAATACAAGTTTTGGGGAAGAGAAAAAAAATAAAACTAGTCAATTTCTAGGTCATAAATTCATTTCTAAGTCAAAAGTCAAACTAGGTCAACTCTAAGTCAACTATGGTCAACTATAGTCAAATTATGGTCAACTACCTATTTCTAGGTTGCATGAGTCTAACTCAAAGATATTAGGCTCACACACTATGAATCTAGGCTACACAAGCTACATCTTAGGATACTAAGATACCGTATCTCAGGATACGCAAACAAGGGATAAATATAACACATATGTACATATCAAACAATATTATATATATAAAATTCTAATTACAAATGCTAAATGGATACCTTGGTTTCGAACCAACTTGGTATCGCAATACTAAACCTCTATCTTGATATCAAAACCCAATACCTTGATTATCCTCCAATACCTTGATACTTACTTTGGCATCTCAAGGTAAATTCAAAACCTTATTTATACTAACTACCCAACAATAATTATAAACTACTATGTATTTAATATTTATATAATTCTATATACCTTATTTTAGTCACCTTAATACCAACCCATAATTAGTTTACAACTATCCTATTACTTATGCCAATACCTACTACTCATACCTTGGTATATCTTGATACTTACCTTGATATCTCAAGGTAATTGCCAAAATCTCATATATATACTAACTACCCATCAATAATTACATATATCAATCCAATATAACTCTAGTATGTACAAATAGAATAATACTAACTACCAACTACACACTAACTATTAATACATATATACGTACATACATACCTACAAATATATAATATATAAAAAATACTCATAACAATTGATAACTAAAGTATACTAATTATTCTAATAAATTTATATGCTACAACTAAATATATACATATATAGTATACTATAATACAAATAGCAATTAGGAACATATTTATATATATATTAATTACCATATATATATACATATATATCTATATATATATATATTAATATCTAATATATTAAAAACTGCCAAACTGTCGCTAAATACCCTGTCCACTGTCACAGAAAGCTGCTGTGTATATAGATACACTGCAGTTTTGTGACAGTTTCCTGCACTGTCACTAAAAACTGTCGCTGAAGCTTCTGATACTCTGCTGATACACTGTTGTTTCAGCGACAGTTTTCTGCAACTGTCGCTGACTGATGTCGCTGAAAAGCTGCTATTATTTGTATTTGTTGCTGCTGTTGCGACACTTCTGGCTCGCTGTTGTCGCTGAAAATATATGTATATATATACAATATATATATAAATACATATATATAACCCATAATATATATTTATACAATAAACATATAAAACTATATATAACTATACATACACTTATACATAGTAAATTGTATAAAATACCACATAGTAACATACACACACACATATAGTAATATGTATATATAATTATACATATATGTATACATATATATAATTATATAATAATATAAATACATAACAATATATAATATAACTATACATATAACCACATATAAATATATCTACTATATTATATATACATATGCTACCACTTATAAATATATATCTACATACATATATATATATATATAAATAATATAATTACTTAATTAAACATACACATATATTATATAAAATATATACATATATTTACATCCCTAACATATATTATAACATATATATTAATGCATGTAGAAGAAAGCTACATAATATATATTCTATTAATACATATATAATACATAGATCTATGATACAATAAACACTATAATAAATATACATAATACATATATAATATATATAGATACATACACAATTATAATTCAAGAATTAAAGCACAATTAATTAGATCTACACATAAACACATAATAATTGGAGCGTATCACACCGTATCCCACTAGATCTAGGATACGCATGCGACACGAGTCCACCACACATCCAATTTTACCCCGAAGGACACAAACAAATCATATATAATATTTATGAACAAAACAAAGTGTCAAATATAGATCTATGTGTCCGTGTCAAAATACGACATGTACAAAGTTCCGTGTCGGAGGAAAAACCCCCAAAATAACACGTATCACCAAATTGTTGGGATACGACCTACGTGTACCCAATTATGGATACGACACTAGCCCCAAACACATAAACATATGCCAAATTGATCTATAGGATCAATTGACACACACAACAAAAGTTATTTTCGGAATTCCTCCAAAATTGACACAAAAAGTACCATAACTTTCTCCATAGGTCTCCTATGAACACAAAACTAAATCCTATGGGTAGTACATACATATGGGTTGATTATTCATGATTAAATCTCATATTTAGAAGCTATTTTAAGGAAAAAAACTGAATTATACTATTGGGAGATGGATTCCCAATGAAACCTCCAAAATTGGTAAAATTAGCTTCCAACTTGTAGATCCTTGCTCCTCTTTGTAGATCCTTGCTTCCTCCTTCTAGATCCTTGATCTTCTAGTCTCTAATGGTGATTTGAGAAGTAATTGGGTGAAAATTTGGAAGGGATTTGATGAAATTTGGTGGAGGAAAATTCTAGATCTAGATTTGGAATGAAAAATAAAGAGAGAGAAAGTTTTCATCCCCTTTATATAGGCCTCACTTGCCCCCTCCCTCAAGCTACTATGTAAAGTCTAAAATACCCCTTGGGGCCTCTCATGAAGAAATTAATTAAGGAGGGAAGCTTCTAGTCTAATGGGTTAATTAATTTAATCATCCTCCTAATTAATGGGCTTTCTAGTTGGGCTCAATTCTAACAATTAAAACATGTTGGTCCATGAGTCTAAACTAAACTAGTTAGGTCCACTAACACAAGTCTAAAAAAAATAAATCTAACATGCTAATAATAAATAAATAATACAATAAATAAATATTTAACATGCACAATATTTAATTAATTATAAAATGACCAAAATACCCTTTTCTAGAAAATACGGTAATGACACTTCGTCATGTGCGAGTTGCACCAAAAGGTGCGTATCGTCAACGCGGATGTGTGAACTTTCGCGAAACTTGATTTGGATGTACGTGCACACCGAAATCAACGCGTATCCGTCAAAAAATACTGTATCGGCCTATTTTGACACTCGTCATAACTTCGTGTGTGCTTGTCATTTCGCAACGAAACTTAAACCATTGGATTCGCAGCGTTACGCTGGTCCTGTAACCCAAGTTTGGTTCGATTATGAGAACGTTGACGAAATATCGTTTCGTGGGCCCTATGATTCCATATGACGGGCAATTTTATGATCGGCTCATCGAAATCTAGTTTTGGATATTTTGTTGGGTTTATATTATCGTCTGGAATCGTAGACACTAAGTTTGACGAATTTGAAGAAATTTGTCTTCGGTATATTTTACGGTACGAAATGGGCCATATGTGGATCCCGCTTTGACCCAAAACTCACAATTTTGCCCCTGTGTCCAAATTGGACTTATGGGTAGTCAATCATAGCTATTTTTAGTATTTTGAGAATATTGGTGATGTTTGTTTCAGCATTCGGAGGTGTACGTGCATATTCCACTTTTTAAGGAGCAGTTGACGGAGTTTAGAACCCAGGCAAGTGTACCTTGCCATGATGTATCATAGTTCCTTGCCTTTATTATCTTATTTAGTTATTATAGTTATTTGATATGTGTGATGTGTGTATTTACCCTAGGACCGTGAGACATTGCTTAACGTCCAAACAAGATTCGGGTGTCGATGTCGTACGCGGAGTCGAGTAACGTCACTTAGAGAGTTGATTCCACGATCCTATTTTTATATGCTTGCTTTACCAAGTACGCCATACGCTAGGACACTTGACACTATTTTATGTGATAGAATCTTTCTTGATTTATTCATGGTGATTCTGTATAGGCTTACAGGATTCGTGATATAAGACTTGTATATTATATGGATATTATTATGACTCGTTGCACTAGCTGGAGGTCATGATCTTGCGTGCTATGGACATGAGACGTTGTGGATATGAGACATGTGATTACATTGGGTGGAAAGAGACACACAGGCTACAGGCTGATTATATATATATACTTTATTATTGAGGTGCTTTAGTCTCTGTTCCAGAGCTTGGCCCATTACATGATATTACTACAACCAGCTCCCCGACATAGAGCTTGTAGTAGTTTCAGCCTAAGTTTTAGTGATGCTCTCACTTGCATTTCACTTAGATGGTTACATTAGTTTACCCTTGAGTATATGGCATTACATTATTTTACTTTGGCATATTGTTTCTTGTACCTTGTTACGTCTCTTTGAGGACTTGATCCCCTGCCAATTTTTGCAGCATAGACGGTTATGGAGCCTTTGGAGTTGCTGATGGAGTTGCTTGTCTTGCAGGCATTGGTACCGGGTACTTATATCATTTCTACCGGAGTTATGGTTGTTTATTTATATTTTTTATTCATCTGCTGATGTAGCCTAGTTTTATAGACTCATATTTCTTTTTCAAGTCTATTCGAGTTTGTGTGTTACTGGGCAGCCGACTGTAGCACATGTTGCTCATTCTTGTGTATTCTGTTCATTGTGGATTGAAGCATAGATATTCATATTTACTTGATTATTTAGATAGTGCCCATTGTAATACAGCTTATACGTATTCGAGTCGGACCAGAGTCTGGTCGAATGCATAGCTGGCATGTTACGTATTCCTAGTCCTACGTATTTTGGGACTTTTGGGGCGTGACAAGCTTGCCTTGAGGAAATATTTTTATTTACTGTATTTTATTTGGCTTGAGTGTTTCTTATACCTTGCTATGTCCCTTGAGGACCTGGATCCGGATTATGTCCCCAGGTAAAGCAGAGGAGGATTACCTCGAGGTTTACGGGACATGAGCTGACGCTGGAGCAGTATTGGCACTAGAGGACGAGGTTGTGCCAGAGGATTTCTCCTAAGTACTCAGTTACTTACTTAGTTATTTATGCTTAGCGTTATTTCATATCTGGACTTGGACTTATTGACATATGTATTAGTGTTATTCTTTTTTCTTATTTTGTCGGGTTGTTCCCCGAGACACTACTTATGTGGACTTGATGATGGACTATTTCCTTTTTATCTATTATCTTGACTGGTCTATCATTTTATATTGTGATTACTTTATGTGGATGAGACTAGAATTATACTATGATAGATCGTGTAGACTTGTAGAATTTTACTACAGCTTAAGTACACTCTAACGGGTCCATTAAAGTGGGTTTGCCTATTGGAGTTGTGCTGCTGGCCATTGCCATGTAGCTGGTCCCTCGATATTTTGGGACTAGGGCGTGACACAAGTGTACCTTGCCATACTGTAACTCATTTTCAGATTTACTTATTTATTTTATCTATCCATTGTGTGCGCTTTAGATCAAAATCATTACTTAGCGTCCGGGTTATTTGTGAAATAACTCCGATGGGAAGAATAAAGAAGGCGTTAAGAGACCCTCCTGGCCCAACCTATCCGGGTGCAGACGTTCGTCGATAATGTCTAGTATCGATTGTAGATATTTTTCGATACCTTTATATACCTACTTGGTTACATCGGAACCCTAGGACACCTTCAGACACTGTCATCGTGCCAGAATTCCTGTATCCTGATAGTGTCACCATGACCGAAACCTGTGATGACTATAAGATCATGATTGGTGCTAGTTACTTCAGTATGACGAGACTGTTTAGATAAAGGTTCAGGCTCAGCAAGCTGCAGATGCGTCTCGTTGACCGCATTGGGAGGGAAAGACGGTTACTAGACGCTTGGGCTACTTCACATGCACTATATATATATATATATATATATATATATATATATATATCCTTATTTACGTAGAGATCATGTATTCGGAGTTGTAGTACTTACTTACTATTTGTCTCTGTGCTCGGAGCTACGGGTACGCACCGTGTGTCTCTGTGCCTCGGAGCTACGAATTTATATTTGGAAAGCCCACATGTCGAACATTGTCTTCAGGTTGTGTCTCACTTAGGTGGTTATTCTAGATTACACCGGCGTATCACATGTTTTCTTCTATTTTTTACTATGGCATGCTATTTTTGTACCTTGTTACGTCCCTCTAAGGACTTGGTTCCCTTCCAAGCATAGGCGAGGAGGACAATCCGGAGGAGTACGGAATGGGTGTATATCCAGGAGCATGACTTGTAGTAGAGGACGAGATCCTTCCCGAGGACTTCACTTGATCACCGGTAGTGACTTTACCTTGGGTCCGGTATCATTATTTAGTTAGCAGATATCGGCCCTAGTTATCTTATTGCTTCCTTTCATTCAGTACTTGTATTAGCGGGTTTGTCCCCGTATGACTCTATCCGTTTTATATTATGATACATTTCCAGACATATTTTTTCTTCCTGCACATTAATAGACTTGTTTTCTCTATGTGTTTCATATTTTTATGTTTGTGGATGAGATTAGTTACATTGCTTATGATTAAATATTGGATTATATCATTATACTTTACAGCTTAGGTGTACTTCATCGGGTCCATTAGATTAGAATGTCCATCGGAGTGTACCCGATGGACAATGCCATGTGGCTCAGTTCTTTATATTTGGAACTGGGGCATGATATAATTAACTGTAATGCTCTGCACCCGCACGATGCATTACCCTGAGATTTTGAATAGAATAAGTATTGATTGAGTTGATTTTCATGTGCAGTGTCACGTCCCGATCTTCCGCAGGCAAATCGGCCATCCCCGCTAGGCGAGAATCACCGCGCCAGCGCTCCCGCGGGACGATCGCTTTGGCCCATCCGGACGTGATGCCGCACGAGCGTGAGCCACGCCCATGCAAGGCCGTGGTTCATTGGCTGGCGGTAAGAGGTATAAGCCACATGATCGCACAGATTATCCGAGTGCAGCGGAATTATAAATGCATAGGCGATTGGTAACAAGTTCACTGAGTCAAAAATAGCGGAAGCATTGAATAACAAAAGTTGAAGTAAAACAAACTCTTTATTAATATTGTGCAATATTACAGGCGGCGTATAGCCGAGATTACAAGTCACTCAAGCCTCTCTCTCTGAAATGATAAAAGCGTGCCAAATGGCTACATTTGTGGAATGATACAGTGATGTTCAGGCGATGTTCCAACATTATGTCTTGTATATGTGCTTCAGTTCCGGACATGACGCTCCAAGGCTCCAGAGTGAACTCCACGCCTTAGCATGCACGAAGGAGGCATCCGCACCGAACGAGGTTCTCCCGTACCCTACAAACAATCTGGTTGATTATCAGTACATTGAATGCACTAGTGGGGAGGTTACTCGCCCGCTCGACAAATCCAAACACGTAACATAGGTTTCGTGCACCAACTATTTTGTTATCTTTCTAGTTGTGCCTTAGGATCAGTTTCATGACATATATATGAAAAGTCTAACTCGTGTGGCAGTACGTCGTACGAGATAGGAGAAAATACGATGAGACTTACCAACTTACCAATTCTCCTTCCCTGTCCAAGTATAAACTAGGTTAATTCAAGCACAAGCATTCATGAACATTCAGGAGCCATATCATATGCAACACAAGTGTGCTACGAGCGGATTCTTAATCATATACGCAAGTTCTTCTTTTAAACTATAGAACACAGGTATACTTGTTACTCAGATTCAGGAATAATTCACAGATTCATTGTTCTTTTATCAGGATACTTGGATTCAGACTCTTAGATGCAATGCAATGACTCGCACACGGATTGCCACTAAGCGAGTATGATCATGTATGCACAAGAATCGCTGGCGTAGCTATTTATGGACATAGTCGCAATAAGACGGTGGTCCCGATGCCCCAGCAACCCGACCAAACTTATCCGTGCTAGGAGCAAACTAGCGCGACTGTCGGATCTTCCCCCTAGGACGGATCGGTCCCAGTGCCCCGGCGCCCCTGCCGAGGAGATCAAGCTTGTGCACAAGCGTCCGCGACTGAATGAATGAATTCTTTGTTGTTCTTTTATTATTCTGAGTAAACGGCAATGGTTGTAGGCGCAAGTCATGATGCCGTTTCTGACTTAGAGGTTCATTTATTCTGAATTTCACACAAGTTGATATAAGAATCCTTGAATTATGTTCAGATGCAACTTGACATGATGCGTTCCCTGGTTCAGGGATTGCCTTGGCGACCTAACGGTCCCGGATACTTCCAGTGTTCATACTTTCACGGAACGACCATTATATAGTCTTCCGATGGTTTGGATGAAACAAGGCAAGATAGGATTCATTAGACATTAGCATGCAATTATATGAAAAGCTCTGAATTGAGGCAATATATAAGCAGGCAAGCATGCATTTGTATAACATAAGCATTCACATTATAGCTCGGGCCCGAAGGTAAGCCGAGTAGTGAAACCGTAAGGGAACTTTCCGAACGACATGATCTAGAGTCGTGTAGTGTAACCAAGTGAACAGCGTACCAAGAAGAGCATGTAGATATCGTTCTATTGAGGCATAGCAGGGTCCAGTTACACAAGGCAAAGGTAGCATACGAGGGTCTGAATATAAGCAACGTTTCATTTCCATGTTCTAACACAATCAGTACAAAATGGGATTATTTTCTTGGCTAGTTGTGTTGGATTCTTATTAGTATGCAGGGGGTGATTCACCTAACGACTAGCATGTATCGTTCCATATTTTAAGTGTGCTGGCTAAGCAAAGACAAGTTCACCATAGCCACCCAACTTAGCGATAATTTGCCTCAGTTGAGCGATACTCCGAGCAAGCCTCTGAAAGCCTAAGCAGAACTTCTGAAGGGACAAGTCTAGATATCTTTTGCCTCAAATGAGCATTCTCGCCAGAACAAAGCAGGTCAGGACATTGTACCTTTGCTGTTTAAATCGATAGTCCACTTGAGCGGAACGGGGTGTTACATCATACACCACTCAGAAAAAGTCTCGTCCTCGAGACTTACTGAGGGCAGGCCGTACTATCGCATTATGGAATCTATCCCATACGTAGCAATCGGTACCACTAAATCTGTTTGAACATAATCTCCTACTCGTTCCTTACGCCGTGTCGCGTATATGCTGAGTCAGTCTCATTTGCACCTTAGCACAGGACATGTTGCTTAATACGGAGTATGTTTCAATCGATCTTTCTTTAACGATCTAAGGCTTAAGGCAAACTTATACAAGTCGTTATACTTGTTCAGGAGGATATTCACTTGTACTAGCATCGAGATCAGCATATAGCGAGTTTGGATCGTGCACATATTCGAAGCGCTTCAAGCATATGCATGTCAACCAACTCGACGATAGCGAAGTCTTAGCACTTGAGTTTCACATCTCATTTAGTCTTGGATCGTGTACACGTTCAAGGCGTCCCTCAAACATATGCATTCAACCAAACTTAGAGATCGTGAAATCGGACAAGCTACTTGCGAAAATCTTAAGGGTTCTCGTCTTACTGAATCACGAGGATACCTTCGACAGGGTCAATCCAATTCCATATCATTTCCTTTCCAGCTCAATCTCAAGCATTTTGCACTACCGTTAAGCACGATCTATTCTGTTTACCGACTAGCATTCATTCATTTGGGTCAAATATAATACGTGTTTTCGTTCCCAAGACTAACCCTAAGTCTTGCTGCCCCAGTTGTGAAGTTTTATTCGAGCATATTGGTAAAGTCGGTAACACAGGTTCATTCACTCGGCATAGGATCGTCTGCCTAATTGTTAGGTCAGCTCACAAGGTCATAGGTACAGGTTTATGCACATGATACATCATACAATTTGTCGTACGATGCTCACCCAAATTCCTAGGGTCAAACCATTGTTCATTTGCACGGAGTATTCTACCCAAACTTGTTTCGCTCTAATTTTTAAACATCGAGTACAGATTTTACTACACTCAATAACACGTTCGTTCGCACGGAGGACGAGTCCGTTCAGTAAAATCTGTAATATTCATGATGTAGGATGAGCCTAGTGATTTGTATAGTCTATCCCTCCAAACATGTTTTGATAGGATCCCTATCCATTCTAAGTTTAAACTACCAAGCCAAAATTCGATTCTAAACTTTTAGTTTAACTCTAATTTGTCCAACCTGATTCATGTATTCGTTCATGAAACCATCAAGCGTGATTTATTTCAGGTTCTAGGCTAACTTATCCAATAAAAAAATTTCCAATCACTTGCATTCCAATTTCGTCTTATCGTGTTGAACCAAAAGTCAAGACGGTCCGTAAGTTGTCACGCCTCAGTCTCCCGCAAGTTCGATCACCCTCGTCAGACGTAAGATCATCACACTAACGCTCCCGCTTGGATAATTATCCTCATCTGGGCGTGACGCATGTGCGGGGATAGAGTTACGCTCACACAAGACAAGAACGTTTGATTGTTATGGCTATCTTCGACACGATCGAGACACCTTATCATTTCTCTTTGCTTCATCCAAGTTTTGTACCCGTTCATGCAGTGATTATAGTTCGTCTAGCAAAATCATCCAACTATAATGTTATCGTTCAGAAAATCTAGTCTTACCTTTTTCATTCCTCAAGAAACTAGTTTTAAATATTCAAGACCAAGTCTATTCATTTTTGGTACGTTCTATTCATCGAGTTCGTTTGGAATAATCACCGAACATGTTCCTGTGAGTTCGATCATCCCTGCCGTATGTAAAATCACCACGTCGGCGCTCCTGCAGGATAACCGTTCTCGTTGGGACTAGTTTCGAGAGTTATTGTTTTGAACTAGATTTCAAGATCGTTCTTCCGAACTTCAAGCCAAATCTATTATCGTTCTTCTCTTTCATCAAAACACAATATTTTTTTTCGAGCTAACTTCTATTGGAGCGATATTGTATTCAAGTTCAGTCTGGTTATTTTAATCCGAAATCGCTCGTACGATCCTCTAAGTTTCCAATAAGTTTTCTTAACGAGATATCGATTTCTATTTTTCGTGAATTCTAATTTGATATAAGTCTTATCGTTTATTCAAGAAATTTTTGAAGTCGTTCAATCTAACTATCGTACAAGTCTTATGAATCTGTTTCGACATTTCTGAATGATCCAATACACCACTCGGAATTGAGTCATCCCATTAAATACATATTCGATAGTCATCCACACAAACTATATTTGATTTGTATCTTCCGACACAAAATATGGTTCGAGCTATTTCTTAAAATCCAAACACGATTCTCTATATTCGCCTAAGCGATAAATCCGAGAACATTTCTATTGGTTGGCATTCTAAGTCTGACTTGTCTTATTCCTGAACGATAACCTAATTCGTTGCAACTTAGCTTGCACCAAAGAGTCTTGGCGCACGATACTCTACACAACTTAGCCGAAAGGCTGTGTGCAAAGCAAACCGTTCGGACAATATTCGATTTCGTATTAACCAGTCGGGCAAACACATATAGGCATTTCAGGTTCGCACATAAGTCGCAATTCTAGCACGAGTCTAATCACAGAGGACTAGCACAGGTTGGCACAAAGGTCAATCGCATTACAATTTGTACAAACAATCATATTATTCACATACACTTTTTGAAAGTATTTAGAATCATTGTTGGAATATTCTATTTGGGACATTGAGAGAGAGTGTGCACATAACCCATGAACGAGCTTTCAAAACTGAGAAAAACAAAACGAAGTCCAAAGGCGTATAGCCAAGCTCTGATACCAAGCTGTCACGCCCTGATCTCCCGCAGACAAATTGACCGTCCCTGCTAGGCGAGAATTACTGTGCCAGCGCTCCCGCGGGACGATCGCTTTGGCCCATCCGGGCGTGATGCCGCACAAGCATGAGCTGCGCCCATACAAGGCCATGGTTTATTGGCTGGCGGTAAGAGGTCTAAGCCACAGGATCGCACAGATTGTCCGAGTGAAGCAGAATTATAAACGCATAGGCGATTGGTAACAAGTTTACTGAGTCGACAATAGCGGAAGCATTAAATAACACAAGTTGAAGTAAAACAAACTCTTTATTGATATTGTACAATGTTACAGGCGATGTATAGTCGAGATTACAAGTCGCTCAAGCCTCTCTCTCTGAAACGATAAAAGCGTGCCAAGTGGCTACATTTGTGGAATGATACATGCGAGGTTCAGGCGATGTTCCAATATTATATTTTGTATATGTGCTTTAGTTCCGGACGCGACGCTCCAAGGCTCCAGAGTGAACTCCACGCCTTTGCACGCACGAAGGAGGCATCCGCACCGAACGAGATTCTCTCGCACCCTGCAAACGATCTGGTGGATTATCAGTACATTGAATGCATGGTGGGGAGGCTGTAAGCCCCCTAATTTTTCAGAAATTTTTAATTTGGATTTTTCATAATTTTCTGTAAAAAAACCTAGGTATTTTATGATTAAAAGATTTTTAAATGATGTTAATTAATATTAAAATATTATGGAAATAATATTTTATGGTGTAAAATAGAAAACTAGACATAGGGTAATTTTCTGTAAATTTATTGGACTTCGGAAGCATTTTTAAAGCCCTAAAAACCAATGTTAATAAACCCTAATTAAATCCTGAAATAAACCGGGTTTATTTCCAAAATAAACCAAATCAACCCAGACCCGGTTCAGTTGAACCGAATCCAGTCTTATTGGGTCGGGTCGGATCTAAACCCGACCCGCAACCCGCAGACCCGAACCCGCATTTAAACAATAATGGGCCGGGCCGGATTCATATGAACCCGACCCGCGGACCCGAAACCCAAACCCGTCACCCAAATGCTAATCGGAAACCTAGTCGGATTCAACCGATAACACTGTTTCGGCCCTCCTTTTAATCCCGTCGATCCCCCATAGCCGCTGCCGGAACCCTAGCTTCGCCCTCCCTTCTCCACCGTCCCTCTCTCTCTCCTCCCTCAGCCTACCTCCTACCCGCCGACGCCCGAGCACCCCTCTCCTCGACCGCCTCCAGCCCAGCACCACCTCCTTCCTCAGCCCCGCTCGACCCGACCACCGACCTAACTCCCCCGCTCGGCCCCACTCCGCTCCACCCAGCCGCCGCCGACCTAGCCACCCTAGCTCTCCCTCTCTCCGGCGCTGCATCCAACTCCTCCGCCTAGCCCCGCTCTGCTCCGCCCCGCTCCGCTCTGCCCTGCTCGACTCGACTCGACCCCAGAACCTCCCCGTTGCCCGCCCAAGTCGAATCTCCCCAGCCGCCGCTCGACTCCGCCACGCCTCAGCCGAGCCCCTCGCCTTCTTCCTCCTTCCCAGAACCCTCATCCCTCCTCAGCCCGCAGTAGCCCCTCGACACCACCCTCTCCTCCGCCCGACCTCATCTTCCCCGACCTAACTCCTCGCTCCAGTCGCTCAGCCCCGCCTGAGCCGACGCTGCTCCTCCACCATGAACTCCCCGATCGACAGAGCCCACAGCCCCGACTCTCCCCCAGCCATCGACCACCCGTCACCCCACGATCCCGCCGACGTCTCCGCCCTACTCCGACGAGCCCCGACGCCTTATGACAGAAACCCTAACCCTAACCCTAACCTAGACGGACACAACCTGGACACAGGACACGGACACAGGACCCGGACATGAGAAAATCAGTCTTCTCGGAACCCTGTTCAGGTAGCGTTTTCTCTCTCCTCGTTGCCCCATTTTCTGTTCCGTCAGTTGTGACACGTAGACCGCATGAACCCCTCGATGCCCGTGCAACTCGCTCGGTGCGTCACGTCCTGTGGTGATCGCAAACTGCGATCCAAAAACAGGAAAACTAACACCCCGTTTCACCCCGGAACTGAGTGCGTCCAGCCAAACGGGATGACTTGATCGCACGCGGTCTTTACCGATACATGCGCGCCGTTGATACGGACGTGTGAGATTTCACAGAAGTTGATTTGGGTGTACGTGCACACCGGAATCAACGCGTATCCGCCGACAAACGTCCTGTATCCGTCGGTTCTGTAATACGTCTTAACTTTGTGTATACACGTCGGATGGAGACAAAACTTGCGCCATCGAACTCGTAGTGATACGCTGGTCCTGTAACCCAAGTTTAGTTCGATTCTGAGAACATTGACGAAATTGCGTATCGTGGGCCCCACAGGCTCCACTTGACGGACGATTTTGTGATCGGCTCATCGGAATCCAATTCTGGAAGTTCTGTCGGGTTCGTATCACCATTCCTAACCTGTTGACACTGAGTTTGACGAATTTGGAGACCTTTGACCCTGACACGCTTTTCGGTGCAAAGTGGCCCACATGTGGACCCCGCTTTGACTCAAAATGTTATTTTTGCCCTTGTGTCCAAATTGGACTCAAGGACAGCCGTTTCTAGCTATTTGATATTTTTTGAATCTAATGGTGATATTTATTTCAGCAACCAGAGTAGTACCTGCAGATCACACTGAGACCAGAGCTACAATTGGAGCTAGGACCCCAGGCAAGTGTACCTTGCCAAACTTGCAGTTCTTGTTATGTATTCCTTTGACTATATATATATTTGTGCATGCTTGACCTAGGATCGTGTGATTTACTTAGTGTCCGACTAATAGTCGGGTGCCAACCCGTACGCGGAGTTGTGTAACGTCACTTAGAGATGGACATTCGTGACCCTTTACATTCTCGTACTTGTCTTATCAAGTACACTATAACCCAGGACACTTGACACTATTCATAAGACGGAATCTTTCTGAGATATTCATGGTGATTCTGTATAGGATTCAGGTTTTATGACGTAGACATTATATTCCTAGACATTATATGACTTGCTGCAATAGTTTCGATCTTGCGTGACATGTACATGAGACGTTGTGGGCATGAGACGTATGATTACATGGGGTGGGGAGAGTCACACAAGCTACAGGCTGATTATATATATATATAATCCATAGTAAAATACATAGTAAACACTTCTATCGGCTCCCAGACACAGGGCTTGTAGTGGTCTCAGCCTGAGTTTAGTGATGCTCTCAAATTGCATTTTCACATAGATGGTTATATAGTTTACCCTATTTATCTTATTTACTATTACACTGCATTTTGGCATGTTGATTTCTGTACCGTATTATGTCCCATGAGGACCTGGATACCGGACTTTGTCCCCAGGACTAGCAGACGAGATCGACCCCGAGTTACGCGGGACAGGAGCATTAGCAGAAGCGGAAGCAGGAGCAGGCACTGGAGCAGTACCAGATCCATTAGACGAGTGATCACCGAGGGTATCTTCTGGGTATAGGCTTTACCCATACTCAGTATTTGTTGTGGTTATCTTTATTCTTGTATCTTGACAGATGTATCAGACTCATTATCGGGTTATTTCCCCAAGTTTATATCATATTGAGATTGATCTTGCTTTATGATTCTGATATTGTTGTATTTATTTCTGTGGATGAGATTAGTATATTTAGACCATTATTGTTGTATTACAGCTTAAGTACGCCCCGATGGATCCATTAAATTGGGTTTGTCCATCGGTGTCTGCTGCTGGCCATTGCCACGTGTCTAGTCCCTCGATATTTTGGGACTGGGGCGTGACAGAGGCTACTCCCCCGCTCGACAAATCCAAACACGTAACATAGGTTTCGTGCACCAACTATTTTGTTGTCTTTCTAGTTGTGCCTTAGGATCAGTTTCATGGCATATATATGAAAAGTCTAACTCGTGTGGCAGTACGCCGTGCGAGATAGGAGGAAACACAGCGAGACTTACCAACTTACCAATTCTCCTTCCCTGTCCAAGTATAAAACAGGTTAATTCAAGCACAAACATTCACGAAAATTCAGGGGCCATATCATATGCAACACGAGTGTGCTACGAGCGGGTTCTAAATCAGATGCACAAGTTCTTCTTTTAAACTATATAACACAGGTATACTTGTTACTCAGATTCAGGAATGATTCACAGATTCATTATTCTTTTATCAGGATACTTGGATACAGACTCTTAAATGCGATTTAATGACTCGCACACGGATTGCCACTAAGCGAGTATGATCATGTATGCACAAGAGTCGCTGGCGTAGCCATTTATGGACATAGTCGCAATAAGATGGTGGTCCCGATGCGCCGGCAACTCGACCGAACTTATCCGTGCTAGGAACAAACTAGCGCGACTACCGGATCTTCACCCTAGGCCGGATCGATCCCGGTGCCCCGGCGCCCCGTATGAGGAGATCAAGCTTGTGCACAAGCGTCCGCGACTGAATGAATGAGTTCTTTGTTGTTCTTTTATTATTCTTAGTAAACGACAATGGTTGTAGGCGCAGGTCATGATCCTCGCTACAAGCCATCCTAGGTCATTCCTGACTCAGTGGTTCATTTATTCTTAATTTCACACAAGTTGATATAAGAATCCTTGAATTATGTTCAGATGCAACTTGACATGATGCATTCCCCTGGTTCGGAGATTGCCTTGGTGACCTAATGGTTCTGGATACTTTCAGTATTCATACTTTCACGGAACAACCATTATATAGTCTTCCGATGGTTTGGATAAAAGAAGGCAAGATAGGATTCATTAGACATTAGCATGCAATTATATGACAAGCTCTGAATTAAGGCAATATATAAGCAGGCAAGCAGGCATTTGTATAACATAAGCATTCACATTATAGCTCGGGCCCGAAGGTAAGCCGAGTAGTGAAACCATAAGGGAACTTTCCGAACGACATGATCTAGAGTCGTACAGTGTAACCAAGTGAACAGCGCACCAAGAAGAGCATGTAGATATCGTTCTATTGAGGCATAGCAGGGTCTAGTTGCACAAGGCAAAGGTAGCATACGAGGGTCTGAATATAAGCAACGTTTTATTTCCATGTTCTAACACAATCAGTACAAGATGTGATCATTACCTTAGCTAGGTGCGTTAGATTCTTATTAGTATGCATGAGGTGATTCACCTAGCGACTAGCATGTATCGTTCCATATTTTAAGTGTGCTGGTTAAGCAAAGACAAGTTCACCGTAGCCACCCACCTTAGCGATGATTCGCCTCGGTTGAGCGATACTCCGAGCGAGCCTCTGAAAGCCTAAGCCGAACTCCTGAAGGGACAAGTTTGGATATCCTTTGTCTCAAACGAGCATTCTCGCCAGAACAAAGCGGGTCGGGACATTGTACCTTTGTCGTTTGAATCGACAGTCCGCTTTAGCGGAACGGGGTATTAAATGTAGAGCTCAGTGCAATCAGAGTAGCACCTCGTAATAGGATAAGGCATGGACGATGAGCAATGGTATCAGTGTGTTCGTTCAAAGCAGTACAGATGTAGCAAAATTGGAGCGATAATGTCGTCTTTCTTAGTCCGATCTGATTAGATGATTTGGAGAGCACGACCTGCTCGCATGGTCATACCAATTAAGTATATCGTGCTTCGTATCAGACAATGGATTTAAAAAATTGACCATATCGGCAAGATAGAGTGCTAGGCAGAGCATCGAGCGGATTCAGACTTGGTGAGTGAGCTCTGTCCCTTCTCCTCTACTCCTTCATGCCTAACAATTGGATATAACTTGTGCAATACTTAGTCTGGAACATGGAGTAGTATACATTGAGGCATGGAGCAGTTTGTGTAATTCAGTTGGCAAAGGCATCTTTGTTAGGAAACTAGTATTGAACACTTAGATAGAACATTGGTAGTTAAAACATGGGACGACGGCTTCAGCGGCATGTATAAAGAGTATGCAGCAATTGTGGTGCATGTAAAACCCCTAATTCTAAAATCCGTATTTATTTTTCTTATTATTAATTTAATTGTAGTAATTATGAGTAAACTAGGAGAAATAGAATTTATATAATTTTTATTTTTGGTGTTAGTGCATTTGGGAGATTTACGGAACCATTAGGAATTTTTCCTAATTTATTTCAAGTAGGAGACCTATTGGACAGTTGGTAGATAAATAGTATGTTCTAAAATAAATTTCTAGATTTTTCTATATATATATATATATATATATATATATATATATATTTAATGTTTAGTAATTAAAATTAGAAATAGAAATAAAAGAAAAGAAAAGAAAATTTGGTTATTAGACTATTGGATCCAAATCCTTAAAGAACTACCCAACCCATTAGTCCTCTACCCAAAACCCAAACCTTATTCCCTAAACTCACCCCACCCGCTGAAAGCAGCAAGCAGTAGCTGCTTCAAAACCGACCCCCCCCCCCGCGGCCATACAAAACTCTCCCCCTTTTTCTTCATCTCCTTATATATTCTTCTCATCACGAAACCAAAACCCTAAATCCTCTCCACCCTCGCACAGAACCGCCCAGCCCACGAGACCGTCGTGCCGTCTCCAGCGCTGCGCCTTCCGCCGGGAAACCCATCCCACCGACGACACACATCCGCGACCCCGCGCACTGCAGTTTGGACAGCAGGTTACTTGTGTTTCAGCCCTGTTTCCCGTCACCTCGTTCAACCAAACTCGATCCCGTCTTCGCCGGTATGATCCTCATCTATCCCCCTTCAATATCTGTATGATAGTTGACCTCGAACAGCATAAAATCCTAGGCAAAAATAGCATCAAAGTTAGCGGAAAATGATAATTTTTGGGTATCGCAGAAAACTACGGTGACCACCTATGTTCCCGGATTCGTATCCCCACCACAGAGATCCGAATCTGATTTTTCTTGTTAGTATGCGAAGACCACTTGACCTAGTTTATTTTTTGTCAAATACTTTAATTTATTAGTTGTTGTATGTTAAAATAAATTAGGTAGAAAACCTCGAAAACTCACTTTTTCCTGATTTCCAAAAGTTGTGAAACGGAGCGCGCTCCGCCAAACAGGACCGCCCCGCTGTGTACCAAGTGTACCAAACGGTGCGCACAGTGTACTCGGACATGTGAGAGTTCGCAGAAACTGATTCGGACGCGTGTGCGCGTCGAAATCAGCCGGTATCCGCGGACAATCCCCGTGTCGTAACTTTTGCGAAAGCCGTGCGCATTTTGTGTACACTTGTAAGATTGCGACGAAACTTGCGCCACTGGACTCATGGTAACGCGCTGGTCCTGTGACCCAATTTTCACACAATTCTGAGACAGTTGACCAAGTCACCAATTGGCGGGCTCCACGGTTGACTTTTTGGGCAAAATTGTGTTCGGCTCACCGGAATCCAAAATTGAAAGTACCGTTGAGTTCGTATTGATATTTAGAGTTTGTTTGACCTATAATTTATTCCATTTAGAGACCTTTACCCTTGGCACGCTTTTTGGTGCAAAGTGGCCCACATGTGGAGTCCGCTTTGACCCAAAATTACCGTTTTGCCCCTGTGTCCAAATTGGATGAAAAGGGAGTACTTTCTAGATATTTTACTTCTGGGAACGTTGGTGATGTTTATTTCAGCATCCGGAGACGTTCATTCTGAGGTCGTAGTTTCTGACTCTTGATGTTTGACATCTGAACATTACACTCTACAGCTCTCTTGCCAGGCAAGTATACCTTGCCTTGTTGTACTATTTAAATTATGTCTTATTATTTGTATGTTTATATTATATAACTGTGCACTTTCGAGAGAGACTCGGGTGCAGTCAACGGAGGCGTTGACGTTAGGACTTGTGTCTGACCTAGTGTCTAGTAGACCCACCTAAAGTTGTAGAGTTATTGGTATGACTCCCAGGCCTTGACACATTTCTTACACGTGTTGTGAGCCTCATGTAGGTCACAGACATGCGTATTTGATTGGCCACTTGTACGTGTAGGTCGTGCAACGGATAGGGTATAACCGCTAATAGTGATGCATGTTAGAAGACTTAGCAGTTATTAGTAGGCGGAGCATAGACTGTCGTGATACGATGGCCCGATCCTTGTCCTTGTTTGGTTGTAAGGTTGGGCTATTGTTCTAGCGATAGACTATGAGGCAGAGTTACGACACAAAGGTTTAGTAGCTAAGGCGTGTTGTGGATACAACATGCATAGATCATTGGGCGGGGAGGACAACTAGTAGGCGTATGGGACACCCACTTCCCTTACACTGATACCGCACTCGACGGAGTGATACGGACGTATATATATATTACTGATACCACGTTCTGTAGAGTGTTGGACGTTACTTGGTGATATTACAGATACCACACTCTATAGAACGTTGGACGTTATTGTATTCATGTGCCCGTGTTATAGGGGGCATATGTGGCATATACTAGCCAGTTGTCACGATTGGTGAATTACGTCAGCATATGTCTAGCCTACACATTCCCATACACTCAAGTTGTCCTCAAAGTGTATTTCACTTAGATGGTTAGGTCACCCTGGAGTTTTTACAGTATTTACTTTATGGCATGCTTTTATGTATCTTGTTATGTCCCTCTGAGGACCTGGTCCCTTTCCAGGTGTATTGTTCATGAGTAGTTGCAGGAGCGCAGATCCGGACTGGCTACTTATATTGCGAGGGGTCTTCTCTTCGAGCCTCGTGATTATTAGAGGTTGTATTTATATTGTATTTGTCTTGTTTATTCTTCATTCTAGTTCGGCAGTGGATTTGTTTCCATCCGACTATCATCTTTAGATACTTTATTTTGGGATCTGGTTACAGATATTGGTTATTCATTATATTTGATTTTTTGTGGATGAGATTAGATTATACCCTGTGATTTATGATGGTTTATACCACTGGTGAATTGTTATTCATATGACAACGTACGTGTGATATGGTTTCCATATATTGGAGTGCCATATTCATACGGCTAGCATATTTACGTGTCCTAGTCCTTCGTATTTTAGGACTGGGGCATGACAGTGCAACTCCACGGAACTCCAAGTATGAGATAAACGGAGCGTGCATTACGGACGAAGATCGGGTTGAGATGCTTCGTCAAGTAAAGCATGCAGTTGTGGTTCAAAATTGGGCAACTGTCGATAGAGTATGGTGCTGTTAGAACACTATATTTGGAGCTTATCGGGGGCATGGTGCTACAGAACCTGTAATAATATGGCATTGTGCCTTTGTGTTTTGGGACCTCGAGTTGCCAAGCGAAACATAGAATAATAGGAACACGAAGAGAATGATAACATAAGAATGTTGTATTATGGCGAAAAGAACCTTGCACAGGTCATGGGCAGCCGAAGTACAAGGCGATGGTTCTTCGAACGGGATAGGCACCAGGACACCGGGACCGTTCGGCCTAGGAAGAGCTAGTTGATTTACCGTGTGAAAAATAGAAGGGGCACTGAGTATTACGGAACTATAGTTGGGTTTGTGACCCAGACTGTTACGTCGTATATACGGATAAGTGGGGGCCTTCGGTGGGGCTAGCAACCCGCACGCGGAGCGTTCACCATTTGCCACGAATCGTCCAATTATGGTTGGCTTGCGAGCCGCCAGTGACCTTCACTTCATATAGATAACATACATGTAGTAGTGTGTTTCAGCTAGAGGAGTTATCATCTAGATTGGTTTGTGCAGTTGAGTGTATTGTGCTTTGTTTCTATGCATGTTTGAGTAGTAACACACTTATAGGCTTACATGATTCAAGTTAACCTATTGCATGCTTAGTTATCTTTGAGATTGGATATAACATGCTAGTATATTTACCTGTTTCAAATGCTAACATGCGGAACCTACTTTACTTCTTTCCTTACATACCTTGCCATGAAATCGATCTAGGCTTAAATAGAAAGATCACCTTATATTAATAAATACATGCTTTCCATAATTACTTAGTGTGGATTTAGGAGATTGGGTTACCCCTGCTCATCAGTACAAGATGTGTACTGACCCATATTTATGGGAGATCTTTTTAGGTACTCGGGTAGGAGGCCTTAGCTTGGATATATGGGATATGATGCATAGAATATCGATATCCTTTGTAAGTATACGAAGAAGAGTTAGAGTGTTGTAAGCCTTCAGGGTATTTTTATTTAGGCATTTCGAGACTTGTTCTTGGTTTTCTTATTCAACAAAAGAGCTTCGCTTAGTATACTCTGATATATTATTGTTTGTAACATTATTCCGTTTTGCTGCAACATGGTTGTTTCAATGATAACTATGATGTTTGATGTTATTGTCTTGTGCGAGCGCAACTCCAGGCTCGTATGGCATTATGTCCGGATGAGACGATTATCCTGCAAGAGCGTTGGCGCAGTGATTTCAAGTCCAGCGAGGAGGAGGATCCTGCGGGAGATCGGGGCATGACAAATTGGTATTAGAGCGCCTGGTTCATTTCCTCAAACATTTTCTTACTTCATCACAAACTCTAAATAGCTTCCACGAATCGAATGGCTCTTGACTCTACTCGATGCTATATTGGATGTCCCATGCAATAAGTCTAAATATGTGTGTGATTGTTTGTTGAGTGAGATTTCTTTAGATTGTGCAATTTTGAGTAATACCATAGGGCATTGTTGCATTAATATAACAGATCATTGTTGGTTAAGCTTTATTGTGGAGTGTTGAGAATGTATAATTGAGAACATCAAGAGGGTAACCAGTAGATTTAATGGCTTGAGTAACGGCTTGATTATCGAGAATGGAATATTGTACGAAATGCAACAAATAAGATCATTGAGCTTTGGGTAATCGAATAGGATGTTGCACGAGTATTGTGAATGTTGGTTGAGTTGCATGTTGGACTTTGAGTAATCGAGAATGTGACGAGCATAGTCGACAGAGCTACCGCATAATAGTTGTTCAGTGCAGATGTTGGTTGATACAGAGCAATTTTGGTACGAGAGCGACTTAAATTCTAAGTGGTATATGTCGTGCCACAGAGTGTGGTGTGCGTCGTAAATGTTCAGATGGATTAAGCAATAGGTTGTCGCAACAGATGTGATAGTACCGAGATTTAGTTGAAAGTTTGGATAACAGAACGTGCTTCAGATATTATTCATCATGTTGTGGTAAAATGGACAAGAGCAGGCTTGGGCCGGCAGATGTTGCGTCAGACAAGGAATGGAATAATTAATGGAATGGTACGACAAGGCAACAATTAAAGAAAGATAGCGAGATAGAGTTTTACGTTGGGGAGATAGCCAAATCAGTTGTGCGAATGTTTGGATTTGGAAAAGTGATGCGGAATAAGAACGATAATCGAATTGAAGAAAAAGGAGCAAGTATTATAGGAAGATTGGATAGGTCGAGTAGATAGTTCAAAGATTGGAGTGCAGAACGCACGAACATAAAGTTTTGTGGAAGGTGCATGAATGTAGAGAGTTGATGCGCAAGGAATGGGCAGTTGGTGCAAGCGTATGCAAACGATGGATACATCGAAGAGTACCTGGCACGGATTATGGATTTTAGTAACGCAAAGGTACAGCTGGTCAAGAAGCGGATCACGTTCGAGTACAAAGGAGCAACGAGCATGGATGGTTGATTTCAGTAAAGTAAGGAAACAATCAGGTCAAGTAGAGAAACTTGTCTGAGTGCAAGGACGCAAGTATGATTGAATCGTGCAATACTTGAGAGATGATTGTGAATTGCTTGAGGATTTTGACATTGAACAACCAATAATGAGTTAAGTGGTCAGAGTGCAATGGATGCAAACATGGTAAAATAATGCAACGAAGATGGACGGGCTCTTCAGAAAACTTGGATGGGTGCAACGTGAGTCAAGTTGATATTGAGGCAGAGTTCAAAGTTAACCCTTGAGGTATCGAAGAGGACATTGCGTATCAAGATAAGCGTCACCCTCACTTTTCCAGCCAGGGGTAGTTTGGTAATTTAGCATAGGTATTTGTTTTTAGGATTAATATTTAATAATATGTGATGTTGTATTAATTATTAATTTATGTTGAGCTATAATTATTTATGACTAGTATTAATTAGTCATTAGAGACTTATGTTAATTAGTTAGTTAGAGAGACTAGACAATATTTAGACTTGTCATATATGTACCTATTTAGATTTGTCATGACAATTAGTGATCCCAACTTGGACGCAAGCCCATTAGTCATTCCACTAATTAAATTAAGGAGGATTAGTTTAATTATAATTAGTTAGAGACTTCCAAAAATATATATCCTTAATTATTTCTCATAATGCAACATGTAGGGACAACTTGGACGTTTGAATTTGCTTGGGGAAGGGGGAATAGGCCGACCACTATAGAGGGGGGATTCTTCTCTCTCTCTCCTCATTTGCATTTCAATTTTGATCCAAATTATAGATCCCCAATTCCTTATTTTCTCTCCATTAATTTTCTACACAATTTACCACCAATTTTCTTCTAAAATTTATCACTCTTGGAGTCTTGGAGCTTGGAGAAGCAAGGAGCACAAGGAGAAAGAGCTTTGGAGCTAGAGATCTTGTCTGGATCGTATCCAATTATATTTTTATTGGAAATCCATCTCTCAATTGATAATTCCTGAATTTCTCTTTCATTATGGCTTCTTAATTATTCATTTGACCATTAGAAATGATCCCATGGCATATGACTACCTATAGGAACAAGTTCTAGGCTATTTGGCTATGTATTGTGAGTTCTATGTGATGTTTTGTGTGCATGTTGGGGAAATTACAAATTTGACACACAAATTATGTGTCATGAGACCAATTAGATCTAACTAGACTTAGATCAGGTTTATGGGCCTAGGTAAGTATTATAAGATCCCTAATCCTGAAAATCCTATTTTTATTTATTTATTAAAAATATCTATTATTTGTACATCTAGAGAATTTTATGGAACCATTATAAATTTTTCCTAAAGTATTTCATGTAGGAAACCCTTTGGACAGTTGCCATAGAAAATATAATTTCCTATTTGTGCTAAACCAAAATCCCGAACCCGCGTATACTACTTCCCTGCGTAAAATCTACAACAGCAGCAACAGCCGCGTAAACTTTGCTTCTCTTCTCCGCGCGTAATTATAATAGCAGCAGTAGCAAACCTACGCGTATAACTCATACGCGTAAACACTTCCTTTCACTGTGCGTAATACCAACTCCTGCGTAAGATTCCTTCACCACGCGTAAAACCACACCCTTTAGAAAATATCAGCAGCAGAAGCAAACTCAACTTTGCTGTGCTTTGCTTTCCTTTTCTACATGTGTAAGTCTCTCATTGCACCACTCCTTAACACTATTACTAAATAACCCACAACCGAAACCCAAACCAATGGAAAGAAAGAAAACAGCAGCGGCAGTAGTTTCAGTTTCTTAACCACTAAGTTTCCTTCACCGCCTCTTATTCTCTATATATATCTATGCAATGCACCCAAGCCATAAAAACTCACTTCTTCAACTAAAAACACTGTTGGACGTGCACTACCCAGAACTTTTGCTCGGCAAGTATACCTTGCCACTGTACTATTATTTACATTTCAATTAAAGCATGATCCTATTTTATTTAGTTATTTGCATTGGACCTTGTTTATGAGACTACCCCAGTATTATGGAACATTATTTGGCTCATTTCAAACGTGACACAGTTGTTACACGGATTATGAGTCTCATATAGATCCCAGACTGCTTGACAGGTCTGGCCTCCTATACGTATGGCCCGTGCGATAGGAATAACTGCTGATAGAAACTTTATATCTAGTAGACCTGGCAGTTATTTAGAGGTTTTATCGTTTCATGGATGTGGCATGCTTAGAGCATGGGATGGGGAGAACAACAAGTAAGGCATTTGGGCTCCTTTGCACTTTTCTTATATGTAACCCGTACGCTCCACCGGAGATACGCGAGATAATCCCCATACTACCTGGCGGCCTCTGTCGTTCAAAAGACTACATGATTTGTAGACCTCTGATTCTCCGAGAAAATTATGTCAATCCCATTTATGGCCAGATAGCCCACAGGTTGGAAAGTTGTTCTCAAACTGCATTCACATAGACGGTTAGGTGACCCAGGGGATGTTTATATTTTAGTACTTATTGGCATGCTATTATGTATCTTGTTATGTCCCTCTGAGGACCTGGTCCCTTTCCAGATATGTACGAGCAGGAGTACCCACAGGAGTACGGACCGGGACCTGACTCCATGTACTTGACTGAGGAGGCCTTACCCTCAGAGTACTTATGATATTATTACCGCTGTTTAGATATATTGCTACTTCAGTATAGTCATTTTGTAGTGGATTTGTTTCCACCTGACTATCAGACTTGATACTTATATTTGGATATTCAATATTATTCAGCCCTTTAGTACTATTGATTAATTGTGTTGTGGATGAGATATAGATTGTGTATGACTTATTGTGACAATATATTACCACTAGTGGATTGGATATTCATGAACAGCGTACGTGTGCATACGTTTTCCATATATTGGAGTTCGTATACATACGGCTGGGCGTGTTACGTATTTCTAGTCCTACGTATTTTGGGACTGGTGCGTGACATGTTTTTGGTGGTGGCCCATGTAGGTCAGAATATATTATCTTGGTTACGTAATTGTACCAAACAAGCCTGTGTATAGGAATAAAGAATAAGGATCTCATTCACACTGGACTGAAACCTCATTCCTCCTTCCAACCACCCTATTTTTGGACTGAGTTTACGCCAGTAACCCTTTACGCTGTGACCAGGAATCTCTATTTTTAGAGATCAAACAAGGTGACTGTTGTTGGCGTAAAGACCAAACAAACCGCCTAGTTGGCATAAAAAGCCCACCCCAACGTAAACTTGAGAAATTTGAAAAATAGTTAAAAACAGTGTAGAATAGCCTGATTAGGCATAAAGTGTATAGATGGTAATATAATGAGTATTTATCACATACTTAGCTTTCCCAGCCATGTAAACCCCCTCGATTTATTCTGTAGATAGTTAGGGAGGATTTAGAAAATTTTATTTTTTGGTAGTAGATGTCGAGGTTTAGAGTAGAGATAAGTGTATCTGGTATTTAATTCATTAATTAAACCCTTGGCGCGCCCTACCATTGCTTGATTATTCGGAGCCCAATATCAGCCCATAAATTCCATCAGACTATTGTACTTTCGAATTGACTCGCCAAATTAGGCACTGGACTTTTCGTCACTCAAAAATTAGATTTTCATTGTGCTCTAAATTAATTGCACAATTTTCCGAAACCGTAATCCATATTTAATTCCGTGTCGGACACTTGTGTCGTTACCCTCAATTTTGAGATACCAACTTAACCCGATGAGCCGGACCAACTAAAGGGTCCAAGACTGACTCCAAGCCCCCACCATTTTTAGCCTTGTGTCATTTTCGAATTTTGACCCCAAGTGCCCCCATTTAATTTAAATTTGCGGGACACATTATTTCTATTTAAATCGGGAATACCAAATTTGTCAATCCTATTTTTAATCCTTAATTAATTCCAATACCATTTTAATTACACCTGTGCCTAACGCACAATACCTCCTCACCATGAAAATTACTAAACACAATTTTCTCCACAATTTTTGTGTCATTTTATGTGTTCGTGCAATTTTCCGAATTTAAGGGACTAAGTTGCAATTATTTAATTTAGGTGCCCTCACCCTATTGGCCATGACCAAATGGAGAGCCTACCATCCTTTGACCAAGTCTAGCCTCCCCCTCACTTTTATTTGAATGAAGAATTTACTTCTTCATATGTAATCACATCCACCCATTTGAAATGGACAAATCCTGACCACACAATCCCACATCACATACCCTATATAATGTCACTTCAATGCACACATCCCTAGCAGGCCCTAATCCCCACATTTAGGAAACCCCACCCTCTCTCTCTCCTCCCTCCATTCTTTCACAACCAAAAGAAAATTTTCTTCCCTCTTCATTCTTCTTCTTCTTCTTCTTCTTCTCATTCCTTTCTTCTTTTTCTTCTCCTCATAAAACCAAGTCATCTGCTCGGCCGCCCCCCCTTCCGGCGGACCGCTGCTCTCCGGCGTTGTCCCCGCGTAGAGCCCGCACCCCCGCAGCTCGACGCTGCAGCCGCTGTTCTCCGGCTGCTACTGCGGTCTTCAGTGCCACCCGCTCGAGCCTGCATCCACCTGCTGAACCCCGCTGCTCCGGCCTTAAATTCGGCCACCCGAGCCGCTACTTCCCACGACGAGCCAGCACCCCGGCCGAGGCCTCTCCGGCCAACCGACGACTGCACTGGCGAGCTTCCTCCACCCCGCGAGGTTTGTACCGGCGAGCCGGCCACTCACTGCCACGTACTCCGGCGTGGCTGTTCCGTCCCGGCAGTCGCTGCCACCAAACACGAATCCCCCACCCGCATTCAGTCCAATCATTTCCCCCGCGGCAGCTCCGGCTACACCCCCGCCTGTGGCTGCTACCCAGGACGACCACCCATACCCCGACGGTCGAGCACTACTCTTCCTCCGTCCGCCGGCCTGCTGTCCTTGCCACAACGCTGCCACCCATCCAGCGGCCATCACCGGTTTTCTTCTCCGGCGAGAAGCCAACCACCCGCATCTCCAGCTACCGTGCACCACGCTGCTCCGGCCAAACACATCCATAACTACCACCACCCGCACGTCACCACGACCACCTCCACTTCCAGTGACTCCTCGACCATACGCCATTACCACCATCTCCATCTTCAGCCGACAACCACCGCTAGCTTCACCCTCCACTACGGTCAGATGTTGAGCACCTCCATGACCACCTGCACCTCCACGAGCCAGACCCCTGCTCACCTTCAATCACAATCATCGTCGAGGTAAACTTCTCCCCCTCTCTATACATTTATATGGTTGTTTATGTGTAAGTTAGTGTAGTATTAAGGATCTAATAAGAGAAATGGTGCAGTGTTTAGGGTTATTTACATAAGTACTTAAAATTGAATTTATAGATATACAAGGAGTTAGGGTTTGAGGATAAATGAAAGTGAGTTTAGGGCCTTATTGTAAATCCCCTCGACCAGATTCCAGTATTTTAGGAATATTTTTGTCTATTTAGGATTTGTTGCAATAATTTATTTTATTTTTCTTACATATCCTATTGACTTGTGCATCTGTCCGTCACCTAATTATTTGGAGCTTTACCTTGACTGTTATCTCCGAACGAAGTTCACATACCTCTCCTAGACATACCAGTCTACTATCCTGCACTTTGTGCAACTCACAGATGTGCTATAATGAGCCTCGTTTGAGACGCACAAATATCGTTACAAACGTCCGTATTTAATTCCTATTTTCCAGACCTGTACCCATCCCTGTTCCAATAGAGATTTGAGGCCCAATATGCACCTGTTTTGCCTAGACAAAAATACGTTAATTTTCTACACTGAGTATACTACATTTAGTGTATTGACACCGTAGAAAAATTATGGCCCTACCTGCCTCTAAATAATTAGAGAACACTGTGCGCAGTATTTATTTATTAAATAAATACGATAACCCGTATCACCCAGAAACCAGACCCAACCCCTGCCCAGACTCACCCTCACCCCCTCGGGACCTTTACACAGCTTTTTCCTTCAATCCTGTGAATTTTAGAATTTTCGAGAATCGGAAGTTTTTCCAGACAATTTCGTAATTGCGCAAATTCCCAAAATAGGACCTTTGCGCAATTTATGAAATTACAGGGACTTTTCTGCAAAATTTGCATATGAGGTGTCACCCCCTGATTGGCCGGTGAACGTGCACCGTCCATTCCAAAAGGAGTCCAGATTCGATGTATTTACATTAAGTAAATATCCTAATTGTTAATTTACAATTTAAACCTTAAGTTATTTTCTATAAAATGAAAATTAAATAAAAGAAAAGCAAAACCTATCCCTAACCCTAGCTCAGCCGAACCCCCCCCCGCCGGCGGTGAGCCGACCTCGCCTGAGCCGACCCCCCGCGGCGAGCCTCTCCCCCGCTCGGCCCCACTACTCCTCCACCCCCACCAGCAGCAACCCCTCTCCTTTCCCCGCTCGCCGGATCCCCGCCGACCACCTCGCGGCAAGCCGCCCTCCGCCGCCGGTCTGGATCTCCTCCGCCCTTCCTCCCCACCCTGTCGATTCCACCACCACTCCCATCACCGCCACCACCTCCTTCTCTTCCTCCCTCAGCCCCCTTCTCCCCCATCCGCCCTCTTCCCTCCACAGCCACCGCCATCATCATCGTCGTCGCCGGCACAGCGCCGTGCCGACCCCTCAACCACCTCCTCCTCCTCTTCTCTCCCCCTCTACCTCCACCTCCCCTCTTCCCCTGAGCTCGCCTCGCCGGACCCCCACAACTCCGCCACCACCGCCCCCCCCGTCACAGCCACCACCACCATCATCATCACCACTCCTCCGCCTCCTCTCTCCTCGCTCCTCCTCCATCTCCGCTCGCTGCCACCACCTCTTTCTCCCTGACCTCCTTCTCCTCCACCCCCAACGACCCCACCGCCAGCCGACCCCCCCACTTGAATCTCCACCAGCGGCCACCCCAAGCCCCGTCTCCCCTCTTCTCCTCCCCGAGCTTCCCCTTTCCCCCCGACCAGCCGTGCGACAGCCCCGAGCCGTCGTCCCCCGGCCAAAGCTCCCCCGTCCGGTCAGCAGTAACCCCCTGACCCACTAACCTAGCTCCGGACACGCCAAGAACCGGACACAGCAACCTTTCAGCGGCTGGACACATCCCGGACACGACAAATCCGGACCATGACACAAACCAACATCTAGGACACGTGAAATCAGCCTTCACGGAGCCCTGTTCAGGTAACGATTCCTCTCACCTCGTATTTCCGTTTTTAATTATGTCAGTTATGACACGTAGGCTATGTGACCCTCTCGATGCCCGTGCAACCCGCTCGGTGCATCGCGTCCTGTGGCGATCGCGACACGCGATCCAAAAACAGGAAAAACAACGACCCGATTCACCCCGGAACTGAGTACGCCCCGCCAAACGGGACGACTTGGTCGCACGCGGTCTTTACCAAAACGTGCGCGACGTTGATACGGACGTGTAGGAGTTCGGAGAAGTTGATTTGGATGTGCGTGCACACCGGAATCAACGCGTATCCGCCGACACCGCCCCGTATCTGTCAGTTCTGGAACATGCTGCAACTTTGTGTACACACGTCGGATCGAGATAAAACTTGCGCCATCGGACTCGTAGCAATACGCTGGTCCTGTGATCCAAGTTTGGTTCAATTCTGAGAACGTTGGCAAAATCCCGTATCGTGGGCCCCACAGGCTCCACCTGACGGGCGATTTTGTGACCGGTTCATCGAAATCCAATTCTGAAAGTTTCGTTGGGTTCGTATCATCGTTCTTGACTTGTTGACACTAAGTTTGGCAAATTTGGAGACCTTTGACCCTGGCACATTTTCCGGTGCAAAGCGGCCCACATGTGGATCCCGCTTTGACCAGAAACTATCATTTTTCCCCTTGTGTCCAAATTGGACGAAAGGACAGACGTTTCTAGCTATTTGATATTTTCTGAGACTGTTAGTGATGTTTATTTCAGTATCCGGAGACATTCATTCTGAGATCAGAGTTTCTGACACTTGGTACTTGACATCGGGACGTTACATATTTGCAGCTCTCTTGCCAGGCAAGTATACCTTGCCTTGTTGTACTGTTTAAATTCAGTTATTGCTAGTTACATGTTTATTTATTTTAATATTATATAAATGTGCGCGTCCGAGCAGACTCGGGTGCAGTCAACGAAGGCGTTGACGTTAGGACTTGTGTCTGACCTAGTGTCTAGTAGACCCACCTAAAATTGTGAAGTTATTGATATAACTTCCCAGGCCTTGACACGTATCATTACACGTCACCGAGTGAGTACATGTAGGGACGCGTGCCTCATGCGCGACTGGCCATCAGTGTGAGCAACACGTGTAGAGGTATTTAGCTCAGTTGTTTATTTTATTGAGACTTGCATCATAGTAGGAGGTGTCCACGTCATTTTCACGACTTGTACATCTATATTGGGCGAGAAAGACATCTAGTAGGCGTATGGGACACCCCCCCACTGATATATACTCAAGTTACCATGCTCTTCGGAGATGGGGATTACGGTATATATAGCGAGTTACCATGCTGCTCGGAGATGGGTATTGGTTTTCTTGTTCCCATTACCATGCTCCGAGGAGGATGGGGTATTATCCTTCGTTCCATGCTCTGCAGGGATGGACGATTGCAGAGTTACCCGTGTGATCGGGGGCATATGATACATATACTAGCCAGTCATGACGATTGGTGAATTACGTCAACATATGTCTAGCCTACACTTTCCCATGCGTACTACAAGGTCTTTAAATTGTATTCACTTAGATGGTTAGCACACCCCTTTATTTATTCAGTATTTACTTTATGGCATATCATTTTTATGTATCTTGCTATGTCCCTCTGAGGACCTAGTCCCCTGCCAGGTGTATATTTTCTTGGGTATTCGCAGGAGCACAGATCCGGACATGTTACGTTTATCCCGAGGAGGTCTTCTCTTCGAGCCTCGTGATTGTCAGATGTTGTTCTTATATGGTGTGTATCTGGTTCCTTTTTATATTCTATTTCGGCAGTAGATTTGATTTCATCTGACTGTCATTCTTAGATATCTGTATTGAGATCTATTTACATGGTTATTGGTTATCTTTATGTGATTTCTGTGGATGAGATTTAGATATAACCCTGTGACTTGTAATTAGTTTTACCACTTATGAATTATTGTTCATTATACAGCGTACGCACGTATATATGGTTTCCATATATTGGAGTTGCCATATATACGGGCCAGCTGGCATGGTTACGTGACCTAGTCCTACGTATTCTGGGACTGGGGTGTGACACTTATACATAATGTTATATGAAATGTGCTTAATTGATTTAGTATATGATGCAATACCTAAAGGTTGGTAAATTATGACAAAATACTGTGTGTTAACCTTAAGTCCATTATTTTGAGGATTCGTTATTAATGGCGAACTCGATCGAAGAATACAAATGGGAAATTATGAACTATGCATAAGTGAGAAGGGTGGAGTACTTAAATGATTGGTTATAAATAAGGATTTAATCAATAAGTTAGTTATTTAATTGGAGGATGATAATTCAATGTACATACTCACGTCTGTGAACACCGGAAGAAGAAAACCAGAGGATTGATCATGGCTGGAGATACTGATAAACACCTTGGTAAGGTATAAGATTGAGGATTTCCTGATGATAGTATACTGTGATTGATCGTAATGGATATAACACTCTAGCTTAGTGTCTTCTAACTTGTAACTGAGGATTGGATTAGGGTGATTAACCGAATATCGTAATTAAGGATTGGGTCAGATGATATTATACAGGTGATTGATTTTGAGATAGGTATTGTTCGGATCAAGGATCAGAGATTGAGGACTGTAAAATTAGTAGTTAACTATTTAAGTCAGAGACTGAGTTTAGGTGTAGATGTGTGTAGCATCCCTGTCTGTCGTAGAATAGACTTTGATTATTGGTTTGTATCTCATCTCTAGGTACTGCGGGACCTGAGGACTTGGACGCGGTACCGGGACCCGCCATCAGCAGTCTCGCACAGGCAAGTGTACCTTGCTACCCTGTATTTCAGATTATAGATATTTGTTGTTCTTTTTGTACTTCGTGCACATATTTATGTTGGCGTTCGATCTCCGCGTCCGGTTCACAACCGAGTGTTGACATTCGACGTAACATCTTAGAATAAATATAGATGCATCATAGCACCTCGATGCACGTACCTGAGTACATCGATACCCCAGGACAAACTTATACACCGTGATCGCACCAGATTCCTGTTTCCTGATACTGACATCATGACCAGAGACTGGGACGACCTTAGGGTCGCGTCTGTTGAGTTATTTTTGTGTGTCGAGACTGTAGTTAGAGGTTCAGGTTCAACGCACAATCGTTGACCGCTTGGGAAGGGGAAGACAGTTAGTAGACGTTTGGGCTACTCTACACGCGCTTATATATATGTAGTATTTTGTAGTGATACCTGTATCTAGTGTAGCTGTTTCACCCGTGTGACTCTTTGCCCGGAGCTGCGGTACGTGCCATGTGTTTCCCTGTCCGGAGCTACGGTTTTATATTAGAAAGCCTACGCGTTGAATATTGTCTTTAAACTGTGTCACACTAGTTGGTTATGATAGAGTACCCTGTCGTGCACTTGTACTTTCTGTTTACTTGGCATGCTATATTTCTGTACCTTGTTACGTCCCTCTGAGGACCTGTTCCCTGCCAGTTTTGCAGCATAGACGATTACGGAGCACTTGGAGATACTGATGGAGTGGCATATCTTGCGAGCATGGTACCAGGTACTCATATTATATCTACCGGCATTATGGTTATTTTACATTGATTATTCATCTGCTGTTGTAGCCTAGTTTTGTAGACTCATACTTCTTCTCGAGTCTATTCCAGTTAGTGTGTTATTGGGCGGCCGACCTTAGCACATATAGCTCTTTCTTGTATACTGATGTACATTGTGGATTGAGACATAGAGGTTTACATTTATGGAATATCTAGATAGTGCCCTTTATATTACAGCTTATACGTATTCGAGTCCGACCAGAGTCTGGTCGAATGCGTAGCTGGCGTGTCACGTATTCCTGGTCCTACGTATTTTGGGACTGGGGCGTGATATGTTTTTGTGGTGGCCCATGCAGGTCCGATTTAAATTGTCTTGGTCGCCTGACTGTGCCAAGCGAGCCTGCAAATTAGGAAAAGATATTATGATTGTTGACTAGGATCTCAATCCATAATCGATTTTAAAAACTCTTTGTATGTGATTATCGCCCTTGGACTTCCAATTTGCATTCGTTCAATCTTCGTCGATATCGCTATCCTTGTTTCTCGTCCCCTATTGTTCTGGGAGACGAATGCTTGTGACTGATGATTTCCCTCCAGAAGAAGATCGAAGACCAGACGACAGAAGACATAATTCGTATACCTTTCTCTGAGAATATTGTTACCTTATCAGGATAGATTTATGGGTTCTTTGGATTCTAGAACTAGTGTGAAAGGTTGGCAATAGAGTTGGACCCAGTAGTACTCTACCCGTGCTTGAGGTAACAGTGATCTTGGAAGTACTGAGAACTAGAAGGATTGTTGATCATGACCTAGAATGATTTATGGGAATGCATAGCCTGATGATAGAAACTAGTGGTTGTATATGATAGCAATACCAGGAATGACATTATGGACTAGAGGAGATAAAATTTCAAGCTCTCACTTGGAAAATGATGATCGAATACCAGAAATTTTAGTATGTGCTTGAGTGATACCATTATTGTACTATGCGACTTGGAGAGATAAATAACGAAAAGAAGAGAACTCGAGGAAAAAAAAATTTAGGGAAAATTTGAGGAGAAGAGAAATTATACATTAGGCAGGGGAGAAAATTTTCTTTTAAAGGATTAGTGTGGTAAACAGAACAGGAGGAATTATTTTGAGGTTAAGTCTGGAAAATGACACTGTCCTAGCATGAGTTGATTGAGCCAATACCACGCGACACTAGATTGTCGACGTAGTTGCATTTATATTTTTAGGCCACCAGGTTACCCTGAGTTGAGTTCAGAAAGTCCAGGAGTATGGTGACCATCTACCTAAGGGGTATACAATGCAGGAGGTGAACCAGTATACCACCATATTATATCAGAGTTGAGGATATTTTTCTAGAGGATCTTCTAGGCCTGCCACCTGACAGAGTGATGGAGTTTGTTAAAGAGTGGACTCCCAGAGCCGAGCCAGTTATCCTCTCGTCTTCAGACTAGCACCGATATAGTGGGTTGAGTTGGAGATCCCTAGTAGAGGATCTCTTAGACAAGGGTTTCAGTCGGGCTAGTATTTTTCCATGGGGAGCAACCATCTTATTGTACCAAAGAAGGACGGGACGATACGTTGCATAACGATTACAGGGCATTAAATGCGGTAGCAATAAAGAGCAAGTACCCTTGTCGCACATCAAAGATTTATTTGAATCAGCTAAGTGGTGCATATGTATTTTGAAGATCGATCTCAGATCCAGATATAACCAGATCAAGGTACGGAGAGAGGACATTCCGAAGACGGCTCTTCGGACAAAGTATGGACACTGTGAGTTTCTAGTCATGTTGTTTTAACCAACTTGCCAGTAGTATTTATGAGTTTGAGGAACAATATTTTCCACCAGTACTTGGATAAGTTCTTGGTGGTAATTATCGATGATATCTTGGTGTATTCTAAGGGCCAAAAGGAGCTCAACATGAGACAGAGGCGCTGGCTAGAATTTATGACAGATTATAATATCGATTTGCAGTACTACCCTGGCAAGGCGAATGTAGTAGTAGATGCCTTGAGCAGGAAGCCTATGGCATATTTTTACGATTCATCGCCAGTTGATAGAGGATTTTCAGAAACTCAGGATTAAGATTGTGTTGCCAGGCATGGATGGACAAATGCTCAGTCTCGAGGTTCAGTCTACATTGATTGAGAGGATCAAGGCAGCCTTGCCTACAGATACGAGATTTAGACGATTGCGAGAAAGGACAGAGGCTGACATGCAAATGGGATTCAGGATTCATGAAGACGGAACATTGAGGTGTGGAGATCGCCTATATGTTTCTAGTGGCGAACTATGCCAAGAGTTGATGACCGAGGCACGTAGCTCGATTTATTCCATTCATCCCGGGGGTACGAAGATGTACCAAGACTTGAAGCAACAATTCTGGTAACATGGGATGAAAAGAGAGATTACGATATTCGTAGTAAGATGCTTGGTAGGTCAACGAGTCAAGACAGAATACCTGAGGACTGCAGGACTATTGCAGTCGCTTCCCATTCTCGAATGGAAGTGGGAACACATTATCACGGACTTCGTCACAGGAATTTTGCGAAGCCCTAGCGGTAAGGATGCAGTTTGGGTTGTCGCAGACAGACTCACCAAGTCTGCACATTTCTTGCCCTTCAGAGTTGGGCAATCCACAGAGATACTAGCTGACATGTATATGAGGCGGATAGTATGATTACATGGAATACCTGTCAGCATCATATCGGACCGTGATTCCAGATTCACGTCATATTTTGGCGGAGTATGCAGGAGAGCCTAGGAACTCGTCTCAAGTTCAGCACTGCATATCATCCACATACTGATGGTCAGTCAGAGCGCATGATACAGATATTAGAGGATATGTTGAGAGCGTGCATGATTGATTTTGGAGGATCTTGGGAGGACCACCTGCACTTGGTGGAATTTTCCTACAATAACAGTTACCAGACTAGCATACAAATGGCACCTTATGAGGCAATATACGACAGGAAATGCAGGTCTCCAGTTTGTTGGAGTGACGTGGGAGAGCGTCAGATACTTGGTCCAAAGCTAGTGACACAGACAGTGGAGAAGGTCAAGCAGATTAAGAGCCACCTGCGTGCACCACAGGATAGACAGAAATATTGAGCAGATGCGCACCGCAGACCATTGGAGTTCAAGGAGGGTGACTATGCATTTTTGAGGATATCACCTACTCGTGGTACCATCAGATTCAGAGGCAGAGGCAAGCTGAGTCCGAGGTACACAGGCCTTTTGACATTTTGGAACGAGTTGGCGAAGTGGCTTACCGTCTTGCATTACCTCCATCATTAGAGGGAGTACATGACGTATTTCACGTATCGCAGCTGAGGAGATATGTCGCAGACCCTAGCCACGTGCTTGATCATTCGGAGATTACAGTCGGGCCCAGTCTATCTTACGTAGAGCAGCCAGTTGAGATCCCCGATCACAGCGAGAAGACTTTGAGAGGGCAGACGATTCGACTGGTAAGAGTGGCATGGAAGCACCATTCACCAGGCGAGTCTACTTGGGAGCTCGAGGATTCTATTCGGCAGCGATTCCCGTACTTATTTGAGGAGTAAGGTACGAATTTATATACGGTATTTGATTACTAGTTGTTTTAAAATTCTTTTAGATATTATCGTGCTTTACTTTTAATTTCGGGGACAAAATTTTTCTAAGTTGGGAAGAATGTAAACCCCCTCGATTTATTCTGTAGATAGTTAGGGAGGATTTAGAAAATTTTGATTTTTGGTAGCAGATATCGAGGTTTAGAGTAGAGATAAGTGTATCATTCATTAATTAAACCCTTGGCGTGCCCTATCATTGCTTGATTATTCGGAGCCCAATATCAGCCCATAAATTTCATCGGGCTATTGTACTTTCGACTTGACTCGCCAAATTAGGCACTGGACTTTTCGTCACTCAAAAATCAGATTTTCGTTGTGCTCTAAATTAATTGCACAATTTTTCGAAACCGTAATCCATATTTAATTCCGTGTCGGACACCTGTGTCGTTACCCTCAATTTTGAGATACCAAGTTAACCCGTTGAGCCGGACCAACTAAAGGGTCCAAGACTGACTCCAAGCCCCCACCATTTTTAGCCTTGTGTCATTTTCGAATTTTGACCCCAAGTGCCCCCATTTAATTTAAATTTGCGGGACACATTATTTCTATTTAAATCGGGGATACCAACTTTGTCAATCCTATTTTTAATCCTTAATTAATCCCAATGCTATTTTAATTACACCCGTGCCTAACGCACAACACCCCCTCACCATGAAAATTACTAAACACAATTTTCTCCACAATTTTTTTGTCATTTTATGTGTTCGTACAATTTCCCGAATTTAAGGGGCTAAGTTGCAATTATTTAATTTAGGTGCACTCACCCTATTGGCCATGACCAAATGGAGAGCCTACCATCCTTTGACCAAGTCAAGCCTCCCCCTCCCTTTCATTTGAATGAAGAATTTACTTCTTCATATGTAATCACATCCACCCATTTGAAATGGACAAATCCTGACCATACAATCCCACATCACATCCCCTATATAATGTCACTTCAATGCACACATCCCTAGCAGGCCCTAATCCCCACATTTAGGAAACCACACCCTCTCTCTCTCCTCCCTCCATTCTTTCACAGCCAAAAGAAATTTTTCTTCCCTCTTCCTTCTTCTTCTTCTTCTTCTCATTCCTTTCTTCTTTTTCTTCTCCTCCTAAAACCAAGTCATCTGCTCGGCCGGCCCCCCTTCCGGCGGACCGCTGCTCTCCGGCGCTGTCCCGGCGTCGAGCCTGCACCCCCGCAGCTCGGCGCTACAGCCGCTGTTCTCCGGCTGCTACTGCGATCATCAGTACCACCCGCTCGAGCCTGTATCCACCCGCTGAACCCCGTTGCTCCGGCCTTAAATCCGGCCACCCGAGCCGCTGCTTCCCACGACGAGCCAGCACACCGGCCGAGGCCTCTCCGGCTAACTGACGACTGCACTGGCGAGCTTCCTCCACCCCGCGAGTTCTGCACCGGCGAGCCGGCCACTCACTGCCATGAACTCTGGCGTGGCTGTTCCGTCCCGACAGTCGCTGCCACCAAACACGAATCCCCCCCCGCATTCAGTCCAATCATTTCCCCCGCGGCAGCTCCGGCTACACCCCCGGCTGTGGCTGCTACCCAGGATGACCACCCACACCCCGGCGGTCGAGCACTGCTCTTCCTCCGTCCGTCGGCCTGCTGTCCTTGCTACAACGCTGCCACCCATCCAGCGGCCATCACCGGTTTTCTTCTCCGGCGAGGAGCCAACCACCCGCATCTCCAGCTACCGTGTACCACGCTGCTCCGGCCAAACACATCCACAACCACCACCACCCGTACGTCACCACGACCACCTCCACTTCCAGTGACTCCTCGACCATACGCCATTACCACCATCTCCATCTTCAGCCGACAACCACCGCTAGCTTCATCCTCCACCACGGTCAGATGTTGAGCACCTCCACGACCACCTACACCTCCACGAGCCAGACCCCTGCTCACCTTCAATCACAATCATCGTCGAGGTAAACTTCTCCCCCTCTCTATACATTTATATGGTTGTTTATGTGTAAGTTAGTGTAGTATTAAGGATCTAATAAGAGAAATGGTGCAGTGTTTAGGGTTATTTACATAAGTACTTAAAATTGAATTTATGGATATACAAGGAGTTAGGGTTTGAGGATAAATAAAAGTGAGTTTAGGGCCTTATACATAATGTCATATGAAATATGCTTAATTAATTTAGTATATGATGCAATACCTAAAGGTTGGTAAATTATGACAAAATACTGTGTGTTAACCTTAAGTCCATTATTTTGAGGATTCGTTATTAATGACGAACTCGATCGAAGAATACAAATAGGAAATTGTGAACTATGCATAAGTGAGAAGGGTGGAGTACTTAAATGATTGGTTATAAATAAGGATTTAATCAATAAGTTAGTTATTTAATTGGAGGATGATAATTGAATGTACATACTCACGTGTGTGAACACCGGGAGAAGAAAACCAGAGGATTGATCATGGCTGGAGATACTGATAAACACCTTGGTAAGGTATAAGATTGAGGATTGCCTGATGATAGTATACTGTGATTGATCGTAATGGATATAACACTCTAGCTTAGTGTCTTCTAACTTGTAACTGAGGATTTGATCAGGGTGATTAACCGAATATCGTAATTGGGGATTGGGTCAGATGATATTATACAGGTGATTGATTTTGAGATAGGTATTGTTCGGATCAAGGATCAGAGATTGAGGACTGTAAAATTAGTAGTTAACTATTTAAGTTAGAGACTAAGTTTAGGTGTAGATGTATGTAGCATCCCTGTCTGTCATGGAATAGACTTTGATTCTTGGTTTGTATCTCATCTCTAGGTACTGCGGGACCTGAGGACTTGGACGCGGTACCGGGACTCCGCCATCAGCAGCCTCGCACAGGCAAGTGTACCTTGCCACCCTGTATTTCAGATTACAGATATTTGTTGTTCTTTTTGTACTTCGTGTACATATTTATGTTAGCGTTCGATACTCCGCGTCCGGTTCACAACCGGGTGTTGACATTCGACGTAACGTCTTAGAATAATTGTTAGATGCGTCATAGCACCTCGATGCACGTACCTGAGTACATCGATACCCCAAGACACACTTATACACCGTGATCGTACCAGATTCCTGTTTCCTGATACTGACATCATGACCAGAGACTGGGACGACCTTAGGGTCGCGTCTGTTGAGTTATTTTTGTGTGTCGAGACTGTAGTTAGAGGTTCAGGTTCAACGCACAATCGTTGACCGCTTGGGAAGGGGAAGATAGTTACTAGACGTTTGGGCTACTCTGCACGCGCTTATATATATGTAGTATTTTGTAGTGATAACTGTATCTAGTGTAGCTGTTTCACCCGTGTGACTCTTTGCCCGGAGCAGCGGTAGGTGCCGTGTGTTTCCGTGTCCGGAGCTACGGTTTTATATTAGAAAGCCCACACGTCGAACATTGTCTTTAAACTGTGTCACACTAGTTGGTTATGATAGAGTACCCTGTCGTGCACTTGTATTTTCTGTTTACTTGGCATGCTATATTTCTGTACCTTGTTACGTCCCTCTGAGGACCTGTTCCCTGCCAATTTTGCAGCATAGACGATTACGGAGCACTTGGAGATACTGATGGAGTGGCATATCTTGCGAGCATGGTACCAGGTACTCACATTATATCTACCGATATTATAGTTATTTTACATTGATTAATCATCTGCTGTTGTAGCCTAGTTTTGTAGACTTATACTTCTTCTCGAGTCTATTCCAGTTAGTGTGTTATTGGGCGGCCGACCTTAGCACATATAGCTCTTTCTTGTATACTGATGTACATTGTGGATTGAGACATAGAGGTTTACATTTATGGAATATCTAGATAGTGCCCTTTATATTACAGCTTATACGTATTCGAGTCAGACCAGAGTCTGGTCGAATGCGTAGCTGGCGTGTCACGTATTCCTGGTCCTACGTAATTTGGGACTGGGGCGTGACAAGCCATGACCAAGTAAAACCAAATCTCATGCATTAAATGCAGAGATATGCCTCGAGCCCTGTGCAAGAAACAGCTTTTTGACTTAGCATTTTTGATTTTGTCCTTTCCTAAGCGTAAAACTCATTTCTATAGGCAGCGAATTTCGAAGACCCATTTCCTTCCTTATAGATGCGTAAAACGACTTCTGTCACTAAACGACAACCTGGGTCTCTGTGCAAAATCATCATCACAGCCGCCCTCTCGATCATCGTGCGGTACTTTTTTCAGACGTCAAATTTACTGATTTGACTGAAAAACTCATCCGAGAAAAAACGAAGAGTTACTCGTACAACTTTACGCTGCAAAGTATGTTATACTTTACGCAGACAATTTTTACGCACGGGTAAATTTTTCGCGCAGACTTTACACAGCATAACTTTGCGCAATCGATCTTTTTCCGCGTAGAATTTTTATACAGATTTACGCGGACGGACTTTTATGCAGACTTTTCCAAGAGCTATGTTTTACGCCAAACTTCCTTGATTCTCTGCTTTACGCAGATAGATCTGAAACCATATTTTACGCTGACAATTTTGAATCTATGTTTTCTGCGGGCAAATTCCTCAGCATATTTTATGCTACTACACCCTCTTTAATGTTTGCATCATGTACTCTTCTAAATCATGGTATACATCACCTACAGAAAGATGAATATGCAGAAGGGATGTACTATCACCAATGATGACACAACTCCTGGAGTCAATGGTCAGACTCAAGGAGGGACCTCAACCACTCCTAGACTTCTAGAAACAGATGGACAGACTCACAATCCAGTCCCATCCGATCTTCTCGTTCCACCTAATGGGAACCTTCCAGCTTCATCAACACCGCAGGATGGCCAGGCACAACTGTTCCAATTCCTCCAGATAATGATACAGGAACAGAGACAACAAGCAGCAGAACAGAGATAAGAGTTCCTAGCAGCACTTGAAAGGATGGCTGCAAAGACTGTTGTACCAACTCAAGCACTAGCTCCAGCCAGAGTTGGTTCAGTAAAGGACTTTGTACAAATGGGTCCAAGGCCGTACAAAGGCATTGAGAGCCCAGAGGAAACTACCAACTGGATCACTCACACTCGGAAGCTATTAGAGGTATCACAGCTACCTGCAGACCTATGGATGATAGGTGTAAGGACACTCCTAGATGGTAATTCTCACCACTGGTGGGAATCCATGTAACACCAGCTGGGTACATACCAGACATGGGAGCAGTTCCTGGAATACTTTGAAAGGAAATACTTCCCGAACACCGTCCGAGATGCATTGTACGATCAGTTTCTTCACCTGGAGCAGGGGAACAGAACAGTTGACGAGTACGATGCCGAGTTTAGTCGCCTTAGCAAATATGGCGCTGCCCTGATACCAGATGACTTGGTCAGAGCTAAGAGGTTCCACCGCGGACTGACTCAGGAGCTACAACACTACACTAGCTCCCAGTCCCGCATCTGGGGACGCATCAAGGACCAGAAAGGACACATACAGGACCAACAAGGACATAATAAGGAGGACCTATCAGACGTCCTCTAGCTCAGCAACAGCAGTACCAACACAGAGCAGGACCATATCAGATCCCAGAGAAACCCTAATGCAATTATTGTGGAAATGCGGACATATTATGAGGGACTGTCGATCTCTCCTAGGACAATGTATGAGATGTAGTTCCGGACAGCATATGTTGAAAGACTGTCCTATGCAATAAACGTCAACACTTCCACCGCCAGCACAGAGGCTAGCACTTCCAGCACCAAAGACAGCTCCGCAACTGATGAGACAAGGAGCACCTCGACCTCCGGCAGCAGGAGGATTTCAGCGAGGACCACTGCTGCCTGCCCAGGAGGATCAATTCGCGAGGGCCATACAAGGACAACCACAGAGGAACGGGCAAGTTTTGCAATGGAAATGGATGACCTGGATCAGGAAATTGATGTCATAGCAGGTATCACTCTTGCTTTTACTTTTCCTGTTGTGACATTGTTTGATACGGGAGCCACCCACTCATTCATATCATCTAGTTTTATTGCCAAACACAATATTGCCTCTACACCTTTACCTAGTTGCATTAGAATTCTTACCGGGGAGGAGTTGTACCTATTAGTAGAATTTGTAGATCGTGTCCTATAGTGATACATGGCAGAGAGATGAATGCCCGACTCTTAGTCCTTCCCATGCCGAATTTTGATATTGTGCTCAGAATGGACTGGCTAAGCAAGTACCATGCTTTCTTTGATTGCTTTGGAGGAAGCATTCTTTTCAAGGTACCAGGTCAACCTGAACTTGAGTTTGCACGAGGATCCACCAAAATCCTTGATGGTATACAGCTCGCGATGGACGATGTTGTTTATCATCCTATTATTTCAGAATTCCAAGACGTCTTTCCAGAAGAATTACCAGGACTACCCCCAGATAGAGACGTAGAATTCTCAATTGAATTAACACCGGGAGCAGCACCCATAGCATCACATGTTTATAGACTGGCAAAGAAGGAGATGGATGAACTAAAGACACAATTAAAGGAACTAGAAGATAAAGATTTCATCCGACCAAGTGCATCACCCTAGGGAGCACCAGTGTTGTTTGTACCAAAGAAGGATGGGTCAGTGCGTATGTGCATTGACTATAGAGCCTTGAATGCAGTAACAGTGAAGAATAAATATCCACTACCATGCATTGATGACCTATTTGATCAACTTAGTGGAGCCAAGTTGTTCTCAAAGATAGATTTAAGATCGGGATATCACCAGGTGAAAGTACAGAAGGAAGACATCCCAAAGACCGTATTCCGGACAAGATACGGGCACTACGAGTTCTTGGTCATGCCATTTGGATTGACCAATGCTCCAGCTATCTTTATGGACTTAATGAATCGAGTATTCCATCAATATTTGGACCAGTTCGTGGTCGTCTTCATAGATGATATACTTGTCTATTCAAAGTGCCACGAGGAACACGAGAAGCATTTACGAATTATTCTAGAGACCTTGAGGAGAGAACAGTTATATGCAAAGCTCGATAAATGTGAGTTCTTCTTGGACAAGGTTTTATTTCTTGGGCATGTCGTTACAGGAGATGGTATTTATGTTGATCCAGAAAAGATCTCGGCAGTTGAGACATGGCCTGTTCCTAAATCAGCAGCAGAGGTGAGAAGTTTCCTTGGACTTGCGGGATATTACCGATGGTTTGTGGAGAATTTCTCAAAGATAGCAACACCTATGACTCAGTTGACTTGTAAAGATCAAGAGTTCATATGGACTAACGAGTGTCAAGCCGCTTTCGAGGAGTTAAAGAAGCGACTGACTTCAGCACCAATATTGACTATTTTATCAGGATCAGGAGACTATGTGATCTACAGTGACGCATCAGGGAAAGGCCTGGGATGCATATTGATGCAGCATGGTAAGGTAATTGCATATGCATCTAGGCAGTTACGAGTACATGAGAAGAATTATCCAACTCATGACTTGGAACTTGCAGCAGTTGTATTTGCTCTAAATCTATGGAGACATTACTTATATGGGGAACGAGTAAAAATATATATCGACCACAAAAGCCTCAAATATGTCTTCACACAGAAGGAGTTAAATATGAGGCAACGTAGATGGCTCGAGTTAATGAAAGATTTTGAGATAGAGCTATATTATCATCCAGGCAAGGCTAACGTTGTAGCAGACGTGTTAAGCAGAAAACCAACAGCTTATTTCCTAACAACACAGAGGGAGTTATTAAAGGACTTGCAAAGTCTTGACATTAAAGTGATGTTACCCGGAGCAGACAGGACACTAGCCAACTTACAAGTACAATCATCACTAGTAGAGAGAATCAAGACAGCATTGCCTACAGATGCCAGATTCAGAAGATTAAAGGAAAGAACAGAGGCCGAAGAGCAGACCGGATTGCACATTCATGATGACGGGACATTACGATGTGGTAATCGTCTTTATGTTCCAAATGGAGAAATTCGACAGGAGCTGATGATAGAAGCTCATAGTTCAATATATTCCATTCATCCTGGAGGAACCAAGATGTATCGGGATTTACGACAACACTTCTGGTGGCATGGAATGAAAAGAGAGATAGCTCGCTTTGTAGCTAAATGTTTGGTATGTCAGCAAGTAAAGGCGGAGCACCAAAGAATAGCAGGATTATTGCAACCACTCCCGATTCCAGAATGGAAGTGGGAGCACATCACTATGGACTTTGTCACGGGTTTTCCCAAAAGTCCAAGTGGAAGAGATGCAGTATGGATAATAGTGGACCGACTCACCAAGTCAGCCCATTTTTTGCCTTTTAGAGTTGGCCAATCTACAGAAGCTTTGACTGACTTATATATGAGGCAGATCGTGAGATTGCACGACATACCAGTAAGTATTGTATCAGACAGGGATTCACGCTTTACATCATACTTTTGGAGGAGCATGCAAGAGAGCCTTGGAACTCGTCTAAAGTTTAGTACATCTTACCACCCGTAAACAGATGGGCAATCAGAGCGTACTATTCAGACATTGGAGGATATGTTAAGGACGTGTATGTTAGACTTTGGAGGATCCTGGGAGGACCATCTACATCTTGTGGAATTTTCTTACAACAATAGTTATCATGCAAGCATCCAGATGGCTCCGTTTGAAGCATTGTATGGAAGAAAGTGTAGATCTCCTGTGTGTTGGAGTGACATGGAAGAACGTCAGATTCTAGGACCAGAATTAGTAGTCAACACTGTTGAGACAGTTAAAAAGATACAAGGACACCTGCGAGCAGCGCAAGATAGGCAGAAGCAGTGGGCAGACCTTCACCGACGATCCTTGGAGTTCAAAGAAGGCGATCATGTTTTCTTAAGAATATCACCTACCAGAGGCACTATTCGATTCGGAGGGTGCGGCAAGTTAAGTCCAAGGTATATTGGACCATTTGACGTACTAGAGAGTGTGGGAGAAGTATCATATCGACTTGCGCTACCACCTTCACTTGAGGGAATATATGACGTATTTCATGTGTCGCAGCTCAGGCGATATGTGGCAGACAGCAGTCATGTTCTCGATCATTCAAAAATCACCATTGGGCCAAGTTTGTCATATCAAGAGCAACCCGTGGGAATCCTTGATCGTCGAGAGAAAGTATTGAGAAACCAGTCTATTTCCTTGGTCCGTGTGGCATGGAAGAATGGCTCGCCAGGAGAATCTACCTGGGAATGGGAGGATGACATGCGCGAACGTTTTCCAAACCTATTCACAGACAAAGGTATAAATTTACTTTGATTAATTATATCTTACACCATTCTTGACTTTCTACAGTGACTTAGTTTTAATTTCGAGGACAAAATTTTTATAAATTGGGTAGAATGTAAGATCCCTAATCCTGAAAACCCTATTTTTATTTATTTATTAAAAATATCTATTATTTGTACATCTAAAGAATTTTATGGAACCATTATAAATTTTTCCTAAAGTATTTCATGTAGGAAACCCTTTGGACAGTTGCCACAGAAAATAGAATTTCCTATTTGTGCTAAACCAAAATCTTGAACCCGCGTATACTACTTCCCTGCGTAAAATCTACAACAGCAGCAACAGCCGCGTAAACTTTGCCTCTCTTCTCCGTGCGTAATTATAATAGCAGCAGTAGCAAACCTACGCGTATAACTCATACGCGTAAACACTTCCTTTCACTGTGCGTAATACCAACTCCTGCGTAAGATTCCTTCACCACGCGTAAAACCACACCCTTTAGAAAATATCAGCAGCAGAAGCAAACTCAACTTTGCTTTGCTTTCCTTTCCTACACGTTTAAGTCTCTCATTGCACCACTCCTTAACACTATTACTAAATAACCCTCAACCGAAACCAAACCAATGAAAAGAAAGAAAACAGCAGCGGTAGTAGTTTCAGTTTCTAACCACTAAGTTTCCTCCACCGCCTCTTATTCTCTATATATATCCATGCAATGAACCCAAGCCATAAAAACTAACTTCTTCAACTAAAAACACTGTTGGACGTGCACTACCCAGAACTTTTGCTCGGCAAGTATACCTTGCCACTGTACTATTATTTATATTTTAATTAAAGCATGATCATGTTTTATTTAGTTATTTGCATTGGACCTTGTTTATGAGACTACCCCAGTATTATGGAGCATTATTTGGCTTATTTCAAACGTGTCACAGTTGTTACACGGATTGTGAGTCTCATATAGATCCCGGACTGCGTGACAGATCTGTCCTTCTGTATGTATGGCCCGTGCGATAGGAATAACTGCTGATAGAAACTTTGTATGCTAGTAGACCTGGCAGTTATTTAGAGGTTTTATCGTGTCATGGATGTGGCATGCTTAGAGCATGGGATGGGAAGAACAACAAGTAAAGCATTTGGGCTCCTTTGCACTTTCCTTATATGTAACCCGTACACTCCACCGGAGATACGCGAGATAATCCCCATACTACCTGGCGGCCTCTGTCGTTCAAAAGACGACATGCTTTGTAGGCCTCTGATTCTCCGAAAAAATTATGTCAATCCCATTTATGGCCAGATAGCCCACTGGTTGGAAAGTTGTTCTCAAACTGTATTCACATAGACGGTTAGGTGACCCAATGGATGTTTATATTTTAGTACTTATTGGCATGTTATTATGTATCTTGTTATGTCCCTCTGAGGACCTGGTCCCTTTTCAGATATGGACAAGCAGGAGTACCCACAGGAGTACGGACCGGGACCTGACTCCACGTACCTGACTGAGGAGGCCTTACCCTCAGAGTACTTGTGATTTTATTACCGCTGTTTAGATATGTTGCTACTTCAGTATAGTCATTTTGTAGTGGATTTGTTTCCACCTGACTATCAGACTTGATACTTATATTTGGATATTCAGTATTATTCAGCCCTTTAGTACTATTGATTAATTATGCTATGGATGAGATATAGATTGTGTATGACTTGTTGTGACAGTATATTACCACTGGTGGATTGGATATTCATGAACAGCGTACGTGTGCATACGTTTTCCATATATTGGAGTTTGTATACATACGGCTGGGCGTGTTACGTATTCTTAGTCCTACGTATTTTGGGACTGGGGCGTGACACGTATCCACAATTGGATACGTATAGGCCATATCAAGGTATTTTATGATACGGTACGACACGGGGACTCATTTTAGGGAATTTGTGTATGTGAGTGTATTTCTCTTTATTTTCTTTTGTAGCTAATTATATTAACCATATGTAGTTGTTATTAATATATATATATAAATAATATTGTGGAGGATTATGGGTTTTGACTTAATTGGAGTGCGTATCTTGAGAGTATCCTAGCATATCACACTAGTGCCCACCACGTATTTGATGTATTGCCCATTAGTGTATGTTAGTATATACATATTCTGATTTATATATTTATATGTGTGTGTGTGTGTGTGTGTGTGTGTGTGTATGTCTAAGTGTTGCGCAAGTGGTTGGTGTGTGACAATATCAGTGTGTTTGTGGCATGTGGGTATTAGAGTTCTGATAGGTGACATAGTGTGCTGGTGCCAGGTTTAAGTGAAGATTAAGTGTGTCTGAATGATAAGTTAAGTTAGTGTTAGTTGTGTCATTGTGTGTGTTGAACTTGTAGGTGTTCAAGTTAGTGTGATGTCTGTTGTTGTATAGTAGGGTAATTGTGACAGTAGTGCAGTGGAGAGGTGAGAAGGAATTAAGGAATGTATATGGATAATTGAGAGAAGTGGAGACTGAAAAAATTACAATGTGTGTACCTGTACCATTTGGGTGCAACATTGGTTGTGTATGTGAGGTATCTATGTGTGTGTTTGAGAGTGAGTATTCTATGTGTGTGTTTGAGAGTGAGTATTGGGTGTGGTACCAAACCGTGTGCAGTAGTGTATACTATAAGGGAGAGTGTTTAGTACAGAGGTTGGGTTGAGCAGTGCATTGGCTGCAAGGGCAAAGATATGAACTGTGTACATGTGTCAGTTGCAGGCTTGATGAGGGGAGTGTTCAGGTTGAGAGGTTTGTATAGAATAGGGTGCTAGTGTTTTATATAAGTATTGATACTTGGTGTATCAAGGGGCTTTGGATTTGCCTTGGTGTTCAGGTAAGTGTGCAATATAATGGGGTAAAGGGAACTCGGGTATGTGTAGTGTGCAGTATGCAATTTAAATGGAGCAGCAATTGTTGCTTGCTAACAACAGCCATATGCAGGCACTGTTAGCAAATAAGGGGGGCTCAAGTATCATATTTATATGAGAGGGTGATCACTGATATCAGTATAATGGGGTGAAGGTTCAATTTTGATTTAACAAGTATCAGGGTACAAGGGTAAGGGTTCAGATAAGGAATGATATTTATAGATTAAGGTACTTAGTGTAGGTGCTAGATATACTAAAGTGTTGTTTGGAACGAGGTGATACTTGGATGCACTATTACCACGTATCAGTTGGTTAGTGTAGGTAATGTCTAGTTGACCTAAGTAAGTGTGAAGTTATAGGTGAGATACCCAAGTAATGAGTAGGTATTTACCTATAGGCTAAAGTATTAGTAGGTATTGTAGGTATTATTGTATATTATAACGTATTGAGCTAGTAACTTACCAGAACGAACTAGAAACCTAGTGTTAACCTAGAAACACTTAGTATTAGCTAGTGCGACTCTAGAAAACAAGTTAGAATCTAGTTTTGGACCCGTAATGGAGTGTTGACCTAGTTTGACTAGCATGACCTAGCCTCGACCTTGAAAACCATATTTTATCTTCTTTAAGTTTGTTATTACTTCATTACACCAAATGGCATAAAATTTTAAATATAGGTCAGTGTGACACCAGTTCGGACACTGAGTTGTGCCTTTTGCTCAGGACCATAGGCGAGTATATTTCTCTGTTAGTTTTTATTTTATAATAGTAAATATATCTCATGTTCTAGAACTGTATACTTAATTCTAACACAGTGGTTTCACGGACTGGTACTATATGGATCATGTCAGAAGATGTTATCCCCTTACCGTATTCAGTGGGTACTCCTTCACATGTATTTCATCGTGTGTATCGGGTATTGATTTTAATATACTTTGTGTTCACACACTACTCGTGTTCAGTGTGCCCATATTCATGTTCATAACGTGTCGTGATTGGATCCATTGATATTGGTTGGGGATAGGGGAATAGGAGTTGGTTATGTGATCAAGCCCCAGTGTATCCGTATACATGTCGATTATATATCACGTGTGTAATCGAATTACCATATTGTATTCGTGTTTAACATAAATCGATCACATAACAAACTTGTATTCCATAGCATATTAGCTAGTTTTATTTATTTCAATTATATTGCAGTAATTATATTGTCTGTTCTTTATTCCAGTACGATACTGTTCACTCTAGTTCATTTCATTCTGATATTTAGTTATCTTGTATTCTTTTCTATTATCTGTTATATATGCTCGATTATGTATTTGAAACTGCTTTCAGAGGTATATACTTTGCTCCAATCCTGACTGGATATATTTTTCAGATGATTGGCTCGTAGACCAGTGTCCCACATACTACGGGCCGCAGGACAGCGTACCATTAGAGGATACTCATTTAGAGCAGGAGGACTTAGTACCAGAGGCGAGGAGGTTTAGATTATCTGTTAGACTATATTAGACTTTTATTGTGATTATTGGCATGTATATATTATTTCAAGCTTGTGGATGTATTGTGACTCTTTCTTTCGTTATTCCATCTCGTGCTTTATCTTCCTTAGTTTGCATTGTGATTGAGTATAGTTTACAATTATCAGATACCATATTGTTCCTCCATTTGGAGTTGAGATAATTTACAGGTACCATGTATATATATTGTATGAGATGTTTAAATAGTAGAGTTGACCCAGACATCGTTCTACCGCCGATGCTACGTCATAGGCTGGACATATCCACGTACTCGTGCCCTTATTCCGAGTGTGGGTCATGACAATGAGCGTAGCAGAAACAAGATGGATGGGTTCAACAAGAGGGAAACTTAAGTTAGATTTGATGAATAAGTCGACGGATCGTACATATGCACTAGAACACAAGGGGATTGATGCGAAGCAAATGGAATAAGACGGAAGCGTGATACGAGAATACAACGGGGCAAGCCGGCGATAGTGAGAATCTTGTAAGAAACGGTGCACGGAGTTGAACAAAGGCGATCGAAAATTTCTTGATGGATTCAAGACAGAACAACAGAGTTATTGAAGATGAATTCAGCGAGCTTAGTTCTCAGATTTTGGAGCCTGGTGGTTAGGCAAATATTTGGTTAGCAGATTTGTCAGTGGCAGTGCATGTAGTGTGTGGAATCAGAGTATGATTTTGGATTTGGGGTAGAGTTCTATAGAATTTGTTGGGAGTGATGTAGCACGATTCTTAGTAACTGTCCCACGTAATGACCTGCAATTATCGAGCGTAGCTTCTGAGCAGCTGACCCTAGAGACTTAACCGACGAACTGAAGTGAATATTGGAGACCCATAGGACGACCCTCGTGCCGACGTATAAGTGAATGCGTCAAGGATATACGTTGAGTTGTGCCTGCTGAGGAAGATAAGTCTAGGCGACTGAGTGATGGATTTAAGATATCATTGGAATATCCTCCAGCTGAAGATGCAGCCAGAAGATCGAAGCGATGGTGAGAACGTCCTGATCAACTGATAAGATTCAAAGTCACAGATTATCAAAGATGATATCACTTCTGATTCGTCGTGCCCCAAGGGAATAACATTCATATGAATTGACTTCTGTGCAACTAGTTTAAAGAAGTTAAAACCGCGGATCGCTTTAGCTCAGATTCTTGCACTTCCGGAAGGGACAAATATGCCTCAGATGTACAAGATACATTGAAACTTAGTCTAGGATGTGTGCTCATACAAAGGACGAATGTGATATCCTATGCTTTGAGGTAGTGGAAGCAGCGTAAGAAGAACTATTCCGTGCGCGACATAGGAATTTAGCGACCTAAAGTCTCAAAGGAATACAAGGAGAACCCAACTCCCCAAAGGTTCAAAGAGAACTGAAAATAAATTAACAAGAAAAACCGAGAAACACAAAACCAATCCCCTATGTCCCTGGTAGAAAACCAGCATAGAGCAATAGAGAATCATCAGACTTCTGAATGGTGCACCATAATTGGCATAGTGTAAGAGGGAATCGACATCTTGCGGTAGTCCAAACATGGAAGAAAAATCTTGTAAACATAACCAAAATAACTCTGCAGCGATATTCTATTCCAATAACACAAACAAAAACTCCTGAAGCCAAATTTGATAAAAAAAATTATTACCAGAACATTTTTCCAGTGGCCAGATCCATAAGAATGAAGCAGTAATCACTGTTCATGATAACTTTGATTTCTGCTAAGATTCCATATATCATATATGGCATTTAACCCAGTTGGATGTAATAAATTCTAACCTAAATCAACAAAAGCTTTAGTCAATCAATTAGCTCGAGTGAATGAGAACTAACCTCTTTATTGAATTGTACATAAACTTACATATTACATACAAATTTATGTCGATGATCTAAAATACATGATTACCACCTGCGACCATACTAAGAAACTTTTTTACTATGGAAGACAAAACTGATTGATATATACATATCAACAACAAGATCACTCACACATCAGTCTGTAGTGGCAAGTTTTATTCTTAGGAAGAGCAAGAAAGCATGCAAACACCTGGTCTGTAAGCCCAAGCAGGAGGCAAGCGGGCATATTTCTCCATGACTTGTTGCTCGTCATAGGGACGGTCCATGACTTTGAGAAGCCTGTGGATTTCTTCATAATCACCTTGTTCGGCAGCGTCTATAGCTCTTTGACATAAATAATTGCGAAGAATGTACTTTGGGTTCACTGAGTTCATAGCAGCCTTCCTTTGTTCATCAGGAATGCCACTAGCAATCAGCTTTATAATTATTTCAGAAGGAAAAAAACAAAACAAAACATCAGTCTACTTACTCGTGAAATGATTCCATGTCATAGAGGATCATAAGATTTAATGGAAGATTACTCACATCGTCAATAAATAAATAAATTCCACAACATTGAGCAATTGAGCATTAAATGAATAATATTCTCAGGAAAATGAGAAATTGAAAATGCAGTTTTTGGACCACTCTGGAACAATATTCCAGTTTGTCAAGTCTTTTAAAACTTTCTCATGATATCTCTATCTTATATATCATAATAACAAATATAACAAAGGGAAGTGGTGTTTCGCAAAAGTGTCTTGAGCACAAAGAAACCCCAAATTTATCCAGCAAGGAATGTGAGGTTCTTTTGCTAGATAATTGTCAAGAAAAACAACCGTCTTCAACTGATACTAATTTTTTTTTTTTTCCTTCCTACCCGAGAAACCACCCCCCCCCCCCCCCCCCCCCGGATCGAACCCTGCCCACCCCCTCATGTCCCAAGCCTTTTACCACTAGGCTACTATCTAAGGACTAAGTTGATCAAAGCTAGATTGCATAATTTTGAATGGGCTACCACTGACTAATGGTAGTCAAAGGCGTGCCTCGAGCGTGTCTAAGGTGCAACTCACACCTCACTAGGCAAGGCTCCTTTCCCAAGGCGCGTCTTAGGTGCGTCTTTTTGCAAGGCACAACAAAGAAAATATGCACCTAATGGTTTATTTTATTTAGGCTAATTTGCAACTTGATACCCTCAACTATCCTACTTTTTCAACTTAATACCCTAAACTTTTATATCTATCAACTTAATACCCTAAAAAAAAAATTCTTCCTAAACTACCCCCCTCCCCCCCACCCGTCTGCATCCGTCCCCACACCACCCGCCGGCAACAGCCCCGCCCCCCTCCTCCTCCCACCCTTCCCCTCTCCTCCCGACGTCCATCCCCCCTCCCCCTGTCGGCAGCGGCCGCCTGCAGCAGCAGCAACAACAAAGGAGGCAGTAGCAGCAACAATGCGGCGGTTGCAACGGGGGTTGCGGCGACGTGAGGAGGGGGAGGCGTGGGATGGGCTGGCCGGCGGGAGGAGGGAGGGGGGGAGGTTGTAGAGAGGAGGCGGGGAAGAGGGGGTAGTTTAGAAAAAAAAATTAGGGCATTAAGTTGATAGATTTGAATGTTTAGGGTATTAAGTTAAAAAATTGGGATAGTTGAGGGTACAAGTTACAATTTAGTCTTTTATTTATAAAAAAAAACTTTGAGACAGGGAGATAACATTTACCACGTAGTTGGTTGCAATTTAACTGAAACAACTAAATTTTACTAAAAACGTGGTAGGGATAATACAAACTCTTGTTCGTTATGTTGTCTGCTACTGATGCTCTACTAGTTCACTTGGTTATGTTTTAATATATTTTTGTTCGTTTTAATATGTTATTTGATTTTATTTCTTACATTACTAATTTATTTATTTATCTATGCATATTTTTATTATTTTTTATATTTGTGTCTCTCTTCGCTCGGGTGTGCGTCTCAAATGGGTCTTGCGCCTCGGACAATATGGACATTTTGCGTCTCGAGTGCGCCTTGCTCCTTTGACTACCTTGCACTAACTATGCCCTAACTAAACTTCCCCCACTCGCAAAATAATCATGAAGATGGTGATAGGGGAGACAGTGGCAAATTATTACTTGGTTCTCACCTAGCGCCAGTCTAATGAGTGAGGTTCGCTCAAGTTTCTCTCATGTGAAGATCAAGGTGTTTATTAGGCCGGGCCCAGAGTTGACTGGGTTTAACCGATTTTGGGCCGGTCCGAGCTTTTAAAACCATCATTCTAACCAAGCTCAGATCTAGACCCGGGTAGCTTCGGGCTTGGTCGGGTTCGGGCTTAATCCGGGCTAGGTCGGACCTGACCCGCGGGCCGACCAATTTTAAAAAATATATATCTAGTAAATTATACTATATACTACATTTATATGTGTTTATAAAACAAAATGAAATGGATTGAGTGGTTATGTGGATAAACTACAGAGTCAAGAGTGTGTTAAGAGCATAGTTTGAAGTATCGGCCGATACCGATCCGATACGGCCGATACCAATACCGTTTGGCATGTCCCGATCCGATACCGACCGATACTCGATACTGACTGGTATCGACATTAGAGGTATCTTTTCCGATCAATTCGGCAAAGAAAATTGAATTAAAAAGACCAATTAGCAAGGGTGTAAAAGCATAGCAAGGTTGTAAAAGCATATAAAAGAGGAAAACTTATCTATCACATATAAATTAATCGACAAGGGTGACTACTATTTCATTCAATTTCAAAAATACTAAGAAACAACACTGTAAATACTTTAAATTATGCATAAATGTATAAAATATATTTTCTAAAATGTTAATAATTTACTAATAGTTGTTTGCTTTCCGATAAAAAAAAATCCGATACTCCGATCCGAAACCGTCGATACTACCGATATCGCCGATCCCGATACTCATAGGAATGGACCGATACCGATTCCGATACCGATACTTTGAACCTTGGTTAAGAGTGGATAATGGGTTCGATTCCCCCTATATCCATTTACAATTTTACTTTTTATTGTATATTATTTGAACCTGGATGGAATGGGGGACCGGGTTCATCCGGGCCTGGACCGGGCCAGTCCGGACCGGGTAACCCGGTTTTTTCGAACTGAACCGGTTCGGTTCGGATGTTTCTACAGGCCAGACAGGCCTTTCGGGCCAACTTTCCAAACCCAGCCCGAACGTGGATCGCCTATGGGTCGGGCCTGCCCTGTCCATGAAATGGGTCCGGGCCGACCCAGACCAGCCCAGTTAACACCTTGATGTGAAGATGGTGAAGAAGCCAAGCCAAACATGAACCTGGTATGTCGGACGTTGGAGTAGGTGGCTAAGAATTACAGTTGAAGTGTGCAATGTCCTAGGGAACAAACAGAACTTGTCACCATCATATTTGCCCATCAAATGCAAAAGGAGATAGTTGAACAAAAAAAGATAGGAGAAGTAGATAATGAATTACCAAAAGGTAGGGCATCGATGGGACTAGAGCATCTTCCTTGAAGGTGCTTGTTGGGCTTGATTCTTATACATAGTAAAGCCAGGCAGAAGGGGAGTGGAAACAAAAGGGGAAGCAGAAAGAGAGCAGGAGGAAGAGGAACAGGTAAAGAACCAAGGTCATGTGAAGAAAGCCATGAGGCAGGAGGAAGAAGAAGAAGAATAAGACAATAAAGTTCATCAAAGGGAATAGCAAAAAAGGATATTCAAAAAAGGAGAGGAGAGCTTGAAACTCTCATCATCTCTTCAAACTAGGTTCTGTCTTATATAATCCTATGCTAGCAGCAGGGACTATATTCCAACACTATGGAAAATTATAATCTTACGCCTTACTCGATACAACAAACATGAGCTCTGTTAATTGGTAATACCCTGTATTTATCATACCATGAAGGAATGGAAGAGAAAATGAAAAAAAGGGTTGGAACGTTCAAGTTTGATACGGTATAGATCATAGGCTTAATTTGTTACCAAAAAGTGAAATTTCAGAGAATATACCAATTAACAGTAGCTAAAGCATGTATATTATATATCCTACCTCCTGGATATAGCTCTGCACCCAATTAATCCAAGCTTCCTTCCTCTCCTGGCCAATGTCCAATAACACAGCCTTGATAGGAGTAAGCAGCTCATCCTCCGGAATGTTAGGATCGGCTTTGAGATTAGAAAGCAATCTGAAGAAATTTGTGTAGTCAACTTTGTCAACAGCCAAATTGTTGAGAAGCTTAGTAATCATCTGTTTGTTGTACTTAGGTAGACCAAGTTTTCTGGTCATCATTGACTGGTAGTCATCTGTGAATTTAGTCGCATATCTGCAAAAATGAAAGAATAAAAACACCGGTACCCACAATTCACAAACATTTTCAATTGTTTCCAAACCGAACTGGCTGTACCTCTCCATAGCATAGTTTGCCTCATCTTTGCTGATCAAGTGAGCAGCAGATAAAGCTGCAGTAAATTGTGCAATATTCCACAAGCCAACGTTTGGCTGATTTCCGAAGCAATACCTTCTTCCTGGAAGATCTGTGGTATTTGGAGTGTAACTTGGATCAAAAGCATCCAAAAATCCAAAAGGACCATAATCAATAGTTAATCCCAATATACTCATGTTGTCCGTGTTCAGAACACCATGGGTAAAGCCAACCCCCTGCCAGCTGGCAACCAAGGAAGCAGTACGTTCAGCAACCTCAACTGACCAAGCTGAAATAATCAACAGAAGCTCATAGATATAAAAAAAACAAAAAAAAAATCTAAGATCCTTGCAGGTATTGTTAATATGGTCAGAGCACAGTAAAAACTTGCAACCAATGACATGGGTATATGAGAAGAAGAAATACCTGCATACTTGTTTGACGTGAAATTGACTAGAGAAGAACCATCCTGACCGGACTCAAAAGATAAGTCTTCACTATTGTTCATTTTCGCAATATGAGGAAAGTGATGGTGGATAGCGTAGTCTGCCAAAAGATGAACAATTTTAAGGTCTTCTTTACCCCTAGAGGCATGAATCTGGAATGAACCAAACCGTAGAAAGGATTGAGCAACACGGCAAACAATTGCACTCTGCTCATCCTTTGCATTGCCACTGCAAAGTCTAAGTCGTTAAAGGTGCACTACATGGTCATCAGACAAATCAGATGGAATGTTGAAATATATATATAAATAACAAACAACACAAACAAAACACATTTATATAGAGATTAGAGATTAGAGATTAGAGAGAGAGGCCCGGTATTTCATCTCAAATCACAATTATAAACCAAATACTTTGTAGTACTTCTGTTAGTTCATCAAGTGGCCAAAAATTGGACAGTTTTCAGTGACGAGTTATTAGACCTATGGTAAGAGTGTTACAAATCCAATAAACATTTAGTATGCATGGGGTTTCAAAGATATGGATCTTGACAACAGTTTAAGCTCTCATTATATGCTCTCAAAAGCATGGATCTCTTTTCACCCCTGTTTCTAACTGTCCACCATCTAAGTTGTTGATGCAAGGGTAAAGAAGTTTTAATGGACATTTACCAATTACCATACTCCTATAATATAAGGGCTTCTTTCACTTTTTATCTGAATCTGTAAAATGAAAATTTCGATCAAATCACACATTGCAGTATACAAGGCCTTCTAAGGCACAAAAATAGATATTCTGGAAAAACAAAAAGTTTTTTAAATGAGTATTTGAAATGTCATTTGGAAACTAGTATGCACAAAGCAACAAACATAGAACAGCAATATAAAATGGTATTTCTGGTAATTAAGTTCACATACACATGCGCAGATACATATATACATCATTATCGTCGTCGTCGTCCAATCCTTCTCCCATCATAATGGGGTCAGCTATGGAGCATAAGAAAGTTCTATACAAGATTTGACAAGGATTTATGACCAGTTGTCAACCTGGCGTCAACCCTCTATATTAGTGTCATTCCTAACAAAAGTTGCTATGAGTATGAGAGGGCCATGCCATAAAACCTAGGTGTCCAACCAAGGAGCACCCTCCAAGCTCATGCACAGACACATATAGACGTAATAATAAAATTTACTAATCTAAAGTTTAAAAGGCAGATAGGTCATATATTACATAATTCTACAATCTAGTTATGTGGATCAACATTAGTAAACTAAGATTCAATTTACTAGTAAAGGCAAAAAATACTATGCACGTCGAAAGTATAACAATCATGAACCCCATCACTCAAGTAGCACTTCTACTTGTTACTTCAAAACAACAAGACATTAAGAGTACACAATACTCTTGACTGTGTACATTGGCATTTTGAAGTCAACTCTTTGAAGTGAAAATGACATTAAAGTATGAACATCCAGTGCATTTGGATATGTAAATTAGAGAGTTTTGAAAGTTAGGGCACTGTAAAAATGTGGACCGTGCATCCACAAATTATCAAAACCTCACTAAAGTGAGACAGTATAGGAAGAAATAAAGAACATAGTCATGGTTTCACAATCGTAAGTAAATGATGATTAAAGGGTTAACAAGGGACGCCATACATCTTTCCTTGATAATAAGAAGGGTATTACTAATTTACTATTACAAGGACCACTAAGAAAATATGAATTCGACCTAATGGACAATAACTGTTACAAATAAAATTGACGAAAATAAATGTGTAATCGTGTATGAGCTTGTCCTCAGACTTTGTACATATCTTTTAAACAACCAGTACCAACTACCAAGAACTCTTCGACTCGACATGCTAAAACATGAAAAGGAAAAGAAAAAAAAGATGCATCATATGCTGCAGTGCACTGATGAACATCAATTAATGAACATTTTCTTTCTATATAAAAAATGGAACTTTGAAGCCATTATTTTATTGAATCTCAGAACTGATTATGATTCACATGATTTTGGCACACTTATCTAAAAGAGTCGGATCAATTATCTGACTAAGACTCTGGTTTGGAGGAAAATAGAACTGAATTTACTGCAGATAAGTTATATGCTCTTGAAGAAACAGTCTTAGGATCTCATGAAAGATGTTTACTAGACACCCTAGGAATCAATACTGTAATTAAGATTAAAGCAGGATAAAACCCCTCCGACTCTGCTCTTATATTAATACCACACAGATATACATCCTCTTCATTAAGTAGATACCCCACAGTTGAACTCTAGATTCGTCTAGGAGGCATTTCAGTACTACTGAAAGTGAAATGACATAGGAAATCCATATCTTTCTCTCGCCTGTCCATCTAAAACTATAAAGTCTGGATCTGAAATAGCTTTGCAAGAGTTCATATCCTAATTTGATCACACATATCTACCTAAAAACACCAACTGATAAAAGGAAAGTTCCCAGCTGGATTGGTACGGCGGGGCCTTACTAAATAAGTGAAAGAACAAATGTATATTAGTCTAGCCCAAGAGTACTTACTTATTCCCCCAAACATAAGTGATCTTCCTTCCACTAGTTGCATCAACATTCATGGCTAAAACTGACAAGATTTTAGATCTATTGAACTAGCGAAGAAAATAGAAGAAACTTAAGTATCCAGTCTTCTTCCTTCAAAATAATCAGCTAACAGAAGAATCCTAAGTGACATATTCCCCAGTGGATTGTACATCCCTATCGTAGACCCGACAGCACAGAGAAGTGTGAATCTAGATAATCATGATGATAATATCATAATACTACTAAACTCACTTTTAAAACAAGTGTCCAACTGAAAATGGCAGCACTGTTGTTGCATCTCAACCGCGCTTTCCTGCCAACCAATATACTTTAGGGCTTAAAGATCTTGGATTTAGTCACAGCTTCCAGATAATTACAAGCATTCTTGAAATAACCAGCTGATGTAAAAGTAATACAAAAGCATCGGTTGATATATTTTTAGAAATTGGCTAATCTTTGCTGTCTTATATACCATTTAAGTAAAACAAATCAAGAGGGCCAATATCTAATAGCTCTAAAAGACAGAAGCATATCTGCTTCTATTTATTATGGCAATTCAGAAAGCTATCCAAGAAAAAATATGGCAAGACAAAAAAAAAGGAAAAAAAAATTATGTACCACACCCATACTAGAACCAGACACTTACACATCAAACTCTGCACTAACCTTACTCCTTCATCCTTAATTAGGACCATTATGCCATTCCAATAAGGCCTTAACACTGTAAATATATAATGTGCAAACATTGCATCCCTAACAGAGCTGAGTGAAAAATAAGGATTCATATAGCTGACCAGGGTAGAAAGTCTTTTTGCTATTGTTGTACATCCCGCATAATAATAACATGCCTTTTTACTTCGTTCAGAGAGTAAGAGAATACTAAAAAAATGTTAATTATATTTGAACTCTATGATTTTTCGATAAGTTCCATTTAAGCCACTTCTCATTTTGTACAGACAAATGATATCACGATGGACTTCTAAGGCTGGACCGAGGAACTCACAGGCAGTGAAAGGAATATAGACCCACCTAGGATAGCCGCTTCCATGTGAAATATTAAACTTTTGTCCAAAGTTTTTCAACAGAGTAACAAGCCAACATTTGTCCAAATCTTTGAACAAAATTCAAAACATGGAGTGTAAATGTGCATCCCCAAGTCAACCATATTTGATAAAAGATTGACCAATACTAGAACTAATAGCTACTACAAATAGAGAGGCCTTCCTTGCAACCTAATTTCCCGCTGGAGTACTTCTAAGACATGTTAACTTGGTTGAAACTAACTTGATGCTCACATGAAAAAGGTATTCATTCTAGTACCATAAAATTTACAGTACGAGGCTAAAAAGATGCACAAAGTTTGATATAATGTTTTTCAAATTTATGCCATTCAAACATTTAAAAAGTGAAGTTTTAATATATGACTCCTACAACAAACTGACAAAGCCTTGCCTAACTTTCTAAATTGTCAAGATAAGCCTAAATGACATCAAACCAAGAAAAATGATCTCTGCCACTGCTCCAATCTCCACTGGTAATCACCTTATAACTAAATCCCTCACTTCTTACTCAGGATATATGTAAGCCACCTTTCCCCAAGCAGAATTCTAAAAATTCCAAACTATCATCAATGTGCCCACCTTATCTAATATCTCCTTACCCACTAGAAGAGAGTGAAAATGAAGTCCGAGTATATTTTCTAAATCAGAAAAGTTAAGTCAACTCAGAGATATAAAATCAGTAAAACTTTCTAGAAGCAAATGCATGTGAACTTTTTTTTCTTGTTTTTGTGTGACAGACATGACAACTGATAAGAGAAAAATAACTATCAAATGAGATTGCTCCTAGAAAAGTAGCTACCCTCTTACAGGTTAGTGCCACATACTCATAAAACATGTCTCGTGTGACATATTTGCCAGTTGTGACAAGACAAAGTGCTCGGGTTGTAGGGATCCCTAATCCATTTATTGCCTCACTACATAAAAATTCTCGAATGCTACTCCGCAGGACTGCAAGGCCATCGGCAAATCTACTGTAAGGAGTCTTCCCAGCACCCTTGAGCTGCAATTCCCATCGTTCACCTTGGGAGTTCAGAAGTTCACCGAGAGTTATAGCTCGACCATCCCCCAGCTGACCAGCCCAAGAACCAAACTGATGTCCGCCATAGCACTGAGCATAGGGCATCCTGAAGATGCACCACTTCAGGGTGATTGGACTTAAATGAATAGGTAGTAGTAGAGAGATTATGTCTGACAACTTACCCTCCAACCAACGGCAATGCACCAGAGAACATGAGCGGGAAATCTGGTCTTTCAAATCTGAAATCAAGATCCATATCAATATACATCAATTCATGTTTTTCGATCTCTATCTGGGAGTGCGCATAACCATGACAGGTAATAAATCATTGAGAAAACTGATATATAAAATATGGATTTCGTATTGACCAAATTATCTAATTTGACTCTCTCAAACAACCAAAATGGATGCATACACACAAGCAATGAGCAACAAAACTATGTAACAAGCAATGAGCAACAAAACTATGTAATTCCTTAATGGTTTAAAAAGCTAGCTTTGTCAACCCTGTTTACTATAAACAAACTCAAGGATGGATTTCATTGGAGATAGGCAGAGACAATTAGAAGTAACAGGAGATAAACCCTAGGCCAGGTCAAAACGAAGAGGGGTCCACAAGTTAAGAGATAAACCTTCATTGTTAAGCACTATACCAGATTACGAATACAAAATCATCTATAGAGTATAGAGCTCTCCTAAGTAGACTTTCAACAACAATCCTACTGAGTGGCTAACAAGCATAATCCAGGCCTCTTAATCTGCACAGGCGAGTTCCTTACCCACCCGAGTAGTGATGGGACCAAATTATTGTTGATCTGGTCATGTAATGTATATATTTTTGATAGATTGACAAAAAGGTATATATGGATTTTCAAACGAAGAGTCAATCTACTTAGTAATCCACTTACTCTTGAGGATCTAAATCAAGAAACTTGGCAACTGAATCTGACCACACGACAAGCTTCGGGTTGTCCACTTCAGCAGAAGGAGATACTTTCATGTAACAAGCATGCCACACCTGCAAATGACATCAAGTGTTTAATTGTCAACTAACTCACAATGATTAATATCATATACGAACTGATTAACTCAACTAGCACAAGATCAGCGGCTAAAGAAATATGGAAAACTCCAACACCTCTGAAGCTCAAAATTTGACGCAAATTGCAACTAAAAACAAAGTTCTTATTGTAAACTACTTGAAAAAGAAAGGATTTGTTTTCAACAACATTTGCATCCTATGCTTAAAAAGCAAAGGAATCATTAAGTATCTCTTCCTCCCATGTCACTTCGTCATAACCAAAGCTTAATAATGCCATCAGCATCATCGTAAATAGGCTTATGGACTTGGTGAGTTATTGGACCTAATTGAGACACTCTCTTCCTAGCGACTCGTTACTTGTTGGTGACTGTTATAATGGCAATTCTTTTGTGTGCTTGGCACAAAAGAAATCAGAGAATTTTCATTCAAAGCCTGTCGATCATAATGTGTTTCTATTATCCTTTAAGAAAATCCAATCAATTTGGGTAGAAGCTGGATTCGAAAATCAAAATCTCAACTAAGCGTTATGGTGAACTGATACTATGGAGACAAATATGTCTATGGATGCTCCAAATGGTGTTCAAATTGTTGGGTCCAGTGTGGATTTGGTAACAACATATTTGTGGGGGCTCAAATTTGAATTAAATATTTGATTTGATTAGATTTGTACATTCATAATTAATGATGGACTATTTTATGGTTTCTTATTACGGTCTCTTATTTTAGTAAAAGGGTTACCTATTCTACTGTTTCCTATTTTAGGAATTCTTATGATCTAAAATAGGGTTTCTCAACTATATATATATGTGTGTGTTGAGGGTGGAGGCAATGGGAGGCTCAAGATGGAGATTCGAGGAACAAGTCCACAAAAAATCTAAAAGAAAGTTCATACTTTGCTCTTAAGGACTCGTCATCCAAGACAGTTGGAAGAGAATATCTGTGCGGGGAGTTATCGTCTATATATATGGAGATCACTGCGGATAGGGTGAGTGATTTTGAGTTGTAATCTTCTTCTTTCTTCTTGAGTTTGATGAGGAGGTAGAATCTTTGGGCAAATGATCCAACATAGCTTATTCAATCTTGTAATTCTACTTGAAGTTATATAGATTATGATTTGCCCAGGTGAAGTAGTCACCGAACATATACCGTGTTTTGTCTGTCTTGATGCTTGCGTTAGACAGGTGGTTGGTTATCTCAAGTGAGTTGGCCTAGTTTCCATTGCGGTCAATTTCAAATACGGTATTGGAGCGCGGTATCGGTGCTTCCAGTCCCAACATCTGATATCAGAGCTTTTGGTTCTGGTATGATGCCAACATCTGATATCAGAGCTCTCAAGTTCTCGAAAGGGAAGGTGCAACCATATCAGTGGAGAAGATGAGCACACATAAGATCACCCTCATAGGAGGAAATAAGCGATTTGGAAGCCAAGGATGGAAGATCTACTCTGATGCAAGGAATTGCATGGTCCGTTGGAGGGTGACAACGCTAAACCATCAGATAAAACTATTGATGACTGAAAACGATTGGATCGGAAGGTCGTTGGATTCATCCGTCAATGGTTGGACGATTCAGTGTTTCACTACGTGTCCATAGAGAGTTCAGCAAAAACATTGTGGAAGAAGCTGCATTCGCTGTACAAACAAAAGACGGCGGGCAACAAGACATTTCTTATTCGTCAATTCGTCAACTCAAAGTATACGGAGGGTGCCTTGGTAGCACAACATCTGAACGACGTTCAGTGTATCATCAGCAACTGTCTGTGATAAAGATGGTGATTAACAATGAGCTTTAGGTCCTGCTGCTTTTGAGTTCTCTGTCGGAAAGCTGGGAGATGCTGGTGGTAAGTGAGAAACTCCGCGCCTGATGGTGTTGTCACGTTGGAGTCAGTCAAAAGTAGTTTATTGAACGAGGAGGTTCTATGTAAGCAATTTGTTGAATCGTCACAGGAGCCTGCTCTGGTTACTTCCTACCGGAAGGGAAGACTCAAGTCACAAGCGAGGACGGGAAGAGTTTTCGGGATCTTGCGACTGTGGACCACAAGGAGGACTGCTATCACTGTGGCGAACGGGGTCATTTTAAGAGGAACTGTATGAAGCTCAAAAATGAGAAGGCTAAAAACAAGAATTATTATAGATTTTACGGATATGGAAGATCTCATCATCGCAACAACCGATACTGAGAAAGCTTGTGGCATATGTCATGATGGTGATTGGGTCTTGGACACGAAAAAGTTGTATCACGCCACTCCGCAAAGGAGTCACGTTATACCGAGGCAGTAGGTTTGGACGTGTGAAGATGAACAACAGCAGTTATAGGCATCGGTGATGTGTACTTGACAACAGAGCTTGACAAAAAGCTCGTTCTCAAGGGGTACGACATGTACCGAGTTTGTACTACAACTTAGTTTCGGTAAGGAAGTTGGCGGATGATGGTTGTCGCAGAATGTTTGGGAACAAAGATCGGAAGCTTACGAAAAGTTCTCAACTGCTGGCTCGAGGAGATATAGGTTACGGCATATACAAGCTCAAACCACTGAGATGTCCATGCTGGCCACAGACATCGGATGGAGGCTAGAGGGGTGTTCGGCATGAGTTTGTGGATCGTCGGAAACATGATTTGGGAGGTCTTCGAGATGTCTTGAGGGATACGGAAGATTCGATTCGTCGAGACAAAACGACGAATGGTGATGAGTCAAATATTGAGGGTCAGTATGTCGGTCCCATAACAATTGGTCGGTCTCTAGGTGTAGGTTGTTCCATGGATCAAGTTTTGGTGATGGGTGATTTACGAAAGCTTCATGGAACGACATCCAATTCGAAGCCAGGGAGGGAGGTGATCAAGATGTGCAACAAACTCAATCTGAGGTGAGTGCAACTCCATTTGCACAATTTCGAAGGAGCTATGGGTCATTGATGATGTACATAATGCATGATAATCTGCTCGAGGATGCATGTGTACGGTGGAGCTTCAGTGTCGGACACGAAGGTGGACAGGTTCAGGAGCTCGAATCTCGAGGGAACCGCACCGTCCGCTTTGTTAGGCCATCCAAGGGTGAAGAAACTCGTCATAACGAGAGCACATTCCGGTGGAAGACAGAAGTCGGGGACATACAACAAAGACTTACGATGAGACTGATCGTCAAGAACTTCGGTCTTGGTGCAAAGCATAGAAGCTAGCGTCGACGTGGTGGTCAAGGAGATGGAGACGACGGAAGATGCAAAGCAACTCGAGGGATCGGAGATCAATGACAAGGGGGAACATGAACTCTGTTGCGGGGCGACAGGTGTGGAGTCCAATTGGGTAGCCATGGGTCAACATCCCTCATCAGACTGGAGGGGGAGTATGTTGGGTTCGGTCTGAATTTGGTAACAACATATTTGTAGGGCCCAAACCTAAATCAAATATTTGATTTGATTAGATTTGGACGTCCATAATTAAAACTGAATTATTTTAGAATTTCCTATTAACTAAAATATCGTATCTTATTTTAGTAATAGGATTTCCTATTTTAGGAATTCTTTTGATCTAAAATAGGGTTTCTCAACTATATATATATGTGTTTAGGATGAAGGCAATAGGAGGCTCAAGATGGAGATTCGAGGAACAAGTCTACAAAAAATCTAAGTAAAAGTCCGTACTTTGCTCTTAGGACTTGTCATCAAAGATAGTTGGAAGAGAAGATTATATGCGGGAAGTCGTCGTCTTCGTACATGGAGATCACTACGTATAAAGTGAGTGATTTCGTGTGGTAATCTTCTTCTTCTTGAGTTTAGTGAGGGTTGAATCTTTGGGCAAAAGATTCAACATAGTTTATTCAATCTTGTAATTCCGCTTGAAGTTATAATTAGATTAGGCTTTTTCCAGGTGATGTAGTCACCGAACATAAACTATGTTTTGTCTATCTTGGTGCTTGCGTTAGACGGGTAGTTGGTTATCTCAAGTGGGTTGGTCTAATTTTCGATGCAGTCAGTTTTAGACACGGTATCAGAACACGGCATCGGCGCTTCCGATCCCAACAAGAATCTCTATCTTGATCGGTCACTCTTTTCCAGGTTTTATCTTATCATCTTTGACCTTTTGTATCTAGTTATTATATTATTATATGATTCATCCTTTTATACTGTACTGTCGAATATATTGATCTACAATGAATGAAATTTGGCTAGGATCTCGTTGATCCCATCCTTTGTTCCAAAATAAAACATCATACAAAAGCTTTCAAAACTAAGAAAATTGAGGTGTTTAAAACCAAGGTTCACAATATTGATACCGGTATCGAAATCGGTAACGGACCCTTCTTATGAGTATCAAGATCGACCGTATCACAATTTTGGACCGGAATATAGAATTTTTTGATATCGCAAAGCAAATAATTATTAACCAATTATTAAAAATTCATATATTTTTTACAGCTTGTCATAATTTTAAGTATTTTATGTGTTCTTTCTAAATAGTTTTGAAATTTAATGAAATAATAGTCATCCTTACTAATTGGTTTACCTCCTATAAGCAAAATTGTCATTTACATGCTTTTACAACCTTATTATGGATTGACGTCCTTACTAATTGGTCTTTTTATTTAATTTTTTCTACCAATTGACTCAAAAAGAGACCCCCAATGTCGATATCGGTCAATATCGGTAGCGATCGGTATCGGATCGGTATCGGATCGGCACATGACAATCCTTATCGGGATCAGCTGTATCGGATCGATATTGTCCAATATTGCAAACTGTTTAAAACCACACTTAGGATAGATTTGGGATTTGCTTATTATGCCTATTTCTGCTATTACTTTGGAAAGCAGTCCAAAAATATGTTTGATGACAACACTGTTATAAAAGGGGGTCTAGGGGCCGCCTAGGCAGCGCCTGGTGCCCGCCTAGGTGCCTCACTAGTCCCCTCGACACCCGGCTATGCGTGTTTTAAAATTTTATGGACTTTTTCTACAATTTTTAGTAGATTTTTTTTTAACCGCCTAGATCTAGGCGGACGCCTAGACGGCCGCCTAGGCGGACTAATCGCTCGGCGGCGGGTACACGTCTGACTAACACCTAGTGCTTTTCACAACCTTGGATGACAACAACTTATCAATTTGAAAAGCCCAATTCGAATTTGGAGCAACTTTTGACAACATGTAGGAGTTGCTGCCACTTCTTGAAGAGCAACAACAATCCCGATACTCATCAAATCGGCATCGGACCCTTCATATGAGTATTGGGATCATCCGCTTCGACATAATCGGCAGTTTCGGATCGGAGTACCGACTTTTTTTGGTATCATAAAACAAATAATTATTAACAAATTATTACAAAATAAGAATTTTTTTTTTATAGATTTAACTATAATTTTAAGTATTTTGTGTTCTTTCTAAATAGTTTTGAAATTGAATAAAATAATAGTAACCCTTACTGATTAGTTTACCTGTGATAAATAAATTTTCTTTATTTATATGCTTTTACAACCTTACTATGATTTTACGTCCTTGTTGATTGGTTCTTTTTATTTAATTCTCTCTACCGAATTAGAATTAACTGGGAAAGAGACCCCTAATGTCGGTATCGGTAGCGGTCGGTAGGAGATGTGGACATGCCAAACCATATCGGTATAGGCCGTATCGGATCGGTATTGGCCGATATTGCAAACTATGTTTAAAATCACACTTAGGCTAGGGTTTGGGATTGCTTATTATGCCAACTTCTGCTTATTTCTTTGGAAAGCAGTCCAAAAACATGTTTGATGACAACACCTTATCAAATTTGAACAAACCAGTTCAAATTAAGAGCAGTTTTTGACAGGTGGGAGCTGCTGCCACTTTTTGAAGAGCAGCAACACCCAAACAAAGCCTTAGACGATGAATATGTAATCCTTATAGCCCAGCTCGTAGTATTGATGCCCATTGGTGATAAATGAACATTGTCTTCTCATAATATTTGGTAACAGAAACATAAATTCATAGTATATTCTACTCCATTTTATACTATAAAAAGTCTACTTCATGGATTCTTGTAAGTAATAATCAAATGGCAAATTCTATAGGCACTACATAAATTGCTTAGAACAGTTCATTACTTCAGGACAGTCCAGATTTTTGTAACTTTTACTTAGGACATCCCAAAATTTACTCAGGACAGCCCAACCCCTCACAAACCTTCCAAAAATCCTTCTTTCTAAATTTTTACTCTCTCTCTTCAAATTTTTAAACCCCCGAACCCTAATCCTAACCCTAACCTCAACCGCCGGAGGAGGAGACGGAGGCGGAGGAGAAAGAAGGAGGAGGGGATGGCATTGGACGAAGGTGTGGGGTGCGGCGTAGGGCGGAGGTGCGGGGCGGACGGCGGCGCGGGACTTCTTCTTCTTCCTTGACACGACGAGCGGGACGGATGCGGTGCGGGGCTGCGGCGAGCGGGGGCGGCATGGGGCGGACGGTGGCGGCGGGGTGCGGGACGGACGGTGGCAACGGCACAGGACTGCTGCTATTGCTTCTTCTTCTTCTTCTTCTTTTTCTTCCTTAACAGTCCTTTCAATTAGAAGGACTGTCACAATGTTAAATGGAATGACTGTCAACATTGTTACAGTCCTTAATAATTATGACTGTAACAATGTTAACAATGTTGACAGTTCGGACTATCAATTTTTTTTATAGTCATAATTATTTAGGACTGTAACAATGTTGACAGTTCTTCCAATTGGAAGGACTATTAAATTTTTTTTTTACAGTCCTAATTATTTAACAGCAACATTGTTCCAATCCTGGAAAAAAAAAATTGGCTGAAAAATAGAAATCATTGACTTTTATAAGAGGATTTGGACTCCCTCGAGTAAAAAAAATTGATGACAAACTTGTAAATAAACTGAAAAAATTTGGATTGTCTTAAGCAATTTATATAGTGTCTATAGGATTTGCCTAATCAAATATATAGGTCGACAGCGAAATAAGTAGATTAAAAATTATGTCACAATTAGAACACAAAAATTCAAAGAGAGAGAGAGAGAAACCGGTACCGCTCTCGGAATCGAATCGGATCTCGGATCCCCCGGCAGCTCCCTAACGAACGAGTGATCCCAATTCAGCTCCTCCAGCTTCAGCCTGTCCCGACCTCCATCTCCGTCCACCTTCGGCGAGCTTGCCTCCTCCGGAGACTCCATCGACACCTCGCCGGCGGAGGAAGAGAACCTCCGTCTCCTAGCCGAGAAAGAGAAGGGTTTCCGAAAAGAAAAGTTAGGGTCAGGGTTTGAGAAGAGAGTGAGGAGAGACTTCTTAGAACGGAATAATTTGAGTGAAGCAGAAGAAGAACGAAGAGAGGAGACTGATGCAAAATGGAGCATTTGATCTGGTCTTTTTTTTTCTATTTAAATTGGATTTTGAATTGAATTTCTAGCTTTGGTTTGATCCAGAGATTTTTTTAATGCGAGCCAGTTGGCGTCTTCTGGCCGTTCGTTTTTGGTACGTATATATACGCTAGACAGCACCTTCTTAACGGGTTTGGGTCTAAACGATCCATCTAACCCGTATAACAAACTTGTCGGGTTTGGATCGCACCCACCCGTTTATCCCAAATTGGATCCAAATTCTAACATAATGTTTTCTTTGAAAATAAATCAGCTAAAATGGAGTTAAATTTATTTTAAGTTTTCAAATTTAAAACTGGAGTATGAAATGGTGAAATTTCATTTACTGGAGTTATATTTAAGTTATTAGGTGTTAGGTGTTTAGGATTAGTATCGGAGTTTTATTATAAAAAAAAAGATAAAAGAAACTAAATTTTAGAATGAAGTTTTACGAACATCCAATAATATTGGAGTTTTGTTAACTTTAGTTTATGTGTCATTTTGGAGTTTTGTCTAACTCAAAAAGTGCTTCCGAATGCACCATAATTTTAGTTTTTGGAGTTTGGAGATCTAACACCACCAAACCTCAATGTTCTTTCTAAAACTTCTTCCTCAAACGCATACTAGGTCTAGTTTGGAAACAAAATTTGCTAAATAAATTTAGGTTTACTTTGGAGTTTGGAGATTTGAAATCAAGGTTTGAAATAATATAACTTTGTTGACAAACTGAAGTTTCATTTAAGTTACTAGTATATATGCACGTGCGTTACATGCATCTCATATATTATTATTATTATTATTAGAAAGACTAAAATATAGATAATATAATTATTCTAGTTTTAATTTATTAAGAATGCTTAGAAAGACTAAAAGATATCTACCTTAATTATTTATAATTATTATTATTATTATTATTATTATTATTATTATATATATATATATATATATATATATATATATATATAGCCAAAGACTGAAGACCAAAAGACAAGTACTATAATATTACCTAGATGTCCCTATTAACTTTAATGAATCACTTTATAAACACATGCAAGGATATTTTTGGAACAAAAACTTCTACGATAAAATCTAACTTTTTCTATTATATAGTAGTATAGATGAGATGTTTGGAATTTTAGAGTTAGTATTGAAATTTTATAAAAGAAAGAAAGAAGGAATTGGAGTTTAGAGTGGAGTTTTTGTAAAAACTGTCATATTAGAGTTTTGATAACTTCATTTTTTGTATTAGAAATGGAGTTTTATCCAAATCCAAAAAACTCATAAATGCAATAATTTTATTTTTGGAGTTTGGAATCCTAACTCCACCAAACCCTTCGTAAATGCACACTAAGTCGTTTTCAATAGTTGCTAACTTTTACACAACTAGGATTAAAGGGAGAATACGATATGAAAAAAATTAGAAAAAAAAATCCACCTCGATAATTGCATGTTGATAAGGAAATGTCACTTTCCACTTCCGATATGATGAGCTAAGAACGTAACAAATATCTCAGACTACTCAACATAAGAATACACCAGTATATACTCGTATCTTGACTAACACATGTAAGTTTCTATGATAGGCTTACCGATTAATCAAGATTAAAAATAATTATTACAACTATGGAAAAGATTCAAATTTTACATAATCTGAATATCCCATTCCACTCCACAGTCATAACCTACTAACCTAGAATACAATTTAACATATAAAAAATACATAAAAATATTGACTAATACAAAAAAGGCGAACATTCGAAGTTCAAACCTTCAACTCCAACATCCATTAATTCTTACTCTGCATTCTCTACCATGCTATAAAACGGGATAGTCTCCTCAGATTTTTCTTACCCAATAAACAAATACTAGGTTGTCAAACGACATGAAAACTCTAGCCATAGAAAACTCGGGAAAGTAAAATATGGATGTGAACTAATTTAGGATAAAGTGCCACTTGGTAGTAAGAAGGAGATGACAACTATCCTAATTTCTAAAGCCTACAATTCATAATATTCCAATGTGTTAGTCCCGAGGCTTAACCAAAGATGGAAGAACGCGTGGTCGAGATCAGAGATTCACACAAAAGTTTCCACTCTGACTATTCTCGATTTCCACGAAGACCTATATAAGGATTCTGATTACAACTTCCTCTCAAGATTATAAAAGAATCAGAATTAACCAAACTTCTCATTCATTCTTGTAATCACAGTTGCAGATGGACATACAATAAAAAAAAACTACCTTCGTTATTCCTTGCAAAACGCAGTTACAATCAGACAGAAAGAACCAAGAAGAAAAAGGAGAAGAACACAGAATAAAATTTTATTTTTGCTGGGATGGTGAAGACCACCGTTATTTAAAGCAAGATTCGTCCTCTATCGACGATCTGCTCCCAGGTGCCAGCAAGTTCACAAGAGAACTTCTGGAACGCTCGTAGTGACCTCTTTGTGTGACTCGAGCGGACTCCTTTGGACTCCTCTTTCTCAACTTTTTGGTCTATCTCAAAAGGAGACTAGAGGGATCTTTATATAGGGAAAGATGGAAGCCCATACTCCTCTTCTTTCCGATGTGGGACTAAAAATCCAATATACAAAATTGATATCCCACAATCGCAACCCAATGCATAGCCCGCTCAACACCCGTTCAGCTCCCGCTCAACGCCCGTCCAGCGTCAGTTTAGTGTCCGCTCATGCAACACGCGCATCCAATCCGAGCATAAAACTCGCGCATAAAATGAGCGCAAAAACAGTGCACAAGTACCTTGCGATGATGCTGACATGCTAAGTGCAAAGTGCGCCAACAAAGTGCCAATTTGCTCCATTGAGCATGAGTCTAAGTCGCTAAGCCCTTTGGGGCTTAGCTCCTATGAAAATAATTCCAAGAGCATGACAAAAAATATAAATGCTTTCATGAGAAGTTAATCATTTTTTTTTCCTAGAAAAATATCTCCACATGGCACCCATGTACCCCATCATGCCCTATGTGCACACCTCAACTCATACAAAATATTATATTGAGATACCCGCTTGGTGGTGTAGCCAATGTTGGACTATATTTACTAGTCCAAAAGAAAAAATACCATCAATCCCCCACATATCTCAATATATATGGGTTGAACGTTCCCCATAGTTACTGTCCATCATGTATTAGGATAGATGTCGCTTCGACTTAAATCTTCCTGTATTGGTCGAACAACAGTATTATACAAGAATGGACTAAGCCTTGAATTCTGTACCATAGCTGCAATTCTTTCCACTCATCCAATGACATCAGCTGTGCTTTCGGTTGCACATTAAAGGCCCTGTGCACGCCTGATTTTGGTGTATGTATTTTGGGTGTCTACAAGTTTTCCCTCAAGAGACGGCCTATCTTTCTTTCCATACGCTCTAGGTGAGTTCTTTTGAAGAGTCATTGGCATGAAGCCTCGAGCTTCCTTACGGTGCTACTCCACTATGACATGGCCAGAGCTGAGGCTAAACCTCATCGTAGAGTTATGCCACTATAGCATGAGGTTCCAGCCTCTTTGTAGTGCCAAACTGTCCAGCATGAAGCCTTGCGCTTCCTTGTGGTGTTACGTCGCTGTGACATGGCTCGTATATCTTTTATCTCTGTGGTATCTCACCACTGTAACATGAGGACACCGGCCTCTTTGTAGTGTTGCCTACACTCTTCATTCTACAACATTAGGCTACCTGCCTATATGTGTTGCTACGCCGCTGTGACATGGGCATTACCCTTACCGAGGAACCTCTTAGTAGTGTCACCCATTGTAGCATAAAGACCTTACGCTTCTTTGTAGTTCTGCGCTACCGTGCTTCCTGTTAAGTACACCAGACATTCAAAATACCTGAGAACTCATTAAGGCATCTAAGCTATCCTTCCACTGTCACCCCATATTTCAGATTAGGGGTATTTTCGCCTTTTCATAATTAATGCGTAAATGATTGCATGATATTTAATTATATTTAAATTGCTGTGATTTATTTTATTGTTGCACATTATCGTTGCTTCGATAATTAGAGCACTACACTAGCCATTGTCTTCCAACAGATTTCATACCCTTGTCCCAGACATGCCAGACTGTTATTTTGATCCTTGTGTGACTCATAACTATGTCTTGTTGTGCTTCATTTTAGTCGCATAACATTCGTCACAAACGACTATATTTAATTCTATATAAATTAAACCTTGTATCCTTGTGTGTTCCAATCAAAATTGGAGATACAATCTCGACCCATTTTGAGCAACCCAAATTATGGTAATATTTTATTCTGAGTCTACTTCATTTATGATACTTATGTCCCACTTAATTTTAGTCTCTTGTACTTCTAATTAATTTTAGAATACCATTTGCAATTATTTTAATTAATTAAATCTTAAACCTCACTTTGTGTAATATTCTAATTGTTGGAAATTTTTGTGCAAAAGTGCATTGAGGTGTCTACCCCGTTGGACACGACACGTAAATAAACCCATTTACCCTTCATGTGTATTTTTCCATAATTTTTGGGAGTGTACAATTGCAACATCAACCTCCTTGAGCCATGGCCTCCAAACCTTGAACCAATGCATCATAGCCATTCATTTTAATTTATTTGGATCATAGCCCTTGAAATACCTACATGAGAAGGCCCTTTTCCCAAGGAGTTGACCAAAGTCAAACCTTCCTAGGTCAAACCAAACCCCTTCATATATAAACTCCTTTTCTTTACTTTTTCTTTTATTTTCTAATCCTTATACCAAAGCATCAGCCGACAACCCCCCATCCTTCTTGTTCACCTTCTTCTTCCCATCTCTTATTCATATCTCAACCTCGACCGAAAGTCCAACCCGACGTCGGACATCCCCGACGAACCCGCCTCATCGTTCTCCTCCATCGAATACACTTCCCTCCTTCGCGCATCTCGCCCAACCGCACCAGAACGAACACCCGATCCGCTGCACCGAACGACGACCGTCCCCTGACTCCTCAGAACCGTCGTACTCTTCCAGCCGCTCGCCTGAACCACCAATAACCCCGCCAGCACCACCTGATCGAAGCCGACGCCATCCCGCATTCATCCCTGCCTCTCATCGATGACCGGAGATCTGCAGCAGCGCCGCAGACCCGCTGCACCTCCAGACTTGTCGATAACCCATTGCAGACCCCGACGACAATCGCCTGAATGCCGTCGACGACTCTCCTGCACGACCGGAGACCCGCTGACCTCGCTGAACTCGACTGGAGCAGCCCATCTCGACTGGATGCTGTCATCGCAGACCCCTTTGACTCGACGACGCCGTGACACGCACGTCTCGTCCCACGTACCAAGGTTCGAGTCCCCTCCCGTATATATGTTTACGTACACGCGTACGTGCAGTTCTTCATTGTATACATGCGTATTGGTAGTTAATATTGGCATGTGTATTGGTATATGGTTAATACTAATATTGGTATATATATATATATATATATATATATATATATATATATATATATATATATATATATATATATATATATATAGTATAATTCTCAATTAAGTATATATATAAATACATACATACGTATATGTATGGAACATGCATCCATAGTACATGTTTAATAGATATATGTACATAATAAATTCTATTAAGTATGCATATACATGTATCTATTATAATTGTAATTAATTAGTATTAATGTTATTGCTAGATAATAATATGTATATATGTCTATGGACTAGATGACCCGAGTGTAACCACGGATACCCCGTAGTTACATTAACCAGTGACCATGTAGCATGTTAGCAGACTGTCATAGGTACACTGACGTACTGGCAAGACCGTATCATTGACTGTCTGTTATGCACAGCAACTACAAACATGACACCCCTAGCGTAGTCTCTGAGATCACTGTGTTTTGATTGTGTGTGTAGTATAAAGTCTAATGCAATATTATATTATATGATATGTCTATAGGACTGTTGGATCACTCAGACGATACTTTGGAACCAGGACATTGGTATTGCCAGCTAAGGACCACAGGCGAGTACATTCTCTGACAGCTTTTATTATGTTGATTATCTCTATAATTCTAGTTGTATAGCGTATATGACTCTGATATTATTGTTTATACGAGTTGGCATCATCGAGACATGTCACGAGGAGTCATAATTTGGACTCCATCGTGCTAGCTGGGGAAAACGGAGAAATATTAGTAGCTTATGTGATCATACCCAAACTTTACATGCATCATAGCTCATCTACACCTCACGTCGGTGCAGCCTGACCATTACATGCCTCATAGCCTGCTATGTATGATTAGCCTGACTATTGCTTGCATCATAGCTATCCAGATGGTTAGCCTGACCTTACATGAATCATAGCTAGTCATACATAGCAAGCCTGATTAGTCCCAAGCCGATCACATGATATGCTGATATTTCACACACTTAGTTAGATGTTCTTGACATGTATCTCTAGTATATTGATATAGCATTCCTTATATTCTAATCATGATTCTAGCATTCACATATGTACCAGTTCATTGTTCTAGCGTGCACTTGTATTTCTATTTTATTGCTAGATGTACATTAATGATGATATGTTCCAGTATTTTTTATTGCTAGTATTCATATCTGTCTTGTATTTCTTTACACTGTGTTATAGTTTTGTCAATATATGTGAAACTGCTGTTAGTGCTTGTACTTTGTTCCAATCCTGACTGGATATTTTTTCTAGAGGATCTTGAGAATTTCTGTACCACCCACTATGGACTGGGTATAGATGCAGACTACACACCAGAGATTTTAGAGGAGACTATTCCTTTAGAAGAGACATTACCTACAACTATCTAGGCAGTATTTATCTTATGCATTGAGACTTATTTGAGGTTTTCTGAGTTTATATTTAGACTTATTCTTAGTTTATGTTGAGACTTGTGGAGACTTTATGTTAGACAGCTAGACTATGGTTTATCTATATTTTGAGACATGGTATTTAACTATGTCGTTATTCTTATCTTTTATCATACCTTTATACTCTTATAGTTGTTGTGATTGAGATTACATTATGAGCTATTATGATATGTATATTTTCCTCCTTATGGAGATTGATATCATTGACAGGATGTGAGTTATATTTAGTATATTATTGTGACCTAGATATCGTTCTACCGTCGATGTTGTGGCGTAGGCTGGACGTACCCACGTGCTCGTGCCCCTATACCGGGTGCGGGTTGTGACACCCACAGGACTTGTTCTACACAAAAGAACAATTAGTAGACAATAGTGGTTCTGAGTCCGTAATCTCTCAATGTCTCAAAGGACTACCCACTATTCCTGATATTCTTCTAGTCAATGGTCCTCCCTTGAACCAATAGCTAGATGTCTAGTAGATTTCTCTTTGAACTAATAACATATAACTAAATGGTAGGATTGCAAAGACACAATATCAAAGGTCCTCTAATCCCATATATGTTGTGTCCTTGACTATATGCGGTGTTACGTCATTGTGACATGACCCAAAGTTGAGGTTCACTCCCTCGTATGGTGTCACGCCACTATAATATGGAGTACTACCCTCCTTTATAGTTCTTGGGATCAGCTAGCGCTGGAGGCCTTACATGAACAGATCTGCCAGACTCTCTTGGCTCTGATAAATAAACACTGTAATGATCTATGCTAGCTACGCTCATTCAGTGTCCCATATTGGCCCTTGAGGACTATCATGAACGGATCCGCCAAATTTACCTGACTCTGATCATTAAATCACTGTAATGATCCACACAATCTGCACTTATTCAGTGTCCTATGTTCTATCAACATAGTTCTCTTCAAACTGTTGAAAATATGAACAGATGCCACTACTACAGCTTCTTGGTTTTTACAGTATGTCGGTATCACCCGAATCTGTGTACTAACTATAGGAAGATCATCTGAGAGCTTTCAGAGCCATTCTGCTTTATATGTTGTATCTTGATAGTGCAAAGACCTCTGAGAGTAAAGACTGATGCTTTGACTTCTACGATATAACAACACTACCCCTGGAGAAGTCACGTCCTCCTGTGGATCTTTCACTCTCTTTTTTTGAGCACCAACTGGCATCACTGAAGCATTCTTTTATATCTGGATAACTATTGTAGCACAGGATATAATACTGAGTTCTCCTGAGAATTTTGACAACTTCCTTCATATCTTTCAGTGTTCAACACATATACTGCTTGTGAACTAACTTAGTGTCCCTACAGCAAAAGCTATGTCAGGCCTGGTGGTATATGCAGATTGAATCATTCACCTGATGATGCTAGAGTATACCAACTGTTTGACACTTTTCCTTGGATTTGGCTTCATATTTATGTCACACCTGAGGAGTATCGTCCCTGATACCTAAAGCATGTGTTCAATATTTTATGTTGAGAGCTTGTGACTAAGAAAGTCCACATGTCATCCGGATTAACTTATATCCTCAGGATGACATCCGCAATCCCATGTCTTAAGTTTGGACAAAAAGGACATCTTTATTAGTGACACTTTTGTGTCCATAACTGAGACTAGCAAGTCGTCCACATAGATACAAATGATGACTCCTCCAATATCAGCAAACTTTGTATATACACACTTGTTCGTCTCATTGATCTTGCGATAACTTTGACCAGATGATTTGTCAAACTCCTATTGCCACATTAATTCATAGACTGTCTTCAAACCTGAATGGCAATAGTTCTTACTGTTGTCCGTGAATCTCCCATGTCGGTTTTCATCCAAGACTTGTTGTCTTTCTATCATCTGATAAATAATCAGCTTGTGAATAACAACTACGACAATCATTATCCTGATCTATGACACCCTCATCGAGGTGCCAAAGAACTCAATCCCTATTGTTTGAGAAAATCCCTAGGCAAATAGCCTTGTCTTGAACTCAACTGTTCTGTCTGCTTTCATCTTCATCAACTTGAAGATTTGATAAGAATCTGATTGGTTTAGCTCCTTCAGGCAGATTGACCAACATCCAAGTGTGGTTGGAGGCTATTGAGTCATACTCATTATTTATATCCTTCCTCCATAAGACAATATCTCTGGTCTTTATCGCCTCATCATAGGTAAGTGGATATGCTTCTATATGATAGGTGACAAAATTTTTTTCAAAGTCCTTCACTCTTCTCACTCGCTTAGACACCGGTCTGCGAGTTTTTGTTCAATCGTTGTTATTGGGATGACAACTTTTTCTTGGACTACATCTTCGTTGGAAGCTTCAGCCTCCTGTATACAGACACTATTTTCTGAAATATCTGCGATAACAATGTTCTTGTGACTTACAAAGTTGTCTTCGATGAGTTCTGCATCATGAGATTCAATGATATGATTTAATTCGATATCAAGAAATCTCCAAGCATTACTCTTCTCAGCATCACCCTGAAAGATTGTCTTCGTAGTACTCGATTCCAACTTCTAAATCTTTAATTTCGAAAGATTCACAGACGCCAGACACCCCCACACTCGAATGACGTTCAAATTGGGTCTGACTCTAAACCAGAGTTCCTGAGGAGTGACAATAGAAATTGCGTATGGTACTCTATTCAGAATGAACGTAGCTGTCAGCACAACTTCTCCCCAGAAGTAGTTTGGAAGACCCGTAGTCACCAGTTTTGAGTTTATTATCTCTATCAATGCCATGTTCTTCCTTTCAGCTACTACATTTGATTAAGAAGAATATGGAGCAGTTGTCTCATTGACAATTCTATTTTTTTTGCAGAAAAATGCGAATTCAATAGACCTATACTCTCCGCCTAGATCACTTCTGAGTCTCTTGAGTTATTGCCCCATTTGATGTTCAGCCTCAATATTGAACTTCTCAAATGCTTCATCTTTTAATTAGAGCAGATAGACGAACGCATACTTTGAGTAGTCATCGATAAAAGTAATAAAGTACTTTTTTTTGGACTTTGTGGAGAACTGCTTGAAGTTACAAATATCTGAGTGAACCAACTTCAGAAGATCTGTACTTCGATTTACCCGTTTGAACAATTTTCTTGTGATCTTTGTCTATACATAGACCTTACACTTCTCCACCTCCTTACCCCCATATTTGGAGATAAATCATAGACTAGACATCTGGCAGTACGAAGTACATGTCCTAGTCTAGGGTCTCACAACTCTTACTTCAGTCACAAGCAGAAGCTCGAACATCCAATTAAAACTGAACACCTTATTTTAAAGTATGGCTCATGATAATATATCACCATCTGGCAAATATGGATGTTCACCCTTAAGTCTGCAACAGATTTCCTGAGATCAGGTCCTTGGTAATCACTGGTACGTTGCTACACGCACGCCTTTGACTGTAACTTCTCAAAGTTCAGAACCATTGTCCCAATCCCCAGATCCTCTGCTTGATCCTTGCTTCCATCAAGACCTTAACCACTGAAATGTTTGACCTTGATCAATATCTCTTCCTAAAGCACATATGGCTAGATACACCAGTTTTTATCCACTAGTCAGCAACCACACCATAGGACTTAACCTGTGTAATCATAGCAACCAAGTTATGTAATCAAAGGAACCAAGTTTAGTTATACCTTGCTATATTGGTTCGGATTGGTTCTACTTTCAATTTCACTTTTAGCCATATGTGAAGTCCTGTATATTGTAGTTACTTTCATGTGCATAGGCCATAATGCTCTAATCCATGCACATAAGCCACCATGTGCTAATCCATGCGCATAAGACATCATGCGTAAATCTATACGCATAAGCCATCATGCGCCAATCCATGCGCATAAGCCTTCATGTGTGTCCTGCATGCGCAAAGATCATTATGTGCATTGAGATACTATGCACCTACCTCTTCCATGCGCTATGACGCCAAGACTTCCAACGCGCTTCCATGCACCAAGTCTTGCAAAGTACCAATTCCTGTCATGTGCAAAGGTCTGCCCCTTGTGCGCATATTCTACAATCCTTGGTCATCTTGTAATCTTTCTTCCAACTAGAATGCTCATCCCTCAGTCGTTATCTCCTCCATCCTCGAAAATGGTAGCTACCGACAACTCACTTTCAGCATTTGACAAATGACTCCTTCCCTCATCCAAATGTTCGAAGTAAATTCCGTCAATCTTCTCAAGTTTGTGAAAAATTGTGTCCAAAAGACTTGAATGGATGTTCCCCATCTTTATTCAGATCTTGCTTTGAGATTTGTTATTCCCGAGGCTTAACCAAAGATGAAAGAATTCGTAGTCGAGATCGGAGGTTTAAACAAAAGTTTTCATTATGACTATTCTCGATTTCTACGAAGAACTATATAAGAATTCTGATTACAACTTGCTCTCAATATTACAAAAGAATCAGAATTAACCAAACTTCTCATTCTTTATTGCAATCGCAGTTGCAGACGAACAGAACAGAGTTATAATAAAATAAAAATGACCTTCGTTCTTCCTTGAAAAATATAGTTGCAATCAGACAGAACGAACCAAGAAGAAAAATGAGAAGAAGAAAGAATAAAAAAATATTCTTTCTGGGACGGTGAAGACTATCGTTGCTCAAAGCAAGATTCGTCCTCTATCGACGATTTACTCCCAAGATCCAGCAAGTTCACAAGGGAACTCCTGGAACGCTCATAGTCACCTCTTTGTGTGATTCGAACAGACTCCTTTGGACTCAACTTTCTTAACTTTTTGGTCTGTCTCAAAAGGAGACTAGAGGGCTCTTTATATAGGGTAGGATGGAAGCCCATCCTCCTCTTCTTTTCGATGTGGGACTAAAGAACTAATATATAAAATTTATATCCCACAATCATAGCCTAATGCATAGCCCGCTCAGCGTCCGTTCAGCACCCGCTCATGCAATACGTGCACGAGCGCAACAATATCGCACAAGCGCCTTGTGACGATGCTAAGTGCAAAGTGTGCCAACAAAGCGCCACTTTGCGCCCTTGAGCCCGAGTTTGAGTCACTAAGCCCCTTTGGGGCTTAGATCCTATAGAAATAATTCCAAGAGCATGACAAAAAGCATAAATACTTTCATGAGGAGTTAATTATTTTTCTCCTAGAAAAATACCCCCACATGGCATCCATGTGCCCCACCATACCCCATATGCACACCTCAAATTATACAAAGTATTATATTGAGATACCCACTTGGTGGTGTAGTCAATGTGGGACTATCTTTACTAGTCCAAAGGCAAAAACACCAACACAAGGTACATCACAAAAAGAAAGATTAATAAAAGTCTACAAGTCCTAACACTCCAAGCCACATCACATATAGTTCAACACACCGGTCAATCAATACAAGGGGCTTCAATATGAAATATAATTTGGAGAACTTTATGGGTAATTTATGGATATTTCTTAGCAATAATATCATTTCTTTGAGATTAGGTTTTTGCTAGTGTCACGTCCCGCCCAATGCTTTCTAACCTAAAGCTATAAATAATTATATTTTATTATCTTATTAATTTTTGCTCTGTTTATCATATCGAGTTTCATATTGCAAGTATGCATCTTAAAATGCGTCTGGATACAAGATTTCAACTTGTATACATTTCTATGAAATAGTATTAAAATAATATATATTTTTCCCAATTTCAGGATAATCATAGACACAAGGATACATATTCCAAAATTAACAATATCTCAATTGATACAGAGCAGACAATACTGAGAATTAACTTTTGTTACAGTTGCATGACTTGTGTTCGTGTCCTACGTATCCTAGACTCTTGTTAATTATCCCATAATTAAATAAAATTTTAGGTTATCGGAAGTCTGTCACTAAATTATAATACTCTAAAATTGAAGTGTAGGGATATCGGTAATATTTACGAATATCAAAATTTTGGTTAACTCCCAAAATTCTGACAAATTTTGGTAGAGTCTCCTTTGTATTTCGGGCTCCATAAATTTGATAATTTAAATATATAAGACCCAGAGCAACCCTCCGTAGAATTATCCCCGGGTACGCCGACCCCTTGGGTGTAACAACTCTCAACACCGGTATTCATGCAGTTCATATATATATATATATATATATATATATATATATATATATATATATATATTCTCAATGGAAAAGCTTCATTCATACCTTAGCAAGCAAGCATTTTATTTATACTTAGCAATTTTTTTTCCTTTATATGTTATATAAGCTCAAGAAACATATAGATATTAGTAAGCATGATTATTACGAACAAGCTTCTAAGTATTAACGTATACTAAATGAATTACTAACTTATAATAGTTGTTTGATCCTAATTATGTATACAACAATATTAAACCTGTAGTGCCCCGCTCTACATAGGCACTATGTACAAGTGATATCGCTTTGCTTGCTCGAGCAGAAGCCTTCTTGGAGAGTTTTCGATCGAACCACAAGACGATTATTCTAGTGAGTGGAAAGAACTTAATTCTCTGATTCTTGCATGACTTAATAATAAATATAAGTTTTTGCTATGCTTGTTTTGCTTAATAAGATAATGTTCGCATTGAGAATGATAGAACAAGAACTTGCATGCTTAATAAAAGAACTTGTCTGCTTATCTAAAAAGAGATAGAACCTTGCTATGCTAAGTGAAGATAGAAAAAAATATTGTATGCTTATTTACACTGACATCGCTATCAAACGAACTCTTGCCATGCTAAAAAGATAAGTAAAAAAAATGCTTAAACAAGTCCCTTTGTAATATGCTAAGAAAGAGATAGATATTGCATGCTAGTTATGAAATCAAAATCGTACTTGCTATTATATATTTCTCTTGCCTATTTTGCTATACCGAACTGCTATAAGTCTTTGATTCATATAAGAGAGACTAATAGTGGGCCCTAAGGTACGGTCCTTATGATCTAGTAGAGTGTGCTATTAGTTATGTGAAAGATGAAAGATGTGCTTTACTTGACAAGATGTGTTTTGCTCGTCCATATATGTTTTGCTTGATCATTTGTTTGCTTGTATTATAGATGATTCATGTCATTGTATTGGTCTCGGACAACTTATGCACAAGATCTTATCTCTCGAACGGTTCCTGGGGCACTGAAAATTGCTCGGTCCGGAAGAGCTGAATCTTGAGTGTTGTGTGGAACCCATGATGTCACAGTATTGTGTGCATAATTCGTTTCACCCTGAGGATACGGCTCTACGGGGCCTAGTGGGGTGATATGTCTATTAGTGTTGTGTGGAACCCATAATGTCACAGCTGCTAGTACTCGTGTGTGTTGGTGAAGAGCTGAATCTTGAGTCACCACTGCTAATCATGGGACTACCCATGCACCATTATATAGCTAGGGCGCATGCTAGGTTAGCCTTCTTGCATACTTAACTGTTTGATGCAGAGACGGACATGGAAGGAGAACCTTATACATATATGTTTATAAAAATTGTTGTAAACTTGTATGTCTGCTGCAGGGATAATCGTTTGGCAAGGGATAAGAAATATAAAGAGTTTATATATATCTTGCTTGTTCATTTCGTTTGCATCATAGAGTTTATCTGATAGTGCTTTATGCATTCACATCGGTTGGACAATGGCTATTAGTGCAAAGCTGAACATTGGTCCCGGTTGTTAATATGTTAGTGAAGAGCAACCATGAGTCACAACTGCTAATAGCATCAAATAAAAGAGTCATTAGTTAGCTGGATTACCGCTACTGATCCTGAGTTTCTCGGTGACCGAAATCATATAGATAGTTTGTCTTGTTTGCTTGAAAGAATGATAGTCCACTTGATGCACTTGTTTTGATTTGAGATGAACAGTCCACTAGAGATAACTTTTGTTCCTAAGAGATCGAATATGGTGCATGATACATGATGCGCACTACACGATATGCAAAACTATTTTCAAAGCTATATTTTTGAAAGAAGTAAACTGACTCTAATCCTGAGCTGCATAAAATGAGCTTAGCTAAAAGAAGCAAGATCACTAGTAATGTAATATTTTGTAACATGCTTACTTAGTGTGGGTTTCAGGGAGTGTTGCTTCTTTTCATTGATTTTATACTCACCAGTACTTTCTCCAAAGTGCTGATCCACCAACAGTTTGCTTGTTCGCATGTGCTAGATCATCCGAGGTAGCAATAGCCATGCCTCATCCCTAGGACCCAAAAATCTGGAGTCGATACCTTGAGCCGTATCGGGATTGCTTTTAGCTGCTTTTATATAAAAGGATGTAATGTATGGAATAATGTTATTATATTCGAGAGTGCTTGAGCGATTTATAACCTTGACCAAGCGCCGCTTGTAATATTTTTGAATATTAATAAAGATGCTTGTTTTCTTATGCTATTGTATTTTTTACTTTTCTGCAATATGTGCTGCTGCTTCCGTTTTGAATATCTTACTTGTCCTTGTTCAAGCTTTGGTCTTTTGCAAGCGCAAATTAGGCTTGCACGGCATCGCACGAGGATGATCGGTTCGGTAGGGACCAAGCGAGGATGATCGGCCCCTGCGGGACTGGGGCGTAACATAATGGTATAAGAGTGACTCAATTCTTTGCCCATTTCGTTGCCTTAGACTATGAGATATCCCTGATATTGTGTTGCAATGAACGTTCCATACAATAAGTCCATAGATATTCTCAAAGGTGCGCACAAAAGTTTTTTTGTTTGCTTTCATATTTTTTGGAGATATGATTTCGTGATTCTTGATTTGCTTGTGTTTTCGGTTGAGGATGGTGAGGGATGAGGACTATCGCTGCCCTAGATTTTGTAAGTTTTTTCCTGAGTTTCGAGGATGAAACTTTTTGTCGGTGGGTAAGTATGTAGTGCCCCGCTCTGTGATTTTGTAAGTTTCTCCTTGAGTTTCGAGGAAGCGATTCTCAAATGAGTTTTCCCCATTCTGTCGAACTCCTCCCTAAAATTTTGAAAACTCCCCCTCTCCCCCCTATGGCAAAGTACCCCCCTCTGGCGTCCTCCTCCTCCCCCCATCCCCCCCACCGGCTCCCTCACAGCCTCCCTACTCTGGCTCCCCACACCTTGAGCTTCCCCCTCCCGTACGGCTCCTCCCTTCCGGCATGGCTCCTCCCCTCCAATGACCTCAGGCTTCTCCTTCTCCTACTCTAGGTAAACCCTAACCCTATCTCTCTCTCTCTCTCTCTCACAAATACAAATATGATATGACATTGACACAGACACAACACAAACACACTGACACAGGACACTGACACAGGATACGGGACACGACACAAACACATACACTGACACGATATGTCACTGACATAATACGGGACATGGCACAGACCCTAAACCTAACCCTAATCCTATCTCTCTTCACTAACACGATATCGAATATGACACAAACCCTAACCCAAAGCCGAGACACGACACAAACCCTAACCCTATCTGAATTAATTAGACGTAGTCTTGGGTATCAAGTGAGGTATTGTACAGTGCACACTTGGTGGGCAGTATGCACCAGTATGCAAGACTAAAGCTAAAATACCTTTGACGTTGACGAAATAGCTTATCAGGAGGACGAGCTACCTCTTGTAACAAATATTGTAGTTGTGGCCTCAACGGAAGTTACTCATTATACGACTAATAATGTAGAAGAGATAGAATTATCTGAAGAGGAAGATGAAGATGAAGACGAAGTGGATAAAAGTAAATATGAGAAAGAAAAGAAAGAGGAGGACGAGGAAGGTTAACAAGATAAATTTTCTAAAGATGATTGAAAATAAAATATTTTGACTGTAGAATGTACTATATTTTGACTGTAGAATATACTATTTTGACGAAGAGATGTATTATATTTTGACTGTAAAATATACTATCCATTTAGACTTATGACACTACTAGTTATTTACTGTGCAATTCTATTAATGATGTGAGATATGCATAACATTTTGACTGTAGAATGTACTATATATTTATTTATTTATTCTATCATCATATGTTGTTATCAGATATGACAGGATGATGTGGAGCATTCGACAGGTCCTGAGGTAGACATAGTGCTCATTCGGTACTGCCTACTATTGGTTTTTGATCCTCGGGGTCAAGTACTCCAGTATATCGACCAAGTCACATCTCCGACTGCGACGACGTTACATGACAGCACTCCTGGAATGAGTAGTTCCAAGCCTGAGACTAGTCCCTCATCCAGGGTTCCTCCTGCTGACGGAACCATAGAGACAGATGAGCATATGACAGAGGTTGAGCCGACGTCGTCCCAACATCAGCTAGATCCTCCATGCGCACCTCCGGACGAGACGAGAACGGAGATTTGGGCCGACGGTACAAAGTAAGTCAATTAGTTGGTTTAGCATCATATATATCGTGTATTTCTTTATTTATTATATATTTAGTTTTTTGATAAAAATAATTATCTCTGTATAGATATCATCATTCGTCGGTACAAAGACGTCTGGGCCACTTTCTGAGGTACAACTATGATGGCCCTTGGATCAACTACTCTGATGCTCCAGATGAGAGAAAGGTGTTATGGTTTACGTATTTCAAGGTAAAAATATATTATATCAATCATCTAATTTATGTATATTATATAACTTACTAAATTACTTCTTGTAGCAAACATATTTCTATCTACTGTACCGGGCCGAGTTGATCGAGTAAATATTTCCTGCCGTTGCCGCCAAGCTGATCTGTGATGCTCTAGATGACCAGAAGGCTCATAATCGTGAAGGAAAACCGATCCAAGGTTGGATCACACCTGAGCAGTGGACTGCGATGAGGGCTAGATTCGATGATCCGAGGTACAAGAAAAGGTCTGAGAAGGCCAAGACGGCTAGGCAGAAGGCAGCAAAGTGGTATGGTGGCTCAATTCCGATGATAGAATATTTCTATCATTTGGTATATTTCTTATTTCAGATATATTATTTTAATACAAGTACGATAAAATTATAATAGAATAAAATATTTAATTTTAGTACTAAATAATATATTTTTAACAGGTACAGAGGGGTGAGGATGCCAACATAGTGACCGTCTTCCTGGCCAACCCATCAAAAGGGCAGAAATCTCATTGATGAGAGGGCCTCACAGATCTATATAAGGATTACTTTACATTGTATTAATTTTAATATAACTTAGGAAATATGAAAATAAATATCCATGTAGTTAGTAATATGTACCTTAGACACATTAGCAATTATTGAGTATCCAAACTTTTTTAGGTCGAGTATCTTAGCTGCGTGAGCGGGCGACTGCTAGTGCACCTACAGCGGGAGAGGCTGGTACTTCCTCGCAGTCCTCTCCAGCTCCGTCGACGGACGAGCTATGGATGACCGCCGCTGGTGGTCTCAAGAGGGGTACGTACTACAATAGGGGATCCTATAGCGCCCTTGTTATGACATAGTGATCTAGGGCCTCCACGGCAAGTGCGTATTTCTCATAGTCCTCGCAGGCGTCGACCCGAGTCCAGGATACTATTGACCGACAGATTACATCTTTCCGTGATGAGTTGCTGCGAAGGATATAGGAGCAGCCCCTGTCCCAGCCGCAAGCGGATGATGTGACACTCATCGCACGAATTGATATGCTCGAGCGCAACATCATGGAGCTCAAGAATATGACAACTGATCTTAGAGCGTCGACAGAGCGCAGCGTAATGGAGCTGCATGCATCACAGCTGTCCATGGGCGAGAGGTTGACGATGATGCAGGATTCAATGGTTCATAGTAGTACGAGGCTGTTATTTACCATAGATTCATACAACCATAGACTAGCAGAGTTGGAGCAGATACATCCTCTTGGTGCATCTTTATCGACACAGACTCCACTGACGTCACTGCCTTCTCCATCGACATCGGTGTCGATTTCACGGAAGCAGTATGATTTATTTTTATCCCTGATGGGCGCCGGTGGTCATCCTCCTTCAGATCCACAGTAGTCCAAGTTAGGATAGTTTACTGGTTGTTTGTGTTTTGACCTATGATATTTGGTCATTTATGAATATTCTTTATTTTTTAGGCTTTAAGACGTTATTTCTTGCACTCAGTTGTGTGAATATTTATTGTATTCTTTATGATAAAAATTTCTCCAAACTCGATTTGTAATCCCAATATTTCATTTTCTTCAAATTATACTATATTATTCATATTAAATGTATGTTAATTTATCGGCGTTGAGTGTTCAACCGAAGGGGTCGGTGAACCCAGAAAATTTAACGGAGGGTTGCTCCGGGTCTATTTATATAAATTATGAATTCATAAACTGCAGAAAGATTGGTTTGAAAACCATTCTATATTCATTTTTTTATTTTTTTCACAAAAATTTAGCGACGTTTATATACGTTGCTAAATACGTCGCTAAGTACGTCGCTGATTGTTGCTAAATACGTCGCTAAGTACGTCGTCGTCGCTAAATACGTCACTGAATGTTGCTAAATTGCTGACATGGCAGTATTTATCAGGTCAATATAACTTCGCTAAATGTGTTACAAAATATCGCTAAATAAAAAAATTATCAACATATAGTGACACACAATACGTCGCTAATTTAGCAACGTTGCGTCGCTAAACGTCGCTAATATAGCGACGCAGATACGTCGCTAAAAAATATCACTTTAGCGACGTTTTACGATATATTTTTGGTCAGCGACTAGCTTAAAGCTTCATTGAAACATCGCTAATTACGTTGCTAAATATTGTTAGCGATATTTTTATGTCATTTAGCGATGTTTCTAGACGTCGCTAATTTGACTTATTCTGGTAGTGTAAGGCCCTAGATTAATTACTAGTCGTAAGGTCCCGTCTTTCTTTTTCATAAATAGTACTGGTGCACCCTATGGTGAAGCACTAGGCTGAATAAACCCTTTTTGATAATAGTTCTTTTATTTGCTTGTTTAACTCAGCTAACTCCTCTTTATTCATTGGGTATATCTTCTTAGCAATATGTGCTGCTCCAGGTACCAAATTAATAGAAAATTTTACTGCCCTATCTGGTGGTAATCCTGGTAACTCTTCTGAAAATATATCCTTAAAATCTTCTACTGTTCTTGGAAAATGATCTTCCTTTAGTTCATAAAATCTTCCTCGAACTGGTTGTTCAAATTTTTCTAGTTCAAATTTTTCTAGTTCTTCAGCATCAAACTCTTTCTGATCTCGAACAAATTCACATATCTCCCCATCTGTAAGTTAAAATGAAATATTTCCTTGGCCATAATCTATATTAGCTAATGTCTTAGCCAACCAATCCATTCCAAGTACTATATCATAATTATTCATTGGGAAGACTAATAATCTTACCCGAAAATCTTTACCACCTAGCTTAACTGGACATGCTCTACAAACCCGACTAACTTCTACTGTGCCATTACCCGTAAGGATTTTTAATTTCTTAAGCAATAGTTGATATTCTATTTTAGGTAGAGCTATAAATGCAGATGCTATAAATGAAAGGGTAGCCCCAGAATAAAATAATACCGATATTGGACAAGCTAAAATTAGGATAGTACATGTTACTACTTCCCCAGCTAGTTCCGTTTTATCAGCATCCATCATGAATACTTGCCCTTGCTTTTTTTTCTTTAGTCCAGTATGATGTCACACCCCAGTCCCAAAATACGTAGGACTAGGAACACGTAAGCATGCCAGTCGTATGTATATGGCAACTCCAATATATGGATACCATAATACACACGTGCGCTATAGAATGAATATAAACTCATATGTGGTAAATATAATATCACAAGTCACAAATATGCTAATCTCATCCACACAACAAGCCATAGAAAAGAAATACTAAACTAGAAGAAGGAGTCTGAAATATCTAAAATAATAGTCGGGTGGAGACAAATCCACTACCAAAGACTATATCCAAAACTAAATGAGAGAGGAGTATAAAATCTTTGTCACGACCCACACCCTGATATTCGGGCACGAGTACGTGGTTACGCCCAGCCTACGCCGCAGAATCGGCGGTAGAACGCTGTCTGGGTCATTTCTAACTATCTAACATCTCAACAATATAATATGGTACCTGTCAATCATCTCAACACCAATCGGAGGAGCAATATGGTATCTCACAATATATCAATCTCAATCACAAAACAAACTAAGGAGGAAATAATGCACGAATGGAAATAGCAAAGGAAAGAAGATACAATCCACAATATAAAATAATAGTACATCTGTGAATCTCCACAAAAATAATAGTCTAAAACAATATCTAAACAAAACTAGACCTCCTCGGTCACTGCTATTATGTTCTCTGGCTCTAGGGAAGTGTCCTCTAAAGTCTCACCCTCCTGAGGTTCGTAATGTGTGGGACACAGCTCCTCTAGCCAATCATCTGGAAAAAATATATCCAGTCAGGATTGGAGCGAAGTACATACCTCTGAAAGCAGTTCCAATAACATAATTGAGCATATATAACAAGTAATAGAAAAATGATACAAGATGCACAAGTAGAAAGAATAAACTGTACAAGTGAACAGGCAATAGGCACAATAAAGCTGAAAGTAAATACGAGAAGAACTACAAGTAGAGAACAAGAAATACTAACTATGTGTTTTAGAGTGAGAGTTCGTTATGTGATCGGTTTAGGTTGCACATGAGGTATATAGGTAACTCCATTATACGTGATGTGTATAATCGACATGCACATGAGATCAAGAGGGCTTTGATCACATAACCAACTCCTACTCCCCCTCCCCAACCAATACTCATGGATCCAATCATGACACGTTACGTACATGATCACGATAGTCACACTAGCACACGAAATAGTGGATGCACAAGAAGCACATGAAAGTCAATACTCGATGCACACGATGAAATACATGTCATTAGGTACCCGTTGCACACGGTAGGGGATAACGCCTCCTGACGGGATCCATATAGTACCAGTCCGTGAAATCACTATGTCGGAAATCAATGTATACTAATCTAGAACATGCATATATACAACATTATGAATTAAAAATAATCATAGAAATATACTCGCCTGAAGTCCTGAGCAAAGTGTGTCTCTCGATGCCCAAGCTGGTGTCTCACAACCTATATATGGTATGTAGTATCAATACATGGTTCAATGATGAAAGTAAATGAAGTTGAAGAAGTTCTAGGTCAATACGTCATTTCTAAGTCAAACCAATGCATTTCTAGGTTGTAAGAGTCTAATGATAGTCACTAAGTCAATATACTATGAAGCTATGCTATGCTAGCTAAACTAATACACAATAATGCATTCAAAGAGCCATATCTTACGATACGCAAGTTTTCTAATATAAAAATAGGTTTTTATATATATACATAAGTCACATATAGCAACAATATCTCAAAACAATAATTATGATACTTTGGCCTTGTGCCAATGCGTATCGCAAATTACCCTTGATACCCACGCTCAAATACCCTGTCATGACCCATACCTTGGGGATACCCTGATATCCCAAGGCAACTCAACTCCTAGTATGACTAATACAAAATATAACTACTACTATAATATCTAGTTACTAACAAACAACAATTACAAGTATATATATACATATACTTATACTAAATACTAATAACAACAACTAATATAAGTATATATATAGCTAACTAGCTACTAGCTATCTTAATGAATCCTTTATATACAACTAATCTTAACAAGTAATTACATAACTCCCTAACTATCTGGACTAACAAATACCTGTGTATATAATTCACTAATAGATATCACAATAGTATATAAGCTACCTAGCTAAATACCCAAATACTTTATATAATCTACCTAACACTTACCATATATAAATATCTAACTGACTAGGACTGAAACCAACTCCAATTGAAAATAACTTAGACTGTGCATTTCTACACAGGGGAAAAACTGAACTGTTACTGTGTACCCCTGCCCTGTGCAGATACTGCACAGTGCACTGGCTGCAGTTCATCCTCAGGTGAGTCTTCATGTAGTCCATCTGTACAGGTAATCTTCAGTGATCAGTTGCAGCTCAGTGATCTTCAAAACCTATGCAGTGCCTTCAGGTGATCTCAGGTACTCCTCAGTCTGCATTCAGTCTTCGGGTAGTGAGTCTGAGTATCTGCTGATACTTACTGTGCTGATACCCAGTCTCAGTTCAGTTGGGTCTTCAAGCAATCTTCAGTAATCTGTTCACAGTTGCTGTCTTCAGTTCAGGATCTTCAGTCTAGGTGATGTTCAGTGCAGGTAAGTCTTCACCTTCACTGAATCTCCTTCACGACTTATGCAGTTTGTTGCCTTCACTGCAGCTGTTAGTTCCCTCACTGGTTCTCACTGTGCTGCAGTCATTTCTCACTGTGCTGTGTTGCTTTACCCTGTTGCTGCTCTCTCTCCATTAGAGGTGCAGACTATACAGTGACTGATGCAGTATCACTGTGCCTGTGTCCAGTCCCCAAGGGATCCTCTGCACACAGTGTGGTGCACTGATTGCTGTGTATATACTGCTAGCTGAGCAGCTCCTCTTCACACACAAACTCAACACATACACTATAAACACTACACATACAAATATATGTTCAAGCACATACACTTAGACACATCTAAGTATACATATATATACTCTTACACATATATATATACAACCACATCTGTATATATATATATATCTATAGATATACACTAGTCTACATCAACCCCTATATATATATATAAACATATATATACATACAATATATATATAGATAACTATATATATCACTATATACTCTATACACAATAGACACACACCTATACACTAATCTCAAATACACATATACACCAACATATATATATAGATCTATACACAAGGTTATATAAATATAGATACTCTCCTATACACACATAGGCATACGTATAGACATAAACCCAATTACACTATTGCATACTATATATAATACATAGATAGTATACACATATATAATTACATAAGCATGTATAGGAAATTGAGCCAAACAACAAACACATGGAGCGCATCGCCCCGTATCACACTTTTCTATGATACGCTTGCGACACGGCCCCCAACTCACAACCAAACGTATCCCGGAGGACACGTACAAGCCTAATACATATATTATGAACAATACATATATAAATTATAGTGTCTACGTGTCCGTGTCACCATATGATATGCACATGGCCCCGTGTCGGAGGAAAACCCCCAAAATCGACCGTTTCGTCAAATCGACGAGATTCGGCCCACACGTATCCAATTATGGATACGGCACAAGCTACAAACAAACAATCAATGGTCAATTAGATCTATTAGATCCATTGACAAGCACTACATGTGCCAATTTCGAAATTCTCCCAAAATTGGCACCAAAATGGACATAACTTCCACCGTAGGTCTCCAAATGATACCAAATCAAATCCTATGGGTAACCTATGCATGTGGGGTGGTTTCTCATGGTAAAATCTCAAATCTATAGCCTATAGGAAGGAAGAAAACTGATCTATACCTATTGGGAGATGGATTCCCAATGAAAAGGTTCCAAATGACAAGTTGCTCTTCTCCTTGTAGATCTTGGCCTCCTCCTCCTTGTTCCTTGCTCCTTGCTTGTAGATCCTTGATGTAGGGGCTTCAATGTTAAATTTAGGATGAGAATTGAAGAGAATTGATGGAGAATTGATGGGGAATTGGAAGGGAGAAAACTAGATCTAGAATTTTGGGGAAGAACTAAAATGAGAGCACTCTCTCTCCTCTCAATTATGGCTGGACAAAAACCCTTCCTCAAGCAATGTACAAAGTCAAAAATACCCCTTGGGGCCTCTCATGAAGAAATAATTAGGGAGGGAAGGTTCTAGTCTAATGGTTTCACTAATTAATCATGTTTCTTAATCCATGGGCCTAATTCATGGGCTCAACTTAGACTAGTCCAAAAGTTTGTTCTATGCTCTCTAATTAAATGGTTAGGTCCACTACACAAGTCCAAAATAAGTCTACACTAGCAATAAATAAAATAAATAAATTAGTCGTGCACAATTATTAATTATAATAATCCTAAATAATTAATACCCATGATAATTACCAAACTACCCTTAGATGGAAATGTGAGGGTGACGAACCTACCCACCTTAGAAAAATTTTGTCCTCAAAATTAAGGAAGAAACTATCTACCAAAACAAAAAATATAATGCAAGAAAGAATTATACCACACGGCTCGAAAAGATACGGATATCGCTCGCGCATCTCGGCCTCTCGCTCCCAGGTACTCTCTCCTGGCGAGTGATGCCTCCACGCGATGCGCACCAAAGGAATCGTCTGGTTCCTCAGCACCTTCTCTCTCCGATCCAGAATCTCCACTGGCTGCTCTGGATAACTGAGAGTAGGGCCCACCTCTATCTCCGAATGATCCAACACATGACTGGGATCTGCCACGTACCGTCTCAACTGTGACACGTGAAACACGTTGTGCACTCCCTCCAGTGCAGGTGGTAAGTCTAGTCTGTAGGCGACTGCACCGACCATGTCAAGAATGCTGAAAGGACCGATGAATCACGGACTAAGCTTGTCGCATCCACCGAAATGAATCGTGCCACGTGTCGGAGAAATCCTCAAGAAAACCAGACCGCCAACCTAGCACAAAACACAAACTTAGAACTCTAACAAGCAACATTCAAACATAAACAAGACAACACTAAAGCTATACCTCAAACTCTAGAGGTCTCCGGTGGCTATCGGCCCAATGCCGTTGCCTGTCCTGCGCCACTCGAAGTCTGTCTCTAATAAGTTTCACCTTCTCTGCTGCATCCACTACCATCTTTGGTCCCAATAAAGCCTTGTCACCAACATCATCCCAGGACAACGGAGTGCGGCGCCTCCGTCCATACAACGCCTCGAATGGTGACATCTCGATGCTGGCTTGGTAGCTGTTGTTGTATGAAAACTCTACCAAGTGAAGGTGATCCTCCCAAGAACCTCCAAGTTCCAAAACACAGGTGCGTAGCATGTCCTCGAGAGTCTGGATAGTCCTCTCCGACTGTCCGTCCGTCTGAGGGTGATAAGCGGTACTGAACTTGAGCTGAGTGCCCAAGCTAGCCTACAAACTCCTCCAAAAATAAGATATGAAACGACTATCCCGATCCGAGACAATGCTCACTGGAACACCGTGCAATCTGACAATCTGGCGCACGTACATCTCCGCAAGTCTCTCTGTAGACGTACCCACTTTAAATGGCAGAAAGTGGGCTGATTTGGTCAACCTGTCCACGATGACCCAAATTGCATCCTTGCCTCCTGGAGAACGCGGAAGCCCTGATACAAAATCTATGGTAACATGCTCCCATTTCCACTCCGGAATGGGCAGAGGCTGAAGCAATCCTTCTGGTCTCTGTCTCTCCGCCTTTACCTGCTGGCAAACTAAGCATCTGGACACGAAACTAGCTACTTCTCGCTTCATGCCATACCACCATACATGCTCCCTCATGTCTCTATACATCTTGTTGGCACTGGGATGCATAGAGTATTGGGAACGATGTGCCTCCTACATGATCTCCTCGCACAATGCTTCCTTCGGTACGCACAACCTGGTACCGTGTCGCAATGATCCATCATCTGCGACGGTAAAGTCCTCTGCCAGTCCGACCTGAACCTGTGCTCTGATGCTCCTTAGAGACTCATCCTCATACTGTCCGGCTCTGACTTGGTCCATCAGCTCCGACTGAACCTGAAGTCCCCACATCTGCGCCGCGACTCCCGGAACCAATACCTCAATGCCCAAACTATCGAGGTCTGCCAATAGATGCATGTCCCTAGTCAAGCACATAGCCACGGGATACCTGCTCAAAGCATCCGCGACTACGTTGGCCTTCCCTGGATGGTACTACAAAGATATGTCGAAGTCCTTCATCAGCTCCAACCATCGCCGCTGCCTCATGTTGAGCTCCTTCTGTGTAAACACATACTTCAAGCTCTTATGGTCTATGAAGATCTCTACTCTCTCTCCATATAGATAGTGTTTCCATAATTTGAGAGCAAAGATAACTGCTGCAAGCTTCAAATCATTGATAGGATAGTTCTTCTCATGCGGGCGTAATTGTCTGGAAGCATAGGCAATTACCTTCCCGTGTTGCTGTAGTACACAACCCAAACCCTTCCCTGATTCATCACTGTAAATAGAAAATCCTTCTACTCCTGATGGTAGTGTCAAGATGGGAGCTGTAGTCAATCTCCTCTTCAGCTCCTCAAATGCTGACTGGCAATCCTCAATCCAGACGAATTCCACGTCCTTTCTGGTCAGCCTAGTCATCGGCTCTGCTAGTTTGGAGAAGTCCTGAACAAACTTCCGGTAGTAGCCTGCTAATCCAAGGAAGCTCCTGATCTCTGCTACCGAACTCGGGGTAGACCACGATTCAACTGCTGAGATCTTCTTCGGGTCCACTGAAACTCCATCTCCTGTAATGACATACCCAAGAAATTCAACCTTATCAAGGAAGAATTCACACTTTGACAACTTGCCATACAACTTCTCCTTCCTGAGGATCTCCAGAACAATCCTCAAGTGTTGCTCATGCTCCTCCGGGGTCTTCGAATATATTAGAATGTTGTCTATGAAGACTACAACAAACTGATCCAGGTACTGATGAAATACCTTGTTCATCAGGTTCATGAACACTGTCGGGGCATTGGTCAACCCAAACGGCATCACCAAGAACTCGAACTGCCCATAACGAGTCCTGAAAGCCGTCTTCGGGATGTCTTCCCTCTTCACCTTCACCTGGTGGTACCCTGACCTCAAGTCTATCTTCGAGAATACCTTCGCTCCGCTCAGCGGGTCAAACAAGTCATCAATCTGCGGCAACGGGTATTTTTTCTTGATAGTGATGTTATTAAGTGCCCTGTAGTCGATACACATACGTACCGACCCATCCTTCTTGGGTACAAACAGTACCGGAGCACCCCATGGTGACGAACTGGAATAGATAAAGCCTTTGTCTTGCAACTCATCCACCTGCTTCTTCAACTCCGCCAGTTCACTGTTGTTTACTCTATAGACGTGCTGAGAGATTGGCTCTGCTCCTAGCACTAAGTCTATAGAGAACTCCACATCTCTATCCGGCGACAACCCCGGCAAATCCTATGGAAAGACATCCAAGAACTCTGCAATCAACGGATGTGGCGGCTCCCGCTCTTCTACCAAAGCCCCACAGAAATCGCCTTCGCTCTGCTCTGCTCCTCGGACGAACTCAAACTCTGGCTCTCCTGGCGTCTGAAATAAAACTCTGCCTCCACGACAATCGATACTAGCGTGATGTCTACTCAACCAATCCATCCCGAGTACTATATCGTAGCTCGGAAATGGCATTACAAGTAAACATACACTCAGCTCACGGCCTCCCACATAAACCCTCTGGTTCTTGCAAACATCACTGACCAGGATGATGCCACCCCCGGTCGTGATCTTGCAAGTCTGCGCCAACGGTTCAGACTCAAGACGATGTCTCAAAGCAAAAGATACAGATACAAAGCTATGAGATGCACCAGAATCAAATAAGGCATGAGTTGGAAAAGAATCGAGTAAGACTGGACCTGATATAACGTCTCCGACTGGCTTTGACTCCTCCATGGTCAGGGTAAAAGCTCGCCCCTGATGTGCCCCCCTCTGCTGGTGCTGGTGCTGTACGAACTTCTGCTGTTGGGGCTGTAAAGGAGGTCCTCTCGGCTGTCCCACCGGGTGTCTTGCGGGTATCCTCTGGATAGGGGCTACATCCTGAACTGTCCGAGCTAAGGTCTTGGGGCAATCCCTCAGCTGATGATCTGATGAACTGTAAAACAAACACTGACCGAGCCTCTTCCTGCAAATGTCCCATCCGTGCCCTGCCTTCTTACAGAAGGGGCAACCACGAGCTGTTTGGGATGGTCTCTGCATCTGATACGTCTGCTGTACAGGTGCTCGGTTAGGCGCATTGGACTGCTTCCTCTGGTGCTAGAAATATGGCTTCTTCGCTGGACCTGTGCTGCTGCTGCCACCATAAACATCTCGGTCCCTCTTGTGCCTCCCACTCAGGTCTCTCTCGACCTTGCGAGCCTCCCTCAAGATGTCTGTATACGTCTCGTGGCTCGAAGAAATGAGAGCCTTCACTTCCCAGATCAGACCCTCTCTGAACCTACTAGCCCGGTTCTCTGGGTCTCTCACCATATAGTCAGCGTATCTGCTCAACCTACCAAACTCGGCGGCATACTCCTCCACCGACATGTTCTCCTGGTAGAGGTTCTGGAACTGTCGCTCCAGGTCAAGTCTCTCAGTAGGCGGGAAGAACTTCCTTCTGAATAGGTCCCTGAACTCTCCCCATGTCAATCCTGGATCGGCGATCTGTGGCTCATTTCGGAACCACGTGCTGACGATGTCCATCATCTGCAATCCCGCTACCTCCACCATCAGGTCCTCTGCAAGACGGGATAAGCGCATGACGCGCTCCATGCTCTCCAACTAATCATCCGCATAGATGATGCCCTATGTCCCCTTGAAAGGCCGGGGATCCAGCTTCTTGAAGTCCTGAATAGTGTCGGGCCTGGGCTGTACCTCCCGTGGCTGTGGTGGTGCGGTCCTCTCTACGGCGGTGATGGCCACCTGGTGAGCACTCTCGATGCCCTGTCTCAACACCTCGGTCTGTCGGTGCTGCGCCTCGGCCTGGGCCCTCTGGGCCTCCATCATCATCTGGAAAAGTGCAAACAGCTGTGTAGCATCAGCTGGTACTGGCGGTGGTGGCGGAAGATCCTCGGGAACAACTGGAGCAACCCTCTGAACCGGGGGAGGAGCACCCCAAAAAATGGCTGCTGAGACTCCCACCTGGACCGGTGAGGCGATCCTCTCGACAGAAGATGTAACAGTAGCAGCTGCTACTCTATCCGCAGCAGGCGGGGAAGTAGCTGAGGAAGCTGCCGCTGCTCCAGAGCGATAGAATCTGACCTTCGGAGGCATCCTGAAGTCAGATTGAAAATACGGAATCAATTATTGAATATAATGCGATATCATCAAAGAAGGACAAAACTTAATTCAAAATGAAAGACAATATCAAATAGATAAAGATTTGTAGAACAAAATATTGGAATTTTTCCTAGTTGTGATTGAATAACTCTCAGCCTAAATCCTGTATCCTAAAGCAGGCTCGTAGCAATACTCTAGTCGAGCACAACTACAATGTCTATCTGGACCTGCATGGGCCACCACTAAAAATGTGTCACGACCCGCACCCTGATATTCGGGCACGAGTACGTGGTTACGCCCAGCCTACGCCGCAGAATTGGCGGTAGAACGCTGTCTGGGTCATTTCTAACTATCTAACATCTCAATAATATAATATGGTACCTTTCAATCATCTCAACTCCAATCGGAGGAGCAATATGGTATCTCACAATATATCAATCTCAATCACAAAACAAACTAAGGAGGAAATAATGCACGAATGGAAATAGCGAAGGAAAGAAGATACAATCCACAATATGAAATAATAGTACATCTGTGAATCTCCACAAAAATAATAGTCTAAAACAACATCTAAACAAAACTAGACCTCCTCGGTCACTGCTACTATGTCCTCTGGCTCTAGGGAAGTGTCCTCTAAAGTCTCACCCTCCAGAGGTCCGTAATGTGTGGGACACAGCTCCTCTAGCCAATCATCTGGAAAAAATATATCCAGTCAGGATTGGAGCGAAGTATATACCTCTGAAAGCAGTTCCAATAACATAATCGAGCATATATAACAAGCAATAGAAAAATGATACAAGATGCACAAGTAGAAAGAATAAACTGTACAAGTGAACAGGCAATAGGCACAATAAAGCTGAAAGTAAATACGAGAAGAACTACAAGTAGAGAACAAGAAATACTAACTATGTATTTTAGAGTGAGAGTTCGTTATGTGATCGGTTTAGGTTGCACATGAGGTATATAGGTAACTCCATTATACATGATGTGTATAATCGACATGCACATGAGATCAAGAGGGCTTTGATCACATAACCAACTCCTACTCCCCCTCCCCAACCAATACTGATGGATCCAATCACGACACGTTACGTACATGATCACGATAGTCACACTAGCACACGAAATAGTGGATGCACAAGAAGCACATGAAAGTCAATACTCGATGCACACGATGAAATACATGTCATTAGGTACCCGTTGCACACGGCAGGGGATAACGCCCCCTGACGGGATCCATATAGTACCAGTCCGTGAAATCAATGTGTCGGGAATCAATGTATACTAATCTAGAACATGCATATATACAACATTATGAATTGAAAACAATCAGAGAAATGTACTCGCCTGAAGTCCTGAGCAAAGTGTGTCTCTCGATGCCCAAGCTGGTGTCTCACAACCTATATATATTATGTAGTATCAATACATGGTTCAATGATGAAAGTAAATGAAGTTGAAGAAGTTCTAGGTCAATACGCCATTTCTAAGTCAAACCAATGCATTTTTAGGTTGTAAGAGTCTAATGCTAGTCACTAAGTCAATATACTATGAAGCTATGCTATGCTAGCTAAACTAATACACAATAATGCATTCAAAGAGCCGTATCTTACGATACGCAAGTTTTCTAATATAAAAATAGGTTTTATATATATACATAAGTCACATATAGCAACAATATCTCAAAACAATAATTATGATACTTTGGCCTTGTGCCAATGCGTATCGCAAATTACCCTTGATACCCACGCTCAAATACCCTGTCATGACCCATACCTTGGGGATACCCTGATATCCCAAGGCAACTCAACTCCTAGTATGACTAATACAAAATATAACTACTACTATAATATCTAGTTACTAACAAACAACAATTACAAGTATATATATACATATACTTATACTAAATACTAATAACAACAACTAATATAAGTATATATATAGCTAACTAGCTACTAGCTATCTTAATGAATCCTTTACATACAACTAATCTTAACAAGTAATTACATAACTCCCTAACTATCTGGACTAACAAATACCTGTGTATATAATTCACTAATAGATATCACAATAGTATATAAGCTACCTAGCTAAATACCCAAATACTTTATATAATCTACCTAACACTTACCATATATAAATATCTAACTGACTAGGACTGAAACCAACTCCAATTGAAAATAACTTAGACTGTGCATTCCTACACAGGGGAAAAACTGAACTGTTACTGTGTACCCCTGCCCTGTGCAGATACTGCACAGTGCACTGGCTGCAGTTCATCCTCAGGTGAGTCTTCATGTAGTCCATCTGTACAGGTAATCTTCAGTGATCAGTTGCAGCTCAGTGATCTTCAAAACCTATGCAGTGCCTTCAGGTGATCTCAGGTACTCCTCAGTCTGCATTCAGTCTTCGGGCAGTAAGTCTGAGTATCTGCTGATACTTACTGTGCTGATACCCAGTCTCAGTTCAGTTGGGTCTTCAAGCAATCTTCAGTAATCTGTTCACAGTTGCTGTCTTCAGTTCAGGATCTTCAGTCTAGGTGATGTTCAGTGCAGGTAAGTCTTCACCTTCACTGAATCTCCTTCACGACTTATGCAGTTTGTTGCCTTCACTGCAGCTGTTAGTTCCCTCACTGGTTCTCACTGTGCTGCAGTCATTTCTCACTGTGCTGTGTTGCTTTACCCTGTTGCTGCTCTCTCTCCATTAGAGGTGCAGACTATACAGTGACTGATGCAGTATCACTGTGCCTGTGTCCAGTCCCCAAGGGATCCTCTGCACACAGTGTGGTGCACTGATTGCTGTGTATATACTGCTAGCTGAGCAGCTCCTCTTCACACACAAACTCAACACATACACTATAAACACTACACATACAAATATATGTTCAAGCACATACACTTAGACACATCTAAGTATACATATATATACTCTTACACATATATATATACAACCACATCTGTATATATATATATATCTATAGATATACACTAGTCTACATCAACCCCTATATATATATATAAACATATATATACATACAATATATATATAGATAACTATATATATCACTATATACTCTATACACAATAGACACACACCTATACACTAATCTCAAATACACATATACACCAACATATATATATAGATCTATACACAAGGTTATATAAATATAGATACTCTCCTATACACACATAGGCATACGTATAGACATAAACCCAATTACACTATTGCATACTATATATAATACATAGATAGTATACACATATATAATTACATAAGCATGTATAGGAAATTGAGCCAAACAACAAACACATGGAGCGCATCGCCCCGTATCACACTTTTCTATGATACGCTTGCGACACGGCCCCCAACTCACAACCAAACGTATCCCGGAGGACACGTACAAGCCTAATACATATATTATGAACAATACATATATAAATTATAGTGTCTACGTGTCCGTGTCACCATATGATATGCACATGGCCCCGTGTCGGAGGAAAACCCCCAAAATCGAACGTTTCGTCAAATCGACGAGATTCGGCCCACACGTATCCAATTATGGATACGGCACAAGCTACAAACAAACAATCAATGGTCAATTAGATCTATTAGATCCATTGACAAGCACTACATGTGCCAATTTCGAAATTCTCCCAAAATTGGCACCAAAATGGACATAACTTCCACCGTAGGTCTCCAAATGATACCAAATCAAATCCTATGGGTAACCTATGCATGTGGGGTGGTTTCTCATGGTAAAATCTCAGATCTATAGCCTATAGGAAGGAAGAAAACTGATCTATACCTATTGGGAGATGGATTCCCAATGAAAAGGTTCCAAATGACAAGTTGCTCTTCTCCTTGTAGATCTTGGCCTCCTCCTCCTTGTTCCTTGCTCCTTGCTTGTAGATCCTTGATGTAGGGGCTTCAATGTTAAATTTAGGATGAGAATTGAAGAGAATTGATGGAGAATTGATGGAGAATTGGAAGGGGGAAAACTAGATCTAGAATTTTGGGGAAGAACTAAAATGAGAGCACTCTCTCTCCTCTCAATTATGGCTGGACAAAAACCCTTCCTCAAGCAATGTACAAAGTCAAAAATACCCCTTGGGGCCTCTCATGAAGAAATAATTAGGGAGGGAAGGTTCTAGTCTAATGGTTTCACTAATTAATCATGTTTCTTAATCCATGGGCCTAATTCATGGGCTCAACTTAGACTAGTCCAAAAGTTTGTTCTATGCTCTCTAATTAAATGGTTAGGTCCACTACACAAGTCCAAAATAAGTCTACACTAGCAATAAATAAAATAAATAAATTAGTCGTGCACAATTATTAATTATAATAATCCTAAATAATTAATACCCATGATAATTACCAAACTACCCTTAGATGGAAATGTGAGGGTGACGAACCTACCCACCTTAGAAAAATTTTGTCCTCAAAATTAAGGAAGAAACTATCTACCAAAACAAAAAATATAATGCAAGAAAGAATTATACCACACGGCTCGAAAAGATACGGATATCGCTCGCGCATCTCGGCCTCTCGCTCCCAGGTACTCTCTCCTGGCGAGTGATGCCTCCACGCGATGCGCACCAAAGGAATCGTCTGGTTCCTCAGCACCTTCTCTCTCCGATCCAGAATCTCCACTGGCTGCTCTGGATAACTGAGAGTAGGGCCCACCTCTATCTCCGAATGATCCAACACATGACTGGGATCTGCCACGTACCGTCTCAACTGTGACACGTGAAACACGTTGTGCACTCCCTCCAGTGCAGGTGGTAAGTCTAGTCTGTAGGCGACTGCACCGACCATGTCAAGAATGCTGAAAGGACCGATGAATCACGGACTAAGCTTGTCGCATCCACCGAAATGAATCGTGCCACGTGTCGGAGAAATCCTCAAGAAAACCAGACCGCCAACCTAGCACAAAACACAAACTTAGAACTCTAACAAGCAACATTCAAACATAAACAAGACAACACTAAAGCTATACCTCAAACTCTAGAGGTCTCCGGTGGCTATCGGCCCAATGCCGTTGCCTGTCCTGCGCCACTCGAAGTCTGTCTCTAATAAGTTTCACCTTCTCTGCTGCATCCACTACCATCTTTGGTCCCAATAAAGCCTTGTCACCAACATCATCCCAGGACAACGGAGTGCGGCGCCTCCGTCCATACAACGCCTCGAATGGTGACATCTCGATGCTGGCTTGGTAGCTGTTGTTGTATGAAAACTCTACCAAGTGAAGGTGATCCTCCCAAGAACCTCCTCGGCAGAAAGGAATGCGTCAGGTCCAGGCTCGTACTCCTGCGGATACTCCTGGTCATCTATACCTGGCAAGGGATCAGGTCCTCAGAGGGACATAACAAGATACATAGAAGCAAGCCAATTGTATACAGTGAACATGTATAATATTTGAAAATATATAAGTATGCTGTACAAGACAATCTATATGAATGCAAATGAGGACAACTTTTTGACGTATGGGCAAGGGTAGGCTACTCGATCTAATCTCACAACTCACACACACGTTAGGGGACATCATCAGCTTACATATCGCTGGGGTAGCGACCCTCGTGACTCCATCAATCGACATACCACGGGGGTAGCGACCATCGAACATGACCACCATAGTGCGTGCTAGTTACTACGGTGTTACCAGAGTGGTTAAAGCCCATACGCCTACTGATTGTCCTCTATGATACTAAGTGTCAAATATGTGTCAACATATCTAATATATTGTAATGACTGAAAGAAACTACACATGCAATAAATATACAAAAATGCAATAAATATACAGAAATATACTAAGCATGCAAAATACTGTAAACAATTTGGCAAGGTATCTTGCCTGGCAAGAAAGCTGAAAAATGTAATGTCCAGATGTCACGCACGCATGAGTAGAAGCTGTAGCCTCAGAATGAACGTCTCCGGATGCTGAAATAAATATCCCCAACATTCCCAGAATAAGCAAAATAGCTAAAAAGCACTTCTCTTTCGTCCAATTTGGATACAGGGGCAAAACGATAATTTTGGATAAAAATGGGGTCCACGTATGGCCCACTTTGCACCAAAAAATGTGCCAAGGGTAACAGTCTCTAAATGGGACAAATTATAGGTCAAACAAACTCTAGATGTCAATATGAAACCAACGGTATGTCCAAATATGGATTCCGATGGGCCGAACACAATTTCATCCAAAAAGTCAACCGTGGGGTCCGCCAATTAGCGACTTGGTCAACTGTCTTAGAATTGTGTAAAAATTGGGTCACAGGACTAGCGCGTTACCACGAGTCCAGTGGCGTAAGTTTCGTCGCAATCTGACGACCGTGCACAAAATGCGCACAACTTTCGTAAAAGTTGCGACACGGGATTTGTCCGGGGATACGGGCTGATTCCGGCGCGCACACGCGTCCGAATCAGTTTTCATGAATTCTTACGTGTCCGGTTATGTTGCGCGTACTGTTTTGTACACTTGGTACACAGTGGGGCAGTCCCGTTTGGCGAGGCGCGCTCCGTTTCACAACTTTTAGAAATCTGAAAAAAATGTGTTCGCGGGATTTTCCAACGAATTAAATTCTACCTACAGCAGTTAATAATCTAGGATTATTTAACAGAAATTAAACTAGGTCAAGTGGTCTATGCATACCAAAGAGAATCATCGGATTCGAATCTCTGTGGTGGGAGATACGAATCCGGGAACATAGGTGATCACCGCAGTTTTCTGCGATCCCAGAAATTGGTCTTTTTCTGCCAACTTTGGCGTTGTCTTTGCCTATGGTTATGCGTTGTTCGAGGTCTACTATCACACATATATGGAAGAGGGTTAAGGGATGAGCCTACCGGTAAAGACGGGGTGACGTTTGGTTGAGCGAGGCGACGGGAAACAATGCGGGAACACAGGTACCTCGCTGCAAAAATCTGCAGTGCGCGGGGTGCGCGGGGTCGCGGTCGTCGAGATTGGTTTGGACGGCCTGATGGGTTCTCCGGCTGTGGTGGCGGCGCTCCTTAAGTTTAGATGGGAAGAGAAAGTGTTTAGGGTGATATAGGGTTAGGGTTTTAGTCGAAATAATGATATATATATATATATATATATATATATATATATATATATATATATATATATATATATATGAGAGGAAGAGGGGGGGGGTTCGTGCTTGGGGGCGGGTTTGGCTATATACATGTTGTGGATTACTTAAAGGGATTTGTTGCTGTGGTTTGCAACAATGGGTTGGGTTCTTAACTAATGGGTTGGCTGCTAGTGTAAAGAAGGGGAGGGTGCTTAATATATGGCGGCGGGTTTTGCTTTAGGATGGATAGTTTAGTTAATAGTTAGGATCCAATAAATAATTCTTTTCTTTTCTTTTCTTTTCTTTTCTTTTCTTTTTCCTTTCTAATTTTTTTTCATTTCTTTTTCTTTTTTTTCCTTTAGATATATATATATATATATATATATATATATATATATATATATATATATATATATATATGTATATATATATATATTTATATATACTTATATACTCATAGAAAAATCTAGAATTATATTAATGCACACCATTAAGCTAGCAACTGCTCAAGGGGTCTCCTACATGAAATAAATTCGGAAAAATCCTAATGGCCCCATAAATCTCCCAAATGCACGGACACCTAAAATAAAAATTTAATAAAAATTTATTTCTCCTAATTAGCATATAATTACTACAATTAAATTATTAATTAAATAAAAAAAATTATATACAGTTTTTTTTGGAATAGTGGTTTTACATCTATCCAACTTATAAAAATTTTGTCCTCGAAATTGACACTACCTCATGTTCATAATGATCACTATAGCAATTATACTACATTGGTATTTAGCAGGACTCCTAAAACTCATGATCTGTCATTCTAACACTTCCTCATCTATTGTCCATACACTATTCTATCATCCTCCAACTCGTCTACACTACCCAACTTTCGAGAATTTTACTAGTAGTCACATTCTTTGAAGCTATTGTCTAGGTTGTAAGGTAATTATATTTATTGGGTCGAAAGTCTTGGGATACCTGTCTGGAATCTCATAACTATGACTTTTTTTCCCGTAACCGTCAAGTATTATATTCTAATACTGTCACGCCACATGGCCAGTATGGTTGCAAGTAATTCGACTACTCTACCAAAATCGTCTGTTTGGCTGCAACTGTCGCTACCTCGCCAGCGATTTATCATAGTCATCAGTTCATAACAAGTGCCTTCAACTCTTTCCTAGGCATAGTCTAGGTTTTTAGGGAAACACTTAAGGTCTTGACTAAAACTATTAGGAGTATGATCTATTTCAATGATCTAACAAATTTTTATTAGGCTACATGGTGCTACTTAAGGATTAAACTAATAAAGAATACATATTTTGCTATAGTGCATATACATATTAAGAACTCATCCTTAGTTATCAAGCATTACTAACACATTTATGTTTTACTAACAAAATATGGGTAAGGTTGATATAAATCAACAATTCATAATGGCACGAAAAGATACAACTATGATAGGAAGAGTTAAGCACGAGATAAAAAATGAATATAAAATGAGGAGATGAGTCACCCAAGAGGGCGAGATAAGGATAGGGAAAGAATACTACTACTGCTACTCACGTCATCCATTAGCATCGTATGTATGCCATCTGGGTAGAATATACATACATCCTCATAACTGCTAAACTACCATATATATAATTCTACATCTATTTGTACATCTAAGATCTTGTGTCACATTGGGGTTATAAGTATGCAATGATAATTATAACTAAAAGGTCGTACCTGTATCTACGGCTTCCTGTGTCTGCTCTCCCATATTTGTCATAATGAGTGCTTGGCCTTGTCCTTGGTTCTCCAACTGGGGTCTAGTCCCCTCCATTTGTGCAGACTGTAGAAGCAGTGGTGGGTCCCTTTAGTATCCTATACTTGAGGGTGTATGCGGTGTTCCTGATTCAAATGCCATAGACCTCTGGTTTTGCTGAGGACATTCTCAGGCTTGATGGTGACTTGATCTACATATCATGCACAACCCCAATCGACGATGACAGTCTCTTAGAATATGACCTGTCTTACCACAATAGTGACAAGTACGGAGCTCCTTGGTTGGATATGGTGCGGCGTTATATGGTTGCTGGCGTGTCAAAGGGTGTCTAATGGGTCCTCCTTGCTGTGTCCTTACTGGTCCTTGATGAATTCTTTATTGAATTTTGTTTCCCCTGCTGATGGCCTCCTGGATCCTGGCCTCTGTCAATAGCTTGGCATAAGAGATCTGGGACTGGGAGCTAGTGTAGTGCTGGAGCTCCTGAGTTAGCCCGCGGTGAAACCTCTTTGCCTTCTCTAAGTCATTAGGTATTAGGACAGTGCCATACTTACTGAGACGGCTAAACTCCGCGTCATACTCATCAATTGTCTTGTTCCCCTGCTCTAGATGGAGGAACTGATCGTACAACGCATCCCTTACAGTATCCGGAAAGTACTTTCTCTCAAAGCACTCCAAGAATTGTTCCCAAGTCTGACGCGTACCCAACTGGTGCTCCATTGATTCCCACCAGTGATGTACGTTGCCTTCTAACTGAGTCCTTACGCCTATCATCCATAGGTCAGAAGGTAATTGTGATGCCTCTAACAACTTCTTGGTATTGGCAATCCAGTTCGTGGTCTCCTCTGGACTCTCATTGCCCTTATACGGCTTAGGGCCCATCTGCACAAAGTCCTTGACTAAACCAACCCGAGCTTGTGGTACTGAAACTAGTGCCTGGGTTGGTGCAGGGGCTAGTGCAGCCATTCTCTCAAGTGCTATCAGAAATTCTAGCCTCTGCTCTACTGTTTGCTGTCTTTGTTCCTGCATTATCATCTGGAAGAATTGGAACAACTGTGTCTGGCCACCGTGCGGTGCTGATAAAGCTAGAAGGATCCCATCAGGTATCGTGGAAGGAGTTGATGGAATTTGATTGTTAGTCAGTCCATCCGGTCCGGAAAGAAGAGGAGTCGTTGAGGCCTCTCCTGGTGATTGGTCGTCGTCCCCTAGAGACGTGTTGTCCCCGGTAGCGACATGCCCGTTATACAAATTAATCTCTCTGCAAGAGATGGACGAAGGATTAAGAAGAGTACATGAATCAAGCAGGATGCAAGCACTTAGGTAGGACATGTTGGAAGAAAGGTAAGTTATAGTCAAGTGTGGATGAGATCTAAAATTCTAATCCTAGGTGCAGGCCCGCTCGGTACAGTTACGTAACCGAAACGGCTAACTCGACCTGCATGGGCCACCACAAAAATATGTCATGCCCCAGTCCCAAAATATGTAGGACTAGGAACACGTAAGCATGCCAGCCGTATGTATATGGCAACTCCAATATATGGATACCATAATACACACGTACGCTATAATATGAATATAACTCACATGTGGTATATATATTAATACAAGTCACAGATATGCTAATCTCATCCACATAATAAGTCATAGAAAAGAAATACTAAACTAGAATAAGGAGTCTGAAATATCCAAATAATAGTCGGGTGGAGACAAATCCACTACCAATGACTATATCCAAAACTAAAATGAGAGAGGAGTATAAAATCTTCAGTATAAAAATAAGGTGATGGCAGAAGTGTATCAGCTAAAAGAATCCATCTCTAGATGTAATCAACGATACTCAGAAGGTAAGACCTCCTCGGCAGAAAGTAATGCATCAGGTCCAGGCCCGTACTCCTGTGGATACTCCTGGTCGTCTGTACCTGGCAAGGGACCAGGTCCTCAGAGGGACATAACAAGATATATAGAAGCAAGCCAATTTGAATACAGTAAACATGCATAATATTTAAAAATAAATAATTACGCTGTACAAAACAATCTATATGAATGCAAATGAGGATAACTTTTCAACGTATGGGCAAGGGTAGGCTACTCGATCTAATCATCACAACTCATACACTCGTCAGTGGACATCATCAGCCGACATACCTCGGGGGTAGCGACCTTCGGACTCCATCAATCGACATACCTCGGGGGTAGCGACCATCGGACACGACCACCATAGTGTGTGCTAGTGACTAGGTTTACCAGAGTGGTTAAAAGCCCATACGCCTACTAATTGTCCTCTATGATACTAAGTGTCAAGTGTGTGTGTCAACATATCTAATATATAGTAATGACTGAAAGAAACTACACATGCAATAAATATACAAAAATGAAATAAATATACAGAATATAAATAGCATGCAAAAGTACTGTAAGCAATTTGGCAAGATATCTTGCCTGGCAAGAAAGCTGCTAAATGTAGTATCCCGATGTCAACACCAAGAGTCAGAATCTACGGTCTCAAAATGAACGTCTCCGGATGCTGAAATAAATATTACCAACATTTCCAGTATAAGAAAATAGCTAAAAAATACTTCCCTTTCGTCCAATTTGGACACAAGGGCAAAACGGTAATTTTGGGTCAAAGCGGAGTCCACATGTGGCCCACTTTGCACCGAAAAATGTGCCAAGTGTAACAGTCTCTAAATAGGACAAATTATAGGTCAAACAACTCTAAATGTCGATACGAACCCAACGGTATGTCCAAATGTGGATTTCGATGAGCCGAACACAATTTCGTCCAAAAAGTCAACTACGGGGCCCGCCAATTAGCGACTTGGTCAACCGTCTCAGAATTGTGTGAAAATTGGGTCATAGGACCAGCGCATTACCATGAGTCCAGTGGCACAAGTTTCTTCATAATCTGACGAGCGTGCACAAAATGCGCGCGACTTCCACAAAAATTGCGACACGGGGTGTGTCCGCGGATACGGGCTGATTCCGGCGCGTACACGCGTCCGAATCAGTTTCTGCAAATTTTTACGTGTCCGGGTAGGCTGCGTGCACCGTTCGGTACACTTGGTACACGGCGGGACGGTCCCGTTTGGCGGGGTGCGCTCCGTTTCACAACTTTTGAAAATATAAAAAAGTGGGTTTGTGGGGTTTTCCAACAAATTTAATTCTGTCTACAGCAGTTAATAATCTAGGGTTATTTAACAAAAATTAAACTAGGTCAAGTGGTCTACACATACCAAAAAGAATCATTGAATTCGGATCTCTGTGGTGGGAGATACGAACTCGGAGATATGGGTAGTCACCGTATTTTTCTGCGACCCCAGAATTCGGTCTGTTTCCGCCAACTTTGGCGCTATTTTTGCCTATGGTTATGCGTTGTTCGAGGTCTACTATGACACAAATATGGAAGAGGGTTAAGGGGTGAGCATACCGGTAAAGTCGGGGTGGCGTTTGGTTGAGCGAGTCGACGGAAAACAACTCCGGAACACAGGTACCTCGCTGTGGGAATCTGCAGTACGCGGGGTCGCGGTCGTCGGGATTTGTTTGGATGGCCTGGCGGGGTTCTCTGGCTGCGGTGGCGGCGCTCTCTAGGTCTAGATGGGAAGAGGAGGGTCTGGATGATTAGGTTAGGGTTTTAAATAAATTATATATATATATATATATATATATATATATATATATATATATATATATATATATATTTGAATGGGAGAGAAAAGGGGTTTGGTCTAACGCGGGTCTTGCTTGCTGTGTTGGTTAGTTGCATGGGCTCACAAAGCAAGGGTTGCATCACTATGCTTGCTGCTACATGCAGCAAGGAACGGATGGCTGTGGTTTGCTTATGCGGGTTTGCTGTGAGTTGGAATAGGTAGTTGTAATGGTTTTGCTTAAGTTGCTTTTAGTTATTAGTTATTATTATTATTTTCTTTTCTTTTCTTTTCTTTTCTTTTTAGTATTCTTTTTCCAATTATATATATATATATATATATATATATATATATACTCATAGAAAAATTCTAGATTATAATAATGCACACCGTTAAGCTAGCAACTGCTCAAGGGGTCTCCTACATGAAATAAATTCCGAAAAATTTCTGATGGTTCCATAAATCTTCTAAGTGTCCGAACACCTAAAATAAAAATTATTAAAAATCTATTTCTCCCAATTAGCACATAATTACTACGATTAAATTATTAATTAATAAAAAAATACGGTTTTTAGAAATAGGGGTTTTACATTCTACCAAACTTATAAAAATTTTGTTCTCAAAATTGACACTAACCCATATTTATAATGATCACTATAGATATTATACTACATTGGTGTCTAGCAGGACTTCTAAAACTCATGGTCTGCCATTCTAACACTTCCTCATCTAATGTCCATACACTATTCTATCATCCTCTAACTCGTCTACACTACCCAACTTACAAGAATTCTACTAGTAGTCACATTCTTTGAAGCTATTGTCTAGGTTTGTAAGGCAAATACATTTATTGGGTCGAGAATCTTGGGATACCTGTCTAGAATCTCATAACTATGACTTTTTCCCGTAATCGTCAAGTATCATAGTCTAATACTTCCACGCCACCTGGCCAGTATGGCTGCAAGTAATTCGACTACTCTACCATAATCGTCTGGCTGCAAGTGTCGCTACCACGCCAGCGATTTGTTATAGTCATCAGTTCGTAACAAGTGCCTTCAACTCTTTCCTAGGCATAGTCTAAGTTTTTAGGGAAACACTTAAGGTCTTGACTAACTATTAGGGGTATAATCTAGCTCAAATGATCTAACAATTTCTACTAGGATACATGGTGCTACTTATGGGTTAAACTAAATAAAGAATACAGACATTGCTATAGTTCATATATATATTAAGTACTCATCCTTAGTTATCAAGCATTACTAACACATTTATGTTTTAACTAACAAAATAAGGATAAGGTTGATATAAATCAACAATTCATAATGGCATGAAAGATACGACCATGATAGAAAGAGTTACGCACGAGATAAGGAATGAATATAAAAGGAGGAGATGAGTCACCCAAGAGGGCGAGATAAGGATATGGGAAGAATACTACTACTGCTACTCACGTCATCCATTAGCATCGCGTGTATGCTATCTGGGTAGAATATACATACGTCCTCATAACTGCTAAACTACCATATATATAATTCTACATCTATTTGTGCATCTAAGATCTTGTGTCACATTGGGGTTATGAGTATGCAAAGACAATTATAACTAAAAGGTTGTACCTGTATCTACGGCTTCTTGTGTCTGCTCTCCCCTATTTGTCATAATGAGTGCTTGGCCTTGTCTTTGGTTGTTCAACTAGGGTCTAGTCTCCTCCATTTGAGCAGACTGTAGAAGCAGTGGTGGGTCCTTTTGGTCTCCTATACTTGAGGGTGTATGCGGTGTTCCTGATTCTAATGCTATAGGTCCCTGGTTCTGTTTAGGACATTCTCGGGCTTGATGGTAACTTGATCCACATATCATGCACAACCACAATCGACGATGATAGTCTCTTAGATATGACCTGTCCTACCATAATAGTGAGAAGTACGGAGCTCCTTGGTTGGATATGGTACAGCACTATCTGGTTGTTGGCGTGTCAAAGGGTGTCTAATGGGTCCTCCTTGTTGTGTCCTTACTGGTCCTTGATAAATTCTTTGTTGAATTATGTTTCCTTTGCTGATGGCCTCCTGAATCCTGGCCTCTGTCAATAACTCGGCATAAAAGATCCGGGACTGTGAGCTAGTGTAGTGCTGGAGCTCCCGAGTCAGCCCACGGTAAAACCTCTTAGCCTTCTCCAAGTCATTAGGTATTAGGACTGTGCCATACTTACTGAGGCGGCTAAACTCTGCGTCATACTCATCAACTGTCTTGTCCCCTTGCTCTAGATGGAGGAACTGATCGTACAACGCGTCCCTTACAGTATCCAGGAAGTACTTTCTCTCAAAGCACTCCAAGAATTATTCCCAAGTCTGACGAGTACCCAACTAGCGCTCCATTGATTCCCACTAGTGATGCGCGTTGCCTTCTAACTGAGTCCTTACGCCTATCATCCATAGGTCAGAAGGTAATTGTGATGCTCTAACAACTTCTTGGTATTGGCAATCCAGTTCGTGGTCTCCTCTGGGCTTTCATTGCCCTTGTATGGCTTAGGCCCCATCTGCACAAAGTCCTTGACTGAACTAACCCGAGCTTGTGGTACTGAAGCTAGTGCCTGGGTTGGTATAGGGGCTAGTGCAGCCATTCTTTCAAGTGTTGCTAGAAATTCTAGCCTCTGCTCTGCTGCCTGCTGTCTCTGTTCCTGTATTATTATCTGGAAGAATTGGAACAACTGTGCCTGGCCATCCTGCGGTGCTGATAAAGCTGAAAGGGTCCCATCGGGTATCGTGCAAGGAGTTGATGGAATTTGATTGTTAGTCAGTCCATCCGGTACGGAAAGAAGAGGTGTCGTTGAGGTCACTCCGGGTGATTGGTCGTCGTCCCCTGGAGATGTGTTGTCCCCGGTGGCGGCATGCCCGTTATGCAAATTCATCTCTCTGTAAGAGATGGACGAAGAATTTAGAAGAGTACATGAATCAAGCAGGATGCAAGCACTTAAGTAGGACATGTTGGAAGGAAGGTAAGTTTTAGTCAAGTGTGGATGAGATCTAAAATTCTAATCCTAGGTGCAGGCCCGCTCGGTACAGTTACGTAACCGAAATGGCTTACTCGACCTGCATGGGCTACCACAAAAATATGTCACACCCCAGTCCCAAAATACGTAGGACTAGGAACACGTAAGCATGCCAGTCGTATGTATATGGCAATTCCAATATATGGATATCATAATACACACGTACGCTGTAATATGAATATAACTCACATGTGGTATATATATTAATATAAGTCACAGATATGCTAATCTCATCCATACAACAAGTCATAGAAAAGAAATACTAAACTAGAATAAGGAGTTTGAAATATCCAAATAATAGTCGGGTGGAGACAAATCCACTACCAATGACTATATCCAAAACTAAAATGAGAGAGGAGTATAAAATCTTCAATATAAAAATAAGGTGATGGCAGAAGTGTATCAGCTAAAAGAATCCATCGCTAGATGTAATCAACGATGCTCAGAAGGTAAGACCTCCTCGGCAGAAAGTAATGCGTCAAGTCCAGGCCCGTACTCCTGTGGATACTCCTGGTCGTCTATACCTGGCAAGGGACCAGGTCCTCAGAGGGACATAACAAGATACATAGAAGCAAGCCAATTTGAATACAGTAAACATACATAATATTTGAAAATAAATAAGTACGCTGTACAAGACAATCTATATGAATGCAAATGAGGACAACTTTTCGACGTATGGGCAAGGGTAGGCTACTCGATCTAATCCTCACAACTCATACACTCGTCAGTGGACATCATCAGCAGACATACCTCGGGGGTAGCGACCCTCAAACTCCATCAATCGACATACCTCGGGGGTAGCGACCATCGGACACGACCACCATAGTGCTTTCTAGTGACTACGGTTTACCAGAGTGGTTAAAAGCCCATACGCCTACTGATTGTCCTCTATGATACTAAGTGTCAAGTGTATGTGTCAACATATCTAATATATAGTAATGATTGAAAGAAACTACACATACAATAAATATACAAAAATAAAATAAATATACAGAATATAAATAGCATGCAAAAGTAATGTAAGCAATTTTGCAAGGTATCTTGCCTGGCAAGAAAGCTGTAAAATATAGTGTCTCGATGTCAACACCAAGAGTCAGAAGCTACGGTCTCAGAATGAACGTTTCCGGATGCTGAAATAAATATCATCAACGTTCCCAGAATAAGCAAAATAGCTAAAAAGCACTTTCCTTTCATCCAATTTGGACACAGGGACAAAACGGTAATTTCGGGTCAAAGCGGGGTCCACATGTGGCCCACTTTGCACCGAAAAGCGTGCCAAGGGTAACAGTCTCTAAATGAAAAAAACTATAGGTCAAACAACTCTAAATGTCGATACAAACCCAACGATATGTCCAAATATGGATTCCGATGAGCCGAACATAATTTCGTTCAAAAAGTCAACTATGGGGCCCGCCAATTAGCGACTTGGTCAACCATCTCAGAATTATGTAAAAATTGGGTCACAGGACCAGCGCGTTACCAAGAGTCCAGTGGCACAAGTTTCGTCACAATCTGACTAGTGTGCACAAAATATGCGCAACTTCCACAAAAGTTGCGACACTGGGTGTGTTCGCGGATACTGGCTAATTTCGGCGCGCACACGTGTCCGAATCAGTTTCTACAAATTTTTACGTGTCTGGGTACGCTGTGCGCACCGTTCGGTACACTTGGTACACGGCGGGGCGGTCCCGTTTGGCGGGGCGCGCTCCGTTTCACAACTTTTGGAAATCTAGAAAAAATGGGTTCACGGGGTTTTCTAACAAATTTAATTCTGTCTACAGTAGTTAATAATCTAGGGTTATTTAACAGAAATTAAACTAGGTCAAGTGGTCTACGCATACCAAAAGAATCATCAAATTCGGATCTCTGTGGTGGGAGATACGAACTCGGAGACATGGGTGGTCACTGCAGTTTTCTGCGATCCCAAAATTCGGTCTGTTTTCGCCAACTTTGGCTCTGTTTTCGCCTATGGTTACGCGTTGTTCGAGGTCTACTATTACACAGATATGGAAGAGGGTTAAGGGGTGAGCATACCGGTGAAGACGGAGTGGCACTTGGTTGAGCGAGTCGACGGAAAACAACTCCGGAACACAGGTACCTCGCTGTGGGAATCTGCAGTGCGCGGGGTCGCGGTCGTCAGGATTTGTTTGGACGGCCTGGCAGGGTTCTCTGGCTGCGGTGGCGGCGCTCTCTAGGTCTAGATGAGAAGAGGAGGGTCTGGATGATTAGGTTAGGGTTTTAAATGAATTATATATATATATATATATATATATATATATATATATATATATATATATATATATATATATATATATATTGAATGAGAGAGAAAAGGGGTTTGGTCTAATGCGGGTCTTGCTTGCTGTGTTGGTTAGTTGCATGGGCTCACAAAGCAAGGGCTGCATCACTATGCTTGCTGCTACATGCAGCAAGGAACGGATGGCTGTGGTTTGCTTATGCGGGTTTGCTGTGAGTTGGAATAGGTACTTGTAATGGTTTTGCTTTAGTTGCTTTTAGTTATTAGTTATTATTATTATTTCCTTTTCTTTTCTTTTCTTTTCTTTTCTTTTTAGTATTCTTTTTTCATTTATATATATATATATATATATATATATATATATATATATATATATATATATATATATATATATATATATATATATACTCATAGAAAAATTCTAGATTATAATAATGCACACCATTAAGCTAGCAACTGCTCAAGGGGTCTCCTACATGAAATAAATTTCGAAAAATTCCTGATGGTTCCTTAAATCTTCTAAGTGCCCGAACACCTAAAATAAAAATTATTAAAAATCTATTTCTCCTAATTAGCACATAATTACTATAACTAAATTATTAATTAATAAAAAAATAAATAAATACGGTTTTTAGAAATAGGGGTTTTACAACTTCTGCGTCGTCTTCAATATCTCTAATAACATGACGCATAACTCCGTAGATAACTTCATAAATTGGTATATGGTACTAGTCTGATAAATTCTACTGCTCCCTCACAAACTGCTGGTAACCATATAAGGTGCGATCGCTTCCATCCCAAAATACACTTGGAAGAAATATATCCATAACCTACATTCAAATAACCTCAATTAAGAAATCAATATGGCAATTACTAGATTAAAATACACTCCTAAAAATAATTTTCATGATATCATTGATCCATTCTTTCAATCACCGATACTGCAAACTAATCATATTCTATGGTACTTCCAAATAATCTTCTAGAGATGTAATATGAGATCCAAGTTTAAACTATAAAATTCCTTGACCTATATATTGTCCTATGTCCTTTATATCAATTTAGACCTGCATCATATCCTAGATTCTCTATCCTTCGAAGACCTGCATAGGTCACCACTAAAAGACGTGTCCCGTCAAATGCTTTTTAACCTAAATCTACAAACAATTATATTTTATTATTTTATAAATTTCTTCTCTGTTTATAATATTGAGTTTCATATTGCAAGTATGCATCTAATTAAAATGCGTCTGGATACAAGATTTCAACATGTCTATATTTCCATGAAATAATATTAAAATAATATTTTTCCACTTTCGGGATAATCATAGACACAAGAATACATATTCCAAAATTAACAATATCTCAATTGATACAGAGCAGATAATACCGTAAATTAACTTTTGTTACAATTGCATGACTTGTGTTCGTGTTCTACGTATCATAGACTCTTGTTAATCGTCCCCTAATTAAATAAATTTTTAGGTTGTCGGAAGTCCGTCACTAAATTATAATACTCTAAAATTAAGGTTTAGGAATATCGATAATATTTTCGAATATCAAAATTTTGGTTAACTCCTAAAGTTCTTAAATTTTTTGGCAGAGTTTTCTTTGTATTTCGGGCTCCAAAAATTTGACAATTTAAATATATGAGACCCAGAGCAACCCTCCGTAGAATTATCTCCGGGTACGCCGACCTCTTCGGTAGAGCAACTCTCAACACCGGTATCCATGCAGTTCATATATATATATATATATATATATATATATATATATATATATATATATATATATATATATATATATATATATATGTTCACAACGAAAAAGCTTCATTCATACCTTAGCAAGCAAGCATTTTATTTATACTTAGCAATTATTTTTCCTTTATATGCTATACTAGCTGAAGAAACATATAGATATTAGTAAGCTTGATTATCACAAACAAGTTTCTAAGTATTAACGTATACTAAATGAATTACAAACTTATAATAGTTGCTTGATCCTAATTATGTATACAACAATATTAAACCCAGGTAAATGATATATGTCAAGGGCCGATGACCTAAAATAGGCTAAGTTATGTCCAAAGTTCCAACTAAAATAATATGTATATTTGGGTATGCGTATTCACATTATTCTAAACTTGAAAACAAGTTTTTACCAAATATTTTCTATATTTTTATTTTTAGACAAAAATAAATAAAATGAAGTAAAATAGAATAAAGTAAACTTACAAACTTTTATAGTAATTTCTAGGCTAAACATTCATGGTATGTTCATAGTTTAAAATAAAACTTGTGTCATGTTGTTATTCTTAGGATGTGATACTTGAAAACTTCTTATCTTTAAAGAAGGTATGTTAAGGTCATTAGGATTTTATGCATAGGTATAATTTTTTCCTACAAAACAACTATGAGCAACAATCATACTAGTTTCACACTCACACACCTATATATATATATATATATATATATATATATATATATATATATATATATATATATATATATATATATATATATATATATATATATATATATATAGTTATAACAATTTTATAGCAAATTAATTCTTACAACTAAGTATGTTAAGGGCAAAAATTCATACACCAATTTATTTATATTTCGTGTCAAAGCCTTGTGTCCATATATCTATATTGTGTCCTATACATGAACTCCAAAAATATATATACTATGCTCTAGATTTATACCATTTCCATTTGTAGACAAAAATTTGGTGTAAATTCTAAATTTTGAGAGATAATTCAAGCAAGTAATAGTATTTAAATATGGAAGAAATTTGAGAAGTAGGGTGATGACTTGCCTTGTCTTTAGGTGACCTAGATTTTTTTCCAAATTCTTCTAAATCAAAACCCTATTTAGAAGATCATAAGTTGTAATTATTATAGATCTAGAAATGAAAATTGGAAATGGTTAGAATTATATCAAAGATTTGAAGAAGAGGAAGAAGGGGGAGGAGCCGAAGGAGTGGAAGGGGGAGCCGGTGGCGAGTGGAACACGGCGGCCGGCGATAGCGACAGTAGTTGTAGCAGCAGCAATAGCAATAGACGCAACAGTAACAACTGTAAGGAGAAGGAAGAGATATAGGGAGAGGATATGAAGAAGAATAGGAGGAGAAGGATAGGTAGTGAGGAGAATATGTAGGGGTAGAGTAGAGATGGTGCTGGTATAGGTTGTTGTCATGACCCGCACCTAGTATAAGGGTACAAGTCAAAAACAACACCCAGTCTACACCACAGCATCGATGGTAGAACGTTGTCTGAGTAATCTATCTAGCAATATAAAGAACCACCAACAATAGTAATATACTCAATCACAGATCTAAGATGGAATAAGCACGAATATGATAAAGAAATAGAATAGTCACATACAACTCATGAGTCTGAATGAATACATCAATGAGTTTGAAAGAATACTAACAAATAAGCTGGAGACAAATTCATTACAAAAAATACTAAGAAGGTACTAATCTCGGGTCATCTGTCTCAGTCGAGATATATCCCTCATGAGCCAAGGTCTCTAACTCTAAGCCAATAATATCCTGAGGACCATAATGTGTAGGGTACCAGTCCTCAGTGTCATCTGAGAAAAAATATATCCAGTCAGGAAAGGAGCAGAGTACATCTCTAACAGCAGTTCTAATCAATGATAAAAACTATGTAACAATAAATAGTTGTGAATATACAAGATGCACAATAGATACGAGAGATATACAATAAGGAAATACTGGAATGAATATAATAATGAATAATATATCAATGAATAAGAATACTAATGACTAAGTGTGTGAGTACTAGCTTTAATATATGATTGACTTGGGAACATGATACAAGATATATGGCCTGGCTAATAATACGTGCGATGTATGATTAATACTATTTAATGCAAGACTTGATACAAGGAGGGTATGATCACATATCTACACTAAAATACTCCCCACCCTCGACTGGTATAATAGATCCAACCATGGTATGCTATGAGACGATATTCCCCAAGAAGATAGCTAGTCTTCTCGAGAATCAGTGTCTGTACATGTATAAGATAATCAATAAAACAAGGCTTGCACAAGATACACCATATACCAAGGAATAATATCTCATGACGAGATCCGGATATACCAATCCGTGTAACCATCTACTACCAGAATAAGTCAATTTAGCGACATCTAAAAACGTCGTTAAATAACCAAAAAATGTCGCTAAGTTGGTTTAGCAACGTAATTAGCGACGTTTTAAAGCAGTCGAAAAAAACCAAGTCGCTAAAACAAAAACCGTCGCTAAACGTCGCTATACCGACATTTTTAGTGACTTTAATGTGTCGCTAAATTTAGCGACGTTTAGCGACGCCGCGTCACTACATAGCGACGTTTATTGAAGTCGCTAAACGTCGCTAATTAGCGACTTATATAGCGACGTTACACCGACGTCTGTAATGACCTGGCAATACTGCCATGTCAGCAGTTTGCGACGTACAGCAACAATTTTAGCGACGTCATTAGCGACGTATTTAGCGATGTTTAACAGCATCGCTAATTAGAGACGTATTTTGCGACGTAAATGAATGTCGCTAAACGTTGCTAATTTTTAAAAAAAATAAAAAAATTATTACTGAATTGCATTTCTGGGTTTACCAACCCCCTTGGGTTCATTATCAGGTATATGATGGTAGTAGAAATAATTGAATAAAGAACACAGTAGCAGCACCAAGGGGGAAAATTCTAGTGCACTGGGTAAATTTGAAGATTCTAGTAGCAGCACCAAGTATCAGTCATCAGTTGTAAACCAAAATATGAATAATATAATAAAATTTGAAGAAAAGAAAGCATCCAGCAAATCTCATCGTAAACGTAAAGAATATGGCAAATTTATATCCATACAATCGTATCCTAAATAAAAAAAAATATATAAATATCCAGTAACTAACTATACTACTATGGATCTGCAGGAGGCTGACCACCGGCTCGCTTGAAGGATAAGAACTGCTCATACTCGTCCCGTGGAATCGACACTGATGTCGATGGAGAAGGCAGTGACGTCGGTGGAGTCTGTGTCGATGTAGGCGCACCAGGAGGCCGTGCCTACTCCAAGTCTGCGAGTCGCTGGTTGTAAGAATCCATGGTAGATAATAGCCTCGTACTGCTATGAACCATTGAATCCTGCATCATCATCAGCCTTTCGCCCATTGATAGCTGTGACGCCTGCAGCTCCATGATGTTGCGGTCATTGGAGGCTCTAATATCATTTGTCAAATCCCGGAGCTCCGTCATGCTGCGGTCGAGCATATCGAATCGTACGATGAGCATCGGATCGTCCGCCTGCGGCTGGGACCGGGGCTGCTCCTCTATCCTTTTACAGCAACTCGTCACAGAGAGACGCAATCTGACAGTCAATGGCCTCCTGGACTCCGGCCGACGACTGCGAGGGCTGCGACTGCGAGGGCTGTGTGGAATACGCAGCTGTCGGAGAGGCCCTAGATGACTGCGTCGCAACCAGGGCACCATAGGAGCCCGTACCGTAGTACGTACCCCTCTGGAGACCACCAGCTGCGGTCACCCACAGGTCGTCCGCCGACGGAGCTGGAGCGGGCTGCGACGAAGTACCAGCCTCTCCAAGTGTAGGTGCACTAGCAGTCGCCTGCTCACGCAGCCTAAGATACTCGGCCTAGAAAGGTTTGAAAACTCGATAATTGCCTAAGTTATATTAAAATTAACACAAAGTAAAGTAATACATACATAGGTCTGCGAGGCCCTCTCATCAATGAGATTTTCGTTCTTGTGATGGGTGGTCAAGAATACGGTCACCATGTTTGCATCCTCTCCCCTCTGTACCTGTTAAAAATATATTATTTATTACTAAACTTAAACATTTTTTTCAAGTACCATTTTATGGTACTTATATTAAAATAATATATTTTAAAAGAAAAAATATACCAAACGACGGAAATATTCCGTCATCGGAATCGAGCCACCACACCACTTGGCAGCATTCCGCCTAGCCGCCTTGGCCTTCTCAGACCTTTCCTTGTAGCTCATATCGTCGAATCTAGCCCTCATCGCAGTCCACTGCTTAGGCGTGATCCAACCTTGGATCGATTTTCTAGCACGATCACGAGCCTTCTGGTCATCCAGAGCATCTCGGATAAGCTTGGCGGCAACGGTAGGAAAGAGCCGCTCGATCAACTCGGCCCGATGCGGAGGATAAAAATACGTTTGCTACAATAAATAATTTAGTAAGTTAGCATCACAGATAAGTTATATAATATGCATAAATTAGAGGATTTATTTAATATACTTTTACCTGGAAGTGCGCAAACCAGAATGCCTTCCTCTCCTCCGGAGCCTCAGAGTAGTTGATCCAAGGGCCACCGTAGTTGTTCCTCAGAAATTGGCCCAGGCGTCTCTGAACCGACGATGGACGATATCTATACAGAGATAATAATTTAGAATACTGAAAAAGTCAATATACGATGAATAAAGAAATACACGATATATATTATACTAAACCATCTAATTGACTTACTTTGTACCGTCGGCCCAAATCTCTGTCCTCGTCTCCTCCGGAGGTGCGCATGGAGGATCTTGCTGATGCTGGGACAATGTGGGCACGACCTCCTTTACATGCTTATCTGTCCCCATTGTTCCGTCAGCAGGAGGAACGCTGGACGAGGGTAATATATATAATTGAACAGTCCTTAGCTCATCGTCATTCAAATATCTCTTCTTCATTTTTTCCGAAGGCTTTCCGGACGCATTGAATACTGTGAGTATTGCATCATTAGATTCCTGATATGCGTCATCGTTTCTCGGAGCTTTCGTCCTATTAGTAGCAACATGCGGTTTGAAATACGTCGAGCAAAAGTTTATAATCTTCTCGAGAACATAAGCTTCACAAATAGAGCCCTCAACCCGTGCCTTATTTTTCACCTTTCTCTTTAGGTGATTCAGATGCCGCTCGAAGGGGTACATCCACCGATAACTGATAGAACCACCAACACGTGCCTCATAGGAAAGATGAATTGGCAAATGCTCCATAGAGTCAAAGAATCCAGGAGGAAACACCTTCTCGAGCTTACATAGTGTTACCGTAATATCCTTCTCTTGCTTTTCTAGACGATCGACGAGCAACTTAGTACAACAAAGATCTCTGAAGAATATGCTCAGCTCTGTCAATGGATCCCAAATGACCTGTGGTAAAAATTTCCGAAATGCAATCGGAATTAACCTCTCCATGAATACGTGACAATCGTGGCTCTTCATACCCACCAGTTTGTTCTCCTTGAGGTCGACGCATCTTCTCAAATTTGACACGTACCCATCTGGAAACTTTAGACTCTGAATCCACCTACAAAGTCTACCTTTATCCTCTTTCTCCAGTGAGAAAACTGACTTAGGTTGCTTTAACTTTCCATTCTCCTCCTCTATCAAATGCAATGCAGGACATCTACATATTTCTTCTAAGTCCAACCTGGCCTTCGGATTATCTTTCATCTTCCCCTTTACCTCTATTACAGTATTAATTATGTTATCAAACACATTCTTCTCGATATGCATGACATCATGGTTATGTCTGATCAGATTGGTGCTCCAATATGGCAGATCCCAGAATATACTCCTCTTCGTCCAGTTATGGGTGCGACCAAATCCGTCACCCTTGTACCCCTTAGCAGGCTTTTCGATAGCACTTGGTAAATCTTTTACCTCTTTCCATATCGTGCATCCGGGCTACCTTGGCAGTGGATTGGCCTTCTCCACAACTCCCGCACGAAAAGCATTCCGGTTCCTCCGGTACGGATGATCCTTCGGCAAAAATTATCGATGACAATCGAAGAAGCACGAAACTGGGAGCCCAAAAGTCCGAATGGGGTAAAACCGTCAGAGGAGAGCCCCAATCTGACATTACGCGCATCTTCGGCAAAATGTGGATACTCTCGATCAAAGTGCTTCCATGTTTCTCCATCGGATGGATGATCCAATACTCCTTCAATCTGTTTTCGCCTGTGCCAACTCATGTTTTCTGCAGTCTCCTTAACCATAAACAACCGCTGCAACCGCGGCATCAAAGGCAAGTAGTGCATCGAATCGATAGGCTTCCTTGCACCGACAGACTTTCCTCTAACAGTGGCCTTGTAGCGATCAGCACCACATAATCTGTACGCATCTTCATCCTTGTCGTCTTTGTTGTACAACATGCACCCGTTGCGACATGCATCGATTTTCTCGTATCCCATCCAAAGCGATCTCACCATCCTCTCAGATCGATAGAAGTCTTTAGGCAACTTTGCACCCTCGGGCAAGATCTCTATAATCAAATCGAGCAGTCGATTATACCATTCTTGCGACATATTAAAATCGGACTTGATGCTCAATAATCTTGTAACCACCTCCAACGGTGAATGATCCTCACAACCAGGATATAGTGGAGTCCTTGCATTCTCCAGCAACTCCATAAACTTTGTAGCATCGGCATTCGGTGCCTCCTCAGCTGCATCATAATTGTCCGGATTGAAACTAGGTCTCGCCGTATCATAATTGTCTGGATTGAAACTAGGCCCCGCCGCATCATAAACCATGTTCACCAACCCGTCGTCGTAAGCATCATGGTCATGGACATCCATATACGGCTCCACATAGGGCTCCGACTCCGATGCTAGAGATACAAGTTCTCCGTACGCAGTCCACTGATAGTAATTCGGCGTGAAGTCCTTCGAGTATAAATGATATGTAACTTCCACCTCTGGATGATATATCCTGTTGGGACATCTCACACACGGACACTTAATTTTGGTACCGTCCATGTACTGAGGGAACGCCTTGGCAAACTGCAAGAACTGTTGTACACCCTCAATGAATTCATCCCGCACACCGCACATGTCATCAGGATGACGGTTGTACATGTAAACATCCTGAATTTTTGAGAATAATTTTAAAAATGGGTTATTACAAATTTTTGGTATATTCTGGAAATTAAGGCAAAGATGATTGTGCTTTAAAGGATTTTAAGTATGGCAGATTGGTGTTATAATATTCTGGAAATAATATATTATGATGCAAAATGGAGAACCGGACCTATGGTGTTTTTCGGCGAATTATTTGGACTCCGGAGTGGTGTTTCAAGCCTATAAAACGAATTGATTTTTAACCCAAATTAGAAACCGTGCCAAACGTTCCCATGAGAACTGGAGCCCAAGCCCTAAGAGCATTGACCCAGCCCAAAATCCTATGTCTAGACCAAGGCCCAATCCTAGGAAGGGTTAACCAAGCCCTAATCCTAGAGCAACCCTCAACCTAAAAGGAACCCACATGTGTATAAATATCTCTCTAATTCCTTTCATTAGTTTTAATCACCAAGCAAAACCTAAAACATATCCGCCGACCCACTTTCCAGCCTTCCCAGCCGACCCAGTGGAGCAGTTCCTGCCGCTGTGAACTCCGGTCCCGACCCAGCGTCATTCCCTCTCCGGTCTGCTGCCCACAACAGCTCCACCGTCGACCTAGGTCACCGCCCGCGAGCCGTCGACCCCCTCCCTGTTCTCTCCTCTCACCGCCCGTGAGCCGTCGACCCCTCCCTGTTCTCACCCCTCCGCCTGGCACTCCGGCCAGTTCGATCCCCGACCGGCGCAGCGAACCTGCGGCTGTCCGAGCCACTGACGGCCGGTGCAGTGCCGCCCCTCTCCGGTCAGTTCGACCCAACCATCCAGGCCCGTACAGCGACCCTCCATCACCGCTGAGCCGGCGACCCCGATCACCTCCCCTTGTCGACCCGACCCCAACGCCTCCCAAGCGTCGCTCCGCTGACCCGAGGTAGGATCTTTTACCCGACTCTGAGATTCAGCGGACACGAGAGAAGTCGATTCGGACACAAGCAGCGCGCGAGGACACGACCAGGACACAGATTGGACTCTCGGTCACGTGAAAAACAGATTCATGGAGCCCTGTTCAGGTACCGATTACTCCCAACGCGTATCTCCGTTTTCAATTCCGTCAGTTGCCATGCGTAGACTGTATAACCCTCTCGGTGCCCGTGCAACTCGCTCGGTGCATCGCGTCCTGTGGTGAACGCACACCGCGACCAAAAAACAGAAAAAACAATACCCCATTTCACCCCGAAACTGAGTGCGCCCCGCCAAACGGGACGACTTGGTCGCACGCGGTCTTTACCGAACCGTGCGCGGCGTTGATACGGTAGTGTAGGATTTTGCAGAAGTCGATTCGGAGGTGCGTGCACCCCAGAGTCAACGCGTATCCGCCGACGACACTCCATATCCGACCTTTTTGGAACATGCTGTAACTTTGTGTACACATGTCAGATCGATACAAAACTTGTGCCATCGGACTCGTAGTAATACGCTGGTCCTGTGACCCAAGTTTGGGCCGATTCTGAGAACGTTGACAAAATCGCGTATCGTGGGCCCCACCGGCTCCACTTGACGGGCGATTTTGTGAACGGCTCATCGGAATCCAATTCTGGAAGTTCCATTGGGTTCGTATCATCGTTCCTGACTTGTAGACACTGAGTTTTCAGAATTTGGAGATCTTTTACCCTGACGCGCTTTTCGGTGCAAAGTGGCCCACATGTGGACCCCGCTTTGGCCCGAAAATAACCTTTTTGCCCCTGTGTCCAAATTGGACGTAAGGACAGGCATTTCTAGCAGTTTGATACCTTCTGAGACTGTTGGTGATATTTGTTACAGCTTTTGGAGTAGCACCTACCGGATCCACTGATACAGGGACAGTTGTTGACATTCAAACATCAGGCAAGTGTACCTTGCCAACTCTGCAGTATTGTTACATATTTTCCTTGCTTCATTATACTACTATGCATACTTAACCTAGGACCGTGTGACATACTTAGCGTCCGATTATCAGTCGGGTGCCAACATCGTACGCGGTGTTGGGTATTGTCATCTAGAGATGGACATACGTGATATTTTATCTTCTCGTACTTGTCTTACCAAGTACACTATGACCCAGGATACTCGACACTGTTCATGGAACAGGATCCTCCCGAGATATTCGTGGTGATTCTGTATAGGATACAGGACTTATAGAGATACTATATTCTAGATACATTATGACTTGTGCATTAGTTATGACCCCACTGACATGGACGTGAGACGTTATGTTCATGATTTGTGTGGTTACATTGGGTAGAGAGAGACACACAGACTACAGGCTGATTATATATATACACCCCTACTATTGTGAGGCCCAAGACTCTGAAGCCCGAGCTTGGCCCATTACTTATTATTACTGCTGCTACCCGGCTCCCCTACACAGAGCTTGTAGTATGCTTCAGCCTGAGTTCTAGTGCTGCTCTCATCGTGCATATCACTTAGCTGGTTATTTTAGTATTCCCTATTGTTCCATCTAATGCTGGAGAGACCCACAGGCTACAGGTTGACTATGTTATGCCGGCTACTCAGTATTCCGCTGAGCTAGACCACCTCTTGACACCACTGCTACAGGCTCCCCTACACAGAGCTTATAGATATTCAACCTGAGTACTACTGATATTCTCCCTTGCATTTATACAGATGTTTACATACTTACCCTGTTTATCTTATTATTTGCAGCACTGTTTATATTCTGGCTTGTATTATTTCTTGTACCTTGCTATGTCCCCTGAGGACCTGGATATGGATTTTGTCCCCAGATTTTGCAGACGTGGTTTATCCCGAGGTATACGGGACCGCAGCAGGAGGAGCCGATCCAGGAGCTGTACCGCCATCTGAGGACGAGGTCTTAGCTGAAGACTTCTCTTGAGCATCCATGCTCATGCTCAGCTTTTATTATTTATTTCAGTCATTTTTACTGGTCTGCTGAACTATTGTACTAGAGATTTATCGGGTTGTTCCCCGAAGTACTTTGTTGAGACTAGATGATGATTTACCTTCTTATTTATTCTGTGGATCATATTTTATATCTTGTATGGATGAGATTAGTTGTACCATGATTGTCGTAGACTTGTTTTACAGCTTAAGTGTGCCCTGATGGATCCATTAAATTGGGTTGGTCCATCAGTGCGTACTGCTGGCCATTGCCACGTATCTGGTCCCCCGGTATTTCGGGACTGGGGCGTGACATGGTTTTTGTGGTGGCCCATGCAGGTCCTCGACTAAATTGTTCGGTTTCAACTTAGGGACCGAACCAGCCTGCCCTAAGGATAGAATAAGTTCTAGGATCTCATCCATTATTTAACCCATTGTTGAACTCTATATCGAACTCAAAATTGTTATTTGAACTGCATCCTGTATTGATTCCTCTGTACGTTCTTACAGTTTATCTTTTGGTTGCAGAGAAATGGATCCCAGGAACGGAGATGAGATTCCATTGGATACGCCACACGACGCTGTGGTTACTTATGGAGACGGAGTGACTCCAGGGAGTGGAGGACCAGCATCGCAGAGCGATCAAACCGGTCAGCCTAATCCAAGGTTCCGGAGAGATGACATCCCACCTCCACCACAGTTCACTCCCCAGATGCCAGCTTTCCCGCCAGGACAAGCCATGGACGGGCAACAGATGTTCCAGATGATGTATGCTATGATGCAAGCACAGCAACAGATTCAGCAAGAAGCTCAACGTCAGGAGGCCGAGAATCTGAGAACCAGCCTGGTATCCGCATTGGAGAAGGCAAATCCACCAGCGAGGCGATCGACGAATGGATCTATCACCGACTTCCGTCAGCTCAAGCCTCGTACATTTTCTGGTAAAGAGGGGCCAACAGAAGTTCATGAATGGCTCACAAACATTCAGCATCAGTTGGAAGCCGCTGAACTTTCTAGAGAGAAGTGGATGACTGCAGTCAGAATGCAGTTAACTGAGAATGCACATCACTGGTGGTTAGCAAAGGAGAGGAGGCTCGGACAGGACCGAGTCACATGGGAAGAGTTCTCCAGACTCTTCCAAGAGATGTACATTCCAGCAGTTGCACGATCAGAGCTCAGAGACAAGTTCAACCGCCTCATCCAAGGCAGTATGACAGTGGAAGAATACAACGCGGAGTTCATTCGCCTTAGTCGCTTTGCCCCAACCTTGATTTCGACCGAGGAAGAGAAAGCTGAGAAGTTCTTTGATGGGCTGAAGTTCGAGCTGCAGAGATTGATTGGCTCAGTCGCACCTACATCTTATACCGACGTTCTCGCAGCAGCACGACGCATGGAGCGCGTCACTAGAAGAGAGTCAAACCTGAAGAGGCCTATCAACTCAACACCAACCAGGACAGCACATGGGGATTCAGTAAAACGGACCCAGAGGAGCATGCCAGAAAGGACAGCACACAGGGCCATATCTCTCCCTACTTGTCATCACTGCGGCAAGATAGGTCACATTGAGAGAGAATCCAGACGTAAGTTGGGACTCTGCCTAGCTTGCGGTTCCAACCAGCATCAGACCAGAGACTGCACCGAGCGCAGAGAGGGAGCACCGAGATTAGCTTTGCCTGCACCACGACTAGCTTATCCAGCCGTAGGAGCACAGCAGGCAGGAGTTGGTGGAGTCAGACCACCAGCCCCAGAAGGGAACCAGCAGAGACCACCCCTGGCACCACAGGCAGCTCTATTTCAGCAGGCTCAGCAGCAGAGAGGCCAAGCTCAGGGACGAGGCTAGGCATTCACTTTAGATGTTGAGGAGGAGGCTACAGCAGGCGAGGTCATCGTAGGTACTATTTTAGTAGCTTCATTACCAGCTGTAGCATTGTTTGATTCTGGAGCATCGCATTCATTTATAGCAGCTAGCTTTGTAGCCACACATAGAGTAGCTACCGCACCCCTTCCGAAGATGAAGAGAATTCTTACGGGAGGCAGAATTATTCCGGTTAGTGACGTCTGTAGATCATGTTCTGTAGTAGTTTGTGGCCGAGAGATGAGAGCTCAATTCCTGATATTTTCTATGCCGAACTATGATGTCGTACTTGGTATGGACTGGTTAAGTCAGTACCATACGACTCTTGATTGCCGACTCGGGCGGGTTATATTTAGACCGCCAGGACATCCAGAATTTGAGTTTCTCCGAGGAACAGTAGAGCAAGGAGTTCAGCCTACTCTTAGGGTATTATCTGTAGAAGAGGAGACAGGTTATCCAAGAGTCATATCTAAATTTGTGGATGTATTCCCCGATGATCTTCCAGGCTTACCGCCTGATCGGGAAATAGAATTCACAATAGACTTAACTCCAGGAGCAGAGCCTATCACTTCATCAGTTTATCGACTGGCACCTAAGGAGTTAGTAGAGTTGAAAGCGCAGGTTGACAACCTTCTGGACAAAGGTTTCATTCGGCCCAGTGTATCACCTTGGGGAGCACCCATATTATTTGTGCCAAAGAAGGATGGAACAGTACGGTTATGCATTGATTACAGGGCACTGAATGCTGTGACGATCAAGAACAGGTATCCCTTACCACGCATTGATGATCTATTCGATCAATTGAGTGGTGCAAGGGTATTCTCGAAGATTGACTTAAGATCCGGCTATCATCAGATCAAAGTAAGGAAGGAAGATATCCCGAAGACCGCATTCAGAACCAAGTATGGACATTATGAGTTCTTGGTGATGCCGTTTGGTTTATCCAACGTGCCAGCAGTATTTATGAGCTTAATAAACAGAGTCTTTCATCAGTTCTTGGATAAATTCGTGGTGGTGTTCATAGATGACATTCTCATATATTCCAAGAGCCCTGAAGAGCACGAGGAGCATCTCAGAATCGTGTTGGAGACCTTGAGGCAGGAAAAGTTATACGCCAAACTCAGTAAGTGTGAGTTCTGTATGGACAAAGTACCTTTCTTGGGACACATCATCTCAGGAGATGGACTCTCAGTGGATCCAGAGAAAGTTGCGGTAATAGAGACTTGGCCTACACCCACATCAGTTACAGAAGTGAGAAGTTTTCTCGGACTCGCAGGATATTACTGAAGGTTTGTAGAAAATTTCTCAAGGATTGCAGAACCGATGACGAAGCTGACACGCAAGGACCAGGAGTTTATATGGAAAGAAGACTGCCAGAAGGCCTTCGAAGAACTGAAGAGAAGATTGACAACAGCACCTGTCTTGACTCTTCCATCAGGGTCAGGAGGTTTTGTTGTGTACAGTGATGCATCAGGCAGTGGACTAGGATGTGTTTTGATGCAACATGGCAAAGTCATTGCTTATGCGTCGAGACAGTTGAAAGTCCACGAGAAGAACTACCCAACACATGATCTGGAACTAGCAGCAGTTATATTTGCATTAAAGATTTGGAGGCACTACCTTTATGGGAAGAAAGTAGACATCTTTACAGATCACAAAAGTCTGAAATATGTATATACTCAGAAAGAGCTTAACATGAGGCAGAGACGCTGGCTTGAAATGATGGTAGATTTTGACATCGATCTGCAGTATCATCCGGGAAAGGCGAATGTCGTTGCAGATGCGCTCAGCAGAAAGCCTACGGCTTATTTCTTGACGATGCAGCCCGAGTTATTGAAGGATCTACAGGAGCTTCAGATAGAGGTTGTCTTACCAGGACAGAATGGCTTGATGGCTAATCTCGAGATTTAGTCATCACTCGTAGAGAAGATTAAAGAGGCATTGCCCACCGATGCTAGATTTCGAAGACTCAAAGAGAGGACAGAAGCGGGCATGCAGACAGGACTCCGCATTCACGAAGACGGGACATTGAGGTTCGGAAATCGCCTGTATGTTCCAAATGGAGAATTGAGACAGGAGTTAATGGCGGAAGCACATAGCTCTATGTACTCTGTTCACCCAGGAGGAACCAAGATGTACCGAGACTTGAGACAGTATTACTGGTGGCACGGAATGAAAAGAGAGATTGCAAGATTTGTGGCCAAATGCTTAGTCTGCCAACAAGTAAAGGCCGAACATCAGAGGACTACGGGTATGTTACAGCCACTTCCTATACCGGAATGGAAGTGGAAGCACATCACGATGGATTTTGTCACAGGATTTTCGAGGAGCCCCAGCGGAAAAGACGCAGTATGGGTGATAGTGGATAGACTCACTAAATCGGCACACTTCTTGCCATTTAGAGTGGGACAGTCCACAGAGGTACTAGCCGACATGTACATGCGACAAATCATCAAATTACATGGAGTGCCGGTCAGTATTATATCGGATCGAGATTCGAGATTTACCTCTTATTTATGGAGAAGCATGCAAGAAAGTCTGGGCACCAGACTCAAATTCAGCACGGCATACCACCCGCAGACAGATGGCCAATCAGAATGCACCATTCAGATATTGGAGGACATGTTGAGATCATGTATGCTAGACTTTGGAGGATCTTGGGAAGATCATCTGCACTTAGTGGAGTTCTCCTACAACAACAGTTATTAGGCCAGCATCCAGATGGCACCATTTGAAGCTTTATACGGAAGGAAGTGCAGAGCGCCTATATGTTGGAGTGACGTTGGTGAACGTCAAATACTGGGTCCAGAATTGGTAATGCAGACAGTGGAAAAGGTGAAGCAGATTCAGAATCATCTACGAGCAGCTCAGGACCGACAGAAGCATTGGGCGGATACGCACAGGCGTCCCCTAGAGTTCAAAGAAGGTGATCACGTATTCTTGAGGATTTCGCCCACTCGTGGTACTATCAAATTTGGGAGCAGAGGCAAGCTGAGCCCAAGGTATATTGGGCCATTTGATATTCTAGAGCGCGTTGGTGAGGTGGCTTATCGTCTTGCATTACCACCATCCTTAGAGGGAGTGCATGACGTATTCCACGTCTCACAGTTGCGAAGGTACGTGACCGATCCGAGTCACGTAGTCGATCATTCAGAGATTGCAGTAGGCCCAAGCTTGAGATATGAGGAACAACCAGTTGGCATTATCGACGTCAGTGAGAAGACATTACGGGGACAGACAATCAGACTGGTTCGTGTAGCATGGAAACATCATTCCCCGGGAGAATCGACTTGGGAACGAGAAGACAGTATGCGCCAGCGTTACCCCCACTTGTTCGAGGAGGCAGTTGTAAACTAAGCAACCTTGTATTTCCATAATTCTTTCTTTGGTAGCTTATTCTTTGATTGCGAGGACGCAATCCTTTTAAGGAGGGAAGATTGTAAACACCCTGAATTTTTGAGAATAATTTTAAAAATGGGTTATTACAAATTTTTGGTATATTCTGGAAATTAAGGCGAAGATGATTGTGCTTTAAAGGATTTTAAGTATGGCAGATTGGTGTTATAATATTCTGGAAATAATATATTATGATGCACAATGGAGAACCGGACCTATGGTGTTTTTCGGCGAATTATTTGGACTCCGGAGTGGTGTTTCAAGCCTATAAAACAAATTAATTTTTAACCCGAATTAGAAACCGTGCCAAACGTTCCCATGAGAACTGGAGCCCAAGCCCTAAGAGCATTGACCCAGCCCAAAATCCTATGTCTAGACCAAGGCCCAATCCTAGGAAGGGTTAACCAAGCCCTAATCCTAGAGCAACCCTCAACCTAAAAGGAACCCACATGTGTATAAATATCTCTCTAATTCCTTTCATTAGTTTTAATCACCAAGCAAAACCTAAAACATATCCGCCGACCCACTTTTCAGCCTTCCCAGCCGACCCAGCGGAGCAGTTCCTGCCGCTGTGAACTCCGGTCCCGACCCAGCGTCGTTCCCTCTCCGGTCTGCTGCCCACAGCAGCTCCACCGTCGACCTAGGTCACCGCCCGCGAGCCGTCGACCCCCTCCCTGTTCTCTTCTCTCACCGCCCGCGAGCCGTCGACCCCTCCCTGTTCTCACCCCTCCGCCTGGCACTCCGGCCAGTTTGATCCCCGACCGGCGCAGCGAACCCGCGACTGTCCGAGCCACTGACGGCCGGTGCAGTGCCGCCCCTCTCCGGTCAGTTCGACCCAACCATCCAGGCCCGCACAGCGACCCTCCATCACCGCTGAGCCGGCGACCCCGATCACCTCCCCTTGTCGACCCGACCCCGACGCCTCCCAAGCGTCGCTCCGCTGACCCGAGGCAGGACCTTGGACCCGACTTCGAGATTCAGCGGACACGAGAGAAGTCGATTCGGACGCAAGCAGCGCGCGAGGACACGACCAGGACACAGATTGGACTCTCGGTCACGTGAAAAACAGATTCACGGAGCCCTGTTCAGGTACCGATTACTCCCAACGCGTATCTCCATTTTCAATTCCGTCAGTTGCCATGCGTAGACTGTATAACCCTCTCGGTGCCCGTGCAACTCGCTCGGTGCATCGCGTCCTGTGGTGATCGCACACCGCGACCCAAAAACAGGAAAAATAATACCCCGTTTTACCCCAGAACTGAGTGCGCCCCGCCAAACGGGACGACTTGGTCGTACGCGGTCTTTACCGAACCGTGCGCGGCGTTGATACGGTCGTGTGGGATTTCGCAGAAGTCGATTCGGAGGTGCGTGCACCCCGGAGTCAACGCGTATCCGCCGACGACACTCCGTATCCGACCTTTCTGGAACATGCTGTAACTTTGTGTACACACGTCCGATCGAGACGAAACTTGCGGCATCGGACTCGTAGCAATATGCTGGTCCTGTGACCCAAGTTTGGTCCGATTCTGAGAACGTTGACAAAATTGCGTATCGTGGGCCCCACCGGCTCCACTTGACGGGCGATTTTGTGAACGGCTCATCGGAATCCAATTCTGGAAGTTCCATTGGGTTCGTATCATCGTTCCTAACTTGTAGACACTGAGTTTGCAGAATTTGGAGACCTTTTACCCTGACGCGCTTTTCGGTGCAAAGTGGCCCACATGTGGACCCCGCTTTGGCCCGAAAATGACCTTTTTGCCCCTGTGTCCAAATTGGACGTAAGGACAGGCATTTCTAGCAGTTTGATACCTTCTGAGACTGTTGGTGATATTTGTTACAGCTTTTGGAGTAGCACCTACCGGATCCACTGATACAGGGACAGTTGTTGACATTCAAACATCAGGCAAGTGTACCTTGCCAACTCTGCAGTATTGTTACATATTTTTCTTGCTTCATTATACTACTATGCATACTTAACCTAGGACCGTGTGACATACTTAGCGTCCGATTATCAGTCGGGTGCCAACATCGTACGCGGTGTTGGGTATTGTCATCTAGAGATGGACATACGTGACATTTTATCTTCTCGTACTTGTCTTACCAAGTACACTATGACCCAGGACACTCGACACTGTTCATGGAACAGGATCCTCTCGAGATATTCGTGGTGATTCTGTATAGGATACAGGACTTATAGAGATACTATATTCTAGATACATTATGACTTGTGCATTAGTTATGACCCCGCTGACATGGACGTGAGACGTTATGTTCATGATTTGTGTGGTTACATTGGGTGGGGAGAGACACACAAACTACAGGCTGATTATATATATACACCCCTACTATTGTGAGGCCCAAGACTCTGAAGCCCGAGCTTGGCCCATTACTCATTATTACTGCTGCTACCGGCTCCCCTACACAGAGCTTGTAGTATGCTTCAGCCTGAGTTCTAGTGCTGCTCTCATCGTGCATATCACTTAGCTGGTTATTTTAGTATTCCCTATTGTTCCATCTAATGCTGGAGAGACCCACAGGCTACAGGTTGACTATGTTATGCCGGCTACTCAGTATTCCGCTGAGCTAGACCACCTCTTGACACCACTGCTACAGGCTCCCCTACACAGAGCTTGTAGATGTTCAACCTGAGTACTATTGATATTCTCCCTTGTATTTATACAGATGTTTACATACTTACCCTGTTTATCTTATTATTTGCTGCACTGTTTATATTCTGGCTTGTATTATTTCCTGTACCTTGCTATGTCCCCTGAGGACCTGGATATGGATTTTGTCCCCAGATTTTTTAGACGTGGTTTATCCCGAGGTATACGGGACCGCAGCAGGAGGAGCCGATCCAGGAGCTGTACCGCCATCTGAGGACGAGGTCTTAGCTGAAGACTTCTCTTGAGCATCCATGCTCATGCTCCGCTTTTATTATTTATTTCAGTCATTTTTACTGGTCTGCTGAACCATTGTACTAGAGATTTATCGGGTTGTTCCCCGAAGTACTTTGTTGAGACTAGATAATGATTTACCTTCTTATTTATTCTGTGGATCATATTTTATATCTTGTGTGGATGAGATTAGTTGTACCATGATTGTCGTAGACTTGTTTTACAGCTTAAGTGTGCCCTGATGGATCCATTAAATTGGGTTGGTCCATCAGTGCGTACTGCTGGCCATTGCCACGTATCTGGTCCCACGGTATTTCGGGACTGGGGCGTGATAGTACATCCACCAACGATGACGCAGATAGTAATTCATATCCATTTCTAGATACTTCTGCAAAAATGACAGTATGTATCATATAAATTATTACATACAGTGGTTTATCACCTAACTTCATAACTTAACCGTACTATAAAAATCATAACTGATATAATACATACTTTCATTTATCAAAGTCTAAAATAAGCAATATTCAACCCTTACTACCAAGACTAATATATATATATATATATATATATATATATATATATATATATATATATATATCATAACTTATATCAATTACTAACTAATCTTACTAACTCTTGCACTACCCAACTGATAACACTACTCCATATTGCTATTCTAACTGATATCTCCCCAATTGATACTTGTAACGTCATTTGCAAGTAAGTAACTAATACCAACTTCTCTTAACCAATATCTTACTATCTAACCTATCTTAACCAATTACCTATCTACCTTGGCACTCAACACTTAACTGTTACTTACCTCTCTAGTACTATCCTCATTCACTTGCACACACCTGAACTCACACAACACATGGACACCTGCACTCACATTTGCAGTGCCCTCTCAGACACATATTAAATCAACCCTCAATACCTTAGAATTATACACATACTACCCCTCCATATCAGTGCTACCATTGTTGCCCAACTCTTGCTACTGCAACAAGTTTGCACACATAGGTGCCCACTATAGGCCACAACCAAGTCACTTGCTGTCAAGACCATTGCTATCCTCTGTTGTACTTGCAGCTCACTACTTGCAGCTATTAGCCACTGCCGCAGTGCAAGACATCCCAATTGTCGTTACCCTACTGAAATTATCCGAAACTCCATCCAATACACATACAATCAATCATCCTTCACACAATACCCATTGTGCTGCAGTGCAGTAAAGAACCTCATTGACTGAACAGACTGGAACACTACTCCAGCTGCTCGAGCATGCCCACAAGCTCTACACTACACAACTAACTCAGATCCCTGTACTAGATGCATCATCTACCGACATTCACACACTCCCTGGTATATGGATACATACTGGAATACATATTCTATTGTATACCATGATTCCTAATTGATACCAACATCGAAATTATACATATCACCTAGCTAATATTCCCAGATACATAACCTGCTGCCAACTGACTACCCTCCTCCTTTCATTTCTAACAATTACACCCATACTTTTTAAAACTCGAGTATAAGGATACACTCACTAATACCTGATACTTTAAAAATTATAATTTTTTTGTAGAATTTGTTCAGTAGTGACATACTTTTTAAAACTTGATCAAAAACCCTAACCCTAACCCTAACCCCAGGTCAAAAAACCTAACCCTAACCGTAACCCTAAACCTAACCCTAACCCTAACCCCTGATCAAAAACCCTAGAGAGAGAGAGAGAGAGTGTCTGTGTGTGTGTCGTGTGTGTGTGTGTGTGTCTGCGTCTGTGTGTGTGTGTCGTGTGTGTCTGTCAGTGTCTGTGTGTGTGTGTCGTGTCTATCAATTGTGTGTTGTGTCAGTGTCATATGTGTGTGTGTGTGTGTGTGTGAGAGAGAGAGAGAGATTTAGGGTTTACCTAGAGCTCGAGGAGGAGGAGGGGGATATCGGAGTAGCCGCAGCCGTGGAGAGCCGGTCGCCGGAGAGGGGGAGGTGGGGGAAATCTGACGGTTTAGAAAACTTTTGAAATTTTTGCAGATGGGGGAAAAGAAAACCGAGCCCTAATTAACCAAAATTTAGCGACGTTTAGCGACGTCAAATAAAAACGTCGCTAAATTAAAATTTAGCGACGTCAAATACGTCGCTAAATACATCGCTAAATATTTTTAATATATACGTCGCTAATTACGCCGCTAAACGTCGCTAAAGTAGACATATTAGCGACATTTAGCGACCTTAATTGAACTTATAGCGACTAATCTTTTAAAATCTTAATAAAAGTCGCTAAACGTCATGTCGCCATTTAGCGACGTCTAGCGACGTTTTTACATGGAGTCACTAATTTATTTTAATTAGCGACGTTTTTATATGGAGTCGCTAAAATGCGTCGCTAATCCCGCTTTTTCTAGTAGTGATCGTGTCAAGAGAACAATGATATCTACACTAGATATAATGAACATAGAGGATATCATAAATGAGAAACTATCAGATAATATACTCGCCTGAAGTCCAAAGAATAGTCTCACAGATGTCTGATACGGTGCCTCAAAGACCTAGATATGGAATACAACATCAATACAAGGTTCCAAAAAAAAAGTTAAACTAGTTAACTTCTAGGTCAACAAGTCAATTCTAAGTCAAAAGTCAAACCATGGTTAACTATAGTCAAACTATGGTCAACTATGGTCAACTACCTATTGCTAGGTTGCACAAGTCTAACACAAGGATATTGGGTTCAAATACTAAAAGTCTAGGTCACAAAACCTATCTCTTAAATACTAGGATACCGTATCTCCGGATATGTAAATCCGAAAAGAAACATCACATACAAATGCCAAAACAATATTATTAAATAAAATATTAAAGACAAACATTAATTAGGTGCTTTGGTTTTGAACCAACTTGGTATCACAATATTAATCCATAATCTAGATACCCCAAACCCAATACCTTGAGTATCCCCCAAACCTTGGTATTTACCTTGGTATCTCAAGGTAATACCCAAATACTTGTTATACTAACTACCCGTAATATATATATGCTATACTAATTATACATATACTATAATAGAATTAGCAATTTAGGAATATATTTACTTATATATTAAATACCAAATATATATATATATATATATATATATATATATATATATATATATATATATATATATATATATATATATATCTAATATAGAAAATTTGCCAAACTATCACTAAAAACAGATGTTGACTGTCGCTGAAATCTTCGATACTCTGATACGCTGCCGATTTAGCGACGGTTCTGCTCCGTTGCTAAACTGTTGTCGCTGCTGCTGCTGTATGTTCCTGCTGTTGCTGCTGCTTTGGCGACAGTTTCTGCTATCTCTAAACTGCTGTCTATGCTGCTGTTGAACGCTACTGCTGTGCTGCTCTGTTGCGACGCTGTTGCTGCTGTCGCCTTTGCTGCTGCTACTTGCTACAGCGGCTACTGCTGTTTTTGTGACTCCGCTGCTGTCGCCATTGCTGCTGTCGCCTTAAAACTATATATATATATATATATATATATATATACTATACATACCATTATATAATATATACTTATATCTAATACATGCAATTATTATATATGAATATACATACATTCATACTCCTCACATACATATATATATATATAGTAACATATGTATATATATAACACCATATCTAATTACATATACATATAGCTTACAACTTATAAGATATACATATACGTACATAATATTACATGTTATAATATAGTATCATATTTATATACATAGTTACCACTATATAAAATATGTACCTAATAAATACATAGTAACATACACACATACATAGTAATATGTATATACATAACTCTACATATATTTTTACCTATATATAATCATACAACAATATGTAACACACATTATATAAATAAAAATATAACAACATATAATTATCTATTGAACATATACATATCTATATATACACATATATATAATTATACTTACATGTAGAAGAATAGCCACCTAACAATATATACACGTATAGTATATACATTGATACATGGATCTAAGACACAATATTACCTAATTATAATTACACAATAATATATATATATATATATATATATATATATATATATATATATATATAATTTTACATCACAAAGACAAGAGAAATAGATCTACAACTTAAATTACACAAACACATGGATCGTATCACCCCGTATCCCACTAGATCTAGGATACGCATGCGACACGAGTCCACTAAACATCCAAACGTATCCCGAAGGACACAAACAAGTCATATATATTATTTATGAATAATACGAAGAGTCAAACACAAATCTACGTGTCCGTGTCAAAATGTGACATGTACAAAGTCCCGTATCGGAGAGAAACCCCCCAAATCAACACGTATCACTAAATTGTTGGGATATGACCTACACGTACCCAATTATGGATATGACACTAGCCCCAAACACACAAGCATATGCCAAATTGATCTATAGGACCAATTGACACACACAACAAATGTCAATCTCGGAATTCCCCCAAAATTGACACAAAAAGTACCATAACTTTCTCAATAGTCCTCCTATGAACACAAAACTAAATCCTATGGGTAGCCTATGTATATGGGTTGATTTCTCATGATTAAATCTCAGATTTAGAACCTAATTTAAGGAAAAAACTGAATTATACCTATTAGGAGATGTATTTCTAATGAAACCTCCAAATGTGATGAAATTGACCTCCAACTTGTAGTTCCTTGCTCCTCTTTGTAGATCCTTGCTTCCTCCTTCTAGATACTTGCTTACTAGCCTCCAATGGTGATTTGGAAAGAAATTGAGATAAAATTTGGTAGGAAAATAAAGTGGAAATGAAGGAATTTGGTTGAGAAAAATTCTAGATCTAGTTTCCAAATGAAAGAAGGAGAGAAAAATTAATTCCCCCTCTCTATATAGGCCGGCCCCTCTTTTCCCTCCCTCAAGCTAGTATAAATTGTCCAATATATACCCCTTGGGGTCTCTCATGAAGAAATAATTAAGGAGGGAAGCTTCTAGCCTAATAGTTTAATTAATTTAATACATCTCCTTAACAATGGGCTTTCTAAATGGGATAAATTCTATCAATTTACTCCATCTCCTTAACAATGGGTTTTCTAAATGGGATAAATTCTATCAATTAATACATGTCGGTCCATGAGTCTAAACTAAACTAGTTAGATCCACTAACACAAGTCCAAAATAAATAACTAACACCTAACAACAATTAAATAATACAACAAATAATTATTTATCATGCACAAAATTTAATTAAATATGAAATTACTAAAATATCCTTTCTTAAAAAATGTGGTAGCGACAAGTCTACCCTCCTTAAAATAATTTGTCCTCGAAATTCAAAGACGAAAACTTTCTCCAGAAAATAACAGCACATAATCACAGAACAGAACTAAAGAACAGAACTAACTATGAAAGAACATAACTAGGAAAGAACATACCTCAAAGCAAAAAAAAATATGGATAACGCTCTCGCATTTGATCCTCTCTCTCCCAGGTAGACTCTCCCAGAGAGTGATGCCTCCATGCGACGCGTACCAAAGGAATAGTCTGGTTTCTCAGCACCTTCTCTCTCCGATCCAGAATCTCAATTGGCTACTCTGGATAGGTAAGAGTAGGGCCTACCTCTATCTCCGAGTGATCCAATACATGACTAGGATCTGCCATGTACCATCTCAACTACGATACATAAAATACGTTGTGCGCTCCCTCCATTACAGGTGGCAAGTCTAGTCTATAAGCAACTGCATCGACTCTCTCTAGAATAGTGAAAGGTCTGATGAATCACGGACTAAGCTTTCCGCCTCCACCAAAATGAATCGTACCTCGTGTCGGAGAAATCCTCAGAAATACCAAACCACCTACCTAAAACAAATACCACCTTAAAAATTTAATCTATAACAAACAACAAATGACAAGCACAAAACAAAAATCTAAACTATACCTCGAACTCCAAAGGTCTCCGGTGGCTATCGGCCCAATGCCGCTGTCTGTCTTGTGCCACACGAAGTCTGTCCCTGATCAACTGAACTTTATCTGCTGCATCTACAACCATCTCTGACCCAAGCAAAACTCTCTCTCCAATATCGTCCCATGACAAGGGAGTACGACACCTCCGACCGTACATAGCTTCAAAAGGTGACATCTCTATACTAGCCTGGTAGTTGTTGTTATAAGTAAACTCTACAAAATGGAGATGGTCCTCCCAAGAACCCCCAAAATCTAATACACAAGTGCGCAACATATCCTCGAGAGTCTGAATAGTCCTCTCAGACTGTCCATCTGTCTGGGGATAATATGCAGTACTGAACTTGAGCTGAGTGCCCAAACTCTCCTGCAAACTCCTCCAGAAATGAGAAGTGAAACGACTATCTCGATCTAAGGCTATGCTGACGGAAACTCCATATATCTTAACGATCTGCCTCACATACATCTCTGCCAGCTTCTTCGTAGACAAACCTACCTTGAAAGGCAAAAAGTGGGCCGACTTGGTCAACCTATCAACGATGACCCAAATCGCGTCTTTCCCTCCTGGAGATCATGGAAGTCCAGACACAAAATCCATAGTAATGTACTCCCACTTCCACTCTGGAATGGGTAATGGCTGAAGTAAACCTCCTAGCCTCTGTCTCTCGGCTTTTACCTGTTGGCACACTAAGCATCTGGATACAAACTGTGCCACTTCCCTCTTCATGTCGTACCACCACACACTCTCTCGCATATCCTGATATATCTTGTCGGCAGCTGGATGCATAGAATACTGAGAGCGATGCGCTTTCCGTAATACCTCCTCATACAACTCTCTACTAGGCACACACAATCTAACTCCATGCCTCAAGGATCCATTCTCAACAATGGTGAAATCATCCTCTAATTCTGCTCTCACATGATCTCTGATGCTCCTCAGAGATACATCCTCATATTGTGCTACCTTGATCATGTCCACCAAATCTGAGTATATCTGCAATCCCCATTTCTGCATTGCACAACCAGGAACTATCACCTCAATGCCCAAGCTCTCCAAGTCCTCCAGCAAATATCGATCCTGCATCAAGAACATAGCTACCGGATACCTACTCAAAGCATCAATAACTATATTAGCTTTCCCAGGATGATATTGCAAAGATATATCAAAATCCTTCATCATTTCCAACCACCGACGTTGCCTCATGTTTAACTTCTTTTGCGTAAAAACGTATTTCAAGCTCTTGTGGTCTGTAAAGATCTTTATACGCTATTCGTACAAATAATATTTTCATAACTTCAAGGCGAAGATGACTGCTGCCAACTCCAAATTATGGGTAGGATAGTTCTTTTCATGAGGACGCAATTGCCTGTATGCATAGGCAATCACTTTTCCATTCTGCTGAAGAACACAACCCAAACCTTTCCTCGATGCATCACTATAAATAATGAAACCTCCAGACCCTGATAGCAACGTCAAAATAGGAGCAAAGATCAACCTCTTCTTCAACTCCTCAAAAGTAATCTGGCAATCCTCTGTCCAAACAAACTCTACATTCTTCCTGGTGAGTCTAGTCATCGGCTCGGTAATCCTCAAAAAAATCTTGCACAAACTTCCTGTAGTAGCCTGCTAATCCCAAGAAACTCCTGATCTCTGCTACCGAACTTGGGGTCTCCCAAGATTCCACTGCTGCAATCTTCTTCAGATCTACTGAAATACCATCACCAGTCACAACATGCCCCAAGAATTCTACCTTGTCCAGGAAAAACTTATACTTGGACAACTTACCATACAGCTTCTCCTTTCTCAGCACATCCAACACAATCCTCAAATGCTCCTCATGCTCCTCCGGTGTCTTCGAGTATATGAGTATGTCGTCGATGAACACCACCACGAACTTGTCAAGGTACTGGTGCCTTGTTCATCAAGTTCATAAATACAGCCGATGCATTAGTCAACCTAAACGGTATCACCATAAACTCGTACTGACCATACCGAGTTCTAAAAGTAGTCTTCGGTATGTCTACCGGCTTTACCTTCACCTGATGGTAGCCTGATCTCAAATCTATCTTAGAAAACACCTTGGCACCACTCAACTGATCAAATAGATCATCAATCCGTGGCAAAGGGTACTTATTCTTGATATTAAGATTATTCAAAGCCCTGTAATCAATACACATACACACCAATCTATTCTTTTTTGGTACAAACAATACCGGGGCTCCCCACGGTGAAGAACTCGATCTGATAAACCCCTTATCCTGTAATTCGTCCACCTGTTTCTTCAGCTCGACCAGCTCATTATTGTTTACTTTATAGACATGTTACAAAATTGGTTCTGCACCTAGCACCAAGTCTATAGAAAATTTAACATCTCGATCTGGTGGCAACCCTGGTAATTCCTCAGGAAACACATCCAAGAATTTTGCTATCAACGGATGCGGTAACTCCTTATCTTCTACCATAACTCTACAAATAATGCTTTCTTTCTGCTCTGCAGCTCCTCTAACAAACTCGAACTCTGGATTTCCCGACAGTCCAAACAAAACTCTACCTTCTCTACAATCTATGCTAGCACGGTGCCTACTCAACCAATCCATCCCGAGTACAATATCGTAGCTCCGAAGTGGCATTACAAGTAGACACGCACTCAACTCCCGACCTCCTAGAGTAACTCTCCGATCCTTGCAAATATCATTAACCAGGATAATGTCTCCCCCGGTCATGATCTTACAAGTCCTAAGCAAAGACTCAGCTACCAAACCATGCTTCAAAGCAAAAGAAACAGATACAAAACTATGGGAAGTACCACTATCAAACAAAGCTAAAGCTGTAATAGAATCAATATAGCACATGATGTAAGACACTCAAGGAAAGCACAGTTTAAGAGATCAAGTATCAATATCAAAGAAGAATAGTTGAATCAAAAGAATTTTCCTAGATGTGATTGAGTATCTCAGCCTATATCCTATATCCTATCGCAGGCTCGCAGTAGTACAACTAAATCGTCGCACTACCACGATATCGCATAACTTGCGAAGCTAGACCTACATGGGCTACCACTAAAAATATATCATGACACGCACCCAGTGTAAGGGTACAAGTCAGAAATAACGCCCAGCCTACACCGCAGAATCGGTGGTAGAACGCTGTCTGGGTAATCTATCTAGCAATATAAAAAACCACCAACAATAGCAATATACTCAATCACAGATCTAAGATGAAATAAGCACGAATATGATAAATAAATAGAATAGTCACATACAACTCATGAGTTTGAATGAATACATCAATGAGTCTAAAAGAATACTAACAAATAAGCTGGAGATAAATCCAGTACAAGAAATACTAAGAATGTACTAATCCCGGGTCATCTGTTTCAGTCGTGATAAATCCCTCCCGAGCTAGGGTCTCTGACTATAAGCCCACAACATCCTGAGGTCCATAATGTGTAGGGTACCAGTCCTCAGTGTCATCTGAGAAAAAATATATCCAGTCAGGAAAGGAGCAAAGTACATCTCTAACAACACTTCTAATCAATGATAAAAATTATATAATAGTAAATAGATTTGAATATACAAGATGCACAATAGATACGAGAGATATACAATAAAAAAATACTGGAATGAATACAATAATGAACAATATGTCAATGAACAAGAATACTAATGACTAAGTGTGTGAGTACTAGCTTTAATATGTGATCGGCTTGGGAACATGATACACGATATATGGCCTGGATAATCATACGTACGGTGTATGATTAACACTATTCAATGCAAGACTTGATACAAGGAGGGCATGATCACATATCTACACTAAAATACTCCTCACCCTCGACTGGTATAATAGATCCAACCATGATACGCTCTGGTACGAGATTCCCAAGAAGATAGCTAGTCTTCCTAAGAATCAGTATTTGTATATGTATAATATAATCAATGAAATAAGGCTTGCACAAGATATACCATATACCAAGGAATAATATCTCATGACGAGATTCGGATATACCATTCCGTGTAACCATCATGTCAAGAGAACAAGAATATCTACACTAGATACAATGAACATAGAGGATATCATAAATGAGAAACTATTAGAGAATGTACTCGCCTGAAATCCAAAAAATAGTCTCATAGATGTCTGATACGGTGCCTCGAAGACCTAGATATGGAATACAATATTAATACAAGGTTTCAGAAAGAAAATAAGTTAAACTAGTCAACTTCTAGGTCAACAAGTCAATTCTAAGTCAAAAGTCAAACTATGGTCAACTATAGTCAAACTATGGTCAACTATGGTCAACTACCTATTGCTAGGTTGCACAAGTCTAACACAAGGATATTGGGTTCAAATACTAAAAGTCTAGGTCACAAAACTCATCTCTTAAATACTAGGATACCGTATCTTCGGATACGTAAATCCAAAAAGGAACATCACATACAAATGCAAAACAATATTATTAAATAAAATCTTAAAGACAAACATTAATTAGGTACTTTGGTTTTGAACCAACTTGGTATCACAATATTAATCCATAATCTAGATACTCCAAACACAATATCTTGGGTATCCCCCAAACCTTGGTACTTACCTTAGTATCTCAAGGTAATACCCAAACACTTATTATACTAACTACCCGTAATATATATATGCTATATTAATTATACATATACTATAATGGAATTAGCAATTTAGGAATATATTTACTTATATATTAAATACCATATATATATATATATATATATATATATATATATATATATATATATATAATATAAAAAATCTGCCAAATTGTCACTAAAAACAGATGTTGACTGTCCCTAAAATCTCCGATACTCTGATACACTGCCGATTTAGCGACGGTTCTGCTCCATTGCTAAACTACTGTCGCCGCTGCTGTTGTATGTTCCTGCTGCTGCTGCTGCTTTGGCGACGGTTTTTGCCGTCACTAAACTGCTGTCGCTGCTGTTGCTGAACGCTACTGCTGCTGTGCTGCTCTGTTGCGACGCTGTTGCTGCTGTCGCCTTTGCTGTTGCTGCTTGCTACAACAGCTGCTGTTGCTGTTGCGACTCCGCTGCTGTCGCCTTTTGCTGTCGCCGTAAAACTATTATATATATATATATATATATATATATATATATATATATAGTAATATATGTATATACATAACATCATATCTAATTACATATACATATAGCTTACAACTTATAAGATATACATATACATACATAATATTACATGTTACAATATAGTATCATATATATATACAAAGTTACTGTTTATGGTTTAATAAACGAGAAAAGATTGATAATGTGGAAAACGAGGTCTTATACGAAAATCTGCCCTTCTTTTATGTTTACAAACAAGATTGTACAATTTAATCCTACACGAGGATGTCTAAGTATAATTTATTTAATCTGGGTAAATATTGTTATAGGTGTCTGATCTGCAGTCGATCACTTTAGCCCTTGGACCACACGATTTTGAAGAAGTGCCGTGGAAGACAGAAAGCAGTTTCGAAGGTTGCTAAAGAGGGTGGATGCACGATGCCAAAGTCGTCGATCCCTTCTCTTTGCCTGAGCTCTGGATTCTTCTCTCTCTCTCTCTCTCTCTCTCTCTCTCGACCGTTTGACCTTCGATCTTTGCGACCGTTGGATCTGATACTGGATTTCTTGATCAATTACCCGATCTATTTCTTCGACCCTTCGACCTTTCGACCTTTCGACCCTTGTTCCTCGTTGATAGAGGTCTCTATTTATAGAGTTTTTAGTGACAGTGACCACACAGTCGACGTAGAAATCGAGTAGTGGAAAGTAGAACACCCTTTTACACGACGGTTTAAAATAACCAATGCCTGCGTATAAATGACCTTCTGAGTGAGCATGTGATGCATGTCCAACTAAGGGACAAAACGCGTATATCTGTTGCAAAGATCACGGCGTAGAAGCCACGTAAGTAGTTATCCCTTGTGTAGAAGAGGTTGGCATAGAAGCCAATGACTGTCACCATGGCATATAAGCCAAAATAGGCATAGAAGCCGAGTAGGCGTAGAAGCCAAGTGGGCATAGAAGCCGAGTGGTCATAGAGGCCGAGTGGGCATAGAAGCCGAGTGGGCATAGAAGCCGAGTAGGCATAGAAGCCGAGTAGGCATAGAAGCCGAGCAGGCGTAGAAGCCAAGTGGGCATAGAAGCCGAGCAGGCGTAGAAGCCGAGATGATGTGGACATTTTAGCCAAAATTATGGCTCTTGGAGATATAATCAAATCTCTTGCATTAAATGCAGAGATCTGCCCCCATTCTGCGCATTAAATGGAGAGGCTTGTCTTTAAGATTTGCCATCATTCTGCGCATTAAATGCAGATATGCGCCTCGAATTCTGTACGAAGAGTAACTGCTGATGTGGCGGTCTGTTTGCCTTCTGTGGAGCGTAAAAAGCTCACGTCTGCCTGTGTTAAAATAGGCGGCGTATTCCCTTATATGCGTAAGAGTAGTTTACGCAAAGGGGATGTCACTAAACGACGATTCGGTGATATTTAATCAAATCTCCAGCATTAAATGTGGAGATCCGCCATTATCCTGTGTATTAAATGAGGAGGCGTGTTTTGAAGGCCTGACACCCTTCTGTGCATCAGGTACAGAGACGTGCCTTGGGCATCTGTCAGTATTCGGCGCTTTGAATGCAGAGACGTGCCTCGAGAAACTGTCACCGTCCTACGCATTAAATACAGAGACGTGCCTCAAGCCCTGTATGAAGTGCATCTTTTGACGTGGCAGGATGTTTGTCTTCTGCGGAGCATAAGAAGCTCACATCGGCCTGTGTAAAACTAGGCAGCGTATTCCTTCGTATGTGTAAAAGTGGTTTACGCAAAGGAAATGGCAGTAAATGACAGCCTGGGTTGCAGTGCCGCGCCATCATGATACCCGTCGCTTGGGTTGTCGTGCTGTACTCTTTGTCAGAAGTCCAGACGTCAGGTTCATTGCGTGATCTGACAGGTTCATTTCGAAGAATACGAAGCGTTCCTCGTACACTTCAATGCTGCATTGAAAGCAGATGAGTTTTACGCCATATAGGCGATGAAGCACCCTGTTTACGCTGAAGTAGCCTGGACATACTGCATTACGCGGATGGTCCTTGAGCCTATATTTTTATGCTGTGCTCAGCAGAAAAGCTCTGTTGCACGTCTGATGGCTCTGAGGTCCTATGTTTACGCTGTCCTGCATCTAGATGCTGCGTATAGCTATCCAGCGTATTTTTTATGCTTCTACAAGACCCCCTTCAAAGCTTTTAAATTCCTCGTAATTTAAAATACTTTGATTGAAGCATGAACCGTTCCTCGTAACTCGAAATGCTCTGAGTGGAGCCTGAAACGGTCAAGCCTGACACGTTCTTTTATGGCTGACTTTATGGCGGAGTTATTGGGGATCGGTGAGATCTCTTTCGTCTATAAAAAGGCTGAGGAGCTTTCCTGTTCTTTTCACACTTCCTTCACCACACAGAGATGATGGCCGGAGTTCGTCGGGTCGACTTGAGGAAGAAGGAGATCATGCTCTTCCAGCATGTACGTAGCCGAAAAAGATGGCATCTTCGAGCAAATATCCTCTGCAACGATGGATCATTGAAGGATATCATAGCCTCCTTTGCTCGGGATAACCAGCAACTTTGTATGGTGGTTCTTCAGGAGAGAAGAAGGTTCATTTTTGACCAGGCAGTTTGCAAGTGGTGCCTGCTTCCGTTACCTCCGTGGACGAGGGCAGACAAACTGTAACTGCCGTCCTGGAGTGGCGTTGGTTGTAGGGAAGCAGATTTACCCTGCTTTCCTTTTGTTGGAGGATAGGTCTATGCCAGTTTCGTATCCCCCCGCCACTGATCATCTTCTTGTTCATCGGCTGTGGATGTCGATGAACTGCCATGGAAGAAGAGAAAGATCTTCAACAATGCGAGAACCTGGCAGAACAGATTCTGGGTGCGATCTTCAGACGACGATGAGGAAGCCCTTTGTAGACGGGATTTCCCTCATATGTAGTCATAAAAAATGAAGAAAACCCTTGTAGACTGGATTTCCCTTATGTAATCATGCTTTTAATTTTAATAAAATCGTCTTTCTTCTTTGCATAAGATCATGTTGCCATACTTTGTGAAGTCTGAATATGTTTAGCTTCGACACGTCTGATTCTTTATGTCGACTCTGTGTAGAAAGAGTGCTAGGTCCTGTCTTGTCTTTTACACATAACTAAGGATGTGCAGAAAGCCGTTTTAGCAGTCGAGTGTTCGAACTGTCTTGCTGTTAGGAACCGCGTAGAATTCTGAACTGTTTTTACTTCTGATAAACAAAATTTTTGTTCAGACCGTCGTCTTCAAGAGTGATTTCTCGAAAGTCCCTTGGAACAGGGCGAGGAATGGCTGTCAAGAACTGAGTTGCCATGTTGAATTTGCAGACGAAATATTCAGACTAGATTCTGGATGAACTTCGAATCGACTCACGAAGAAGAGTAATTTTTAATGTTGAACTTCGTATGCTTCGGGTACTTGGGGTATCTTGAGGTCAAGAGGGAGTATCTTCTGTGTGAACTCCTGTAATTGACCGCCTTGAGAATTGTTCAGATGTACTGTACTGGCCTGTGCATTTTTCAGATACGCGGAAAGTCGTGGAGCATGAAATTATAAGTTCGTTGCCTCTGAGCGTAAGCTAAACGCCACCGAGCGTGAAATCATAGACTTGTAGTTCCTGAGCGTAAAATTGTAGGTTTGTAGCCTCTCGAGCATAAAAGCTACCGAGCACAAAGGCATCCGGGCGTAAAACCATAGACTTGTAGCCATTGAACGTAAAACCGTATATTTGTAGCTGTCGAGCGTAGAAAGCTCCTTGGTGCAGAACTGTAGATTTGTAGCTTCTGAAAAGAAAATCTTCCGAGCGTGAAGTCGTGGATCTGTTGCCTCTGAGCGTAAAAAGCCACCGAGCGTGAGATCGTAGATTTGTAGCTGCTAAGCGTGAAGTTGTAGGTTTGTAGCCTCTCGAGCATAAAAGTTACCGAGCACAAAGGCATCCGGGCGTAAAACCATAGACTTATAGCCTGTGAGCGTAAAAATCGTAGATCTGTAGCTGTCGAGCGTAGAAAGCTCCTTAGTGTAAGAACCACAAATCTTTCTCGCACGAAAACTTTTCGAATTCGCTGACTGTCCGCCTTCGCTGAGTAAATAGGCTGACGTAGTACCCAATCATAACCAGATATTAATTAGGAGATTTTGGTTCAGGATTCGAGGAGTCCATCCGAACTCTATATATACCCCAAGTTTCTGATAGATAAACTTTTTATCCGTCTTTTATGAAAGAAAGCCTTCGACTGTTCAAGTTCTCCTTCGTTTCTTCTCCGAGATTTCAAAGTTTCCAGTAATGGCCTCGAAATAATCCTCCTCCACTAAGGGAAAGAAGGTTGATTCTTCTTCTCGTTTTTCTGCTCAAGAGAGAGCGTCTTCGGTCGGGCAAGGCAAACTTTATTCTGAGCGAAGTATCCCGCCGATGAGCAGTGCGCCCGGCCTTAAAGGTAGAGCATTTAGGACGAAAAAAAGAACGGCTGAAAATCCTTCGCACACATTGTACGTGACCGCGCTAGGTCATCTTCTGTGCTGATAGCCTCTTTGAGGAAGATGATGCACAGAGACGTTTCATATTTTACGCCCATATTTCTAATGTGTCAGCGCAAAAACTCCATATTTTTGCAGTCTAGCGTAAAAGCTTTGACTGTCGAAAGTTTGGCGTATAAAATTTGAGTGTTACGCTTCTGGATAAAGATTCTGGCGTAATACCTCAACTTTGTAAAGCACAGACTGTGTACTGCCAGCCTTGAACTTTTACGCTCTAGGAAATGGATTCCAGCATAATGGTCAAGTTTTTTCGGTCTTGGCCTAGAGCACAGACTATTAATTTTCTGCGTAGGCTGCAAGATCTGTAATGTCTAGTTATAGGAACTGACGTATTTTTCTTGTACTCTTGCAGTTAACTTGCATGTGTCTCCGCTAGCCGATGTGATGGGTTCGACCGCCGGGATGCTGCACTCCAACTATCTGGAGGATCTGTCACACGTGACATTTCCTATCTCCTGTAGAAGCATGAAAAATACGATGGATAGCTCTACGCAGCATATTGATGCAAAGCAGCATAAACAGAGGACTTTAGAGCCTTCAACGTACAATCAGAGCTTCTCCGTCAAGCGCAGCGTGAAGTATTAGCTCGAGGACCATCCATATAGGGCAGTATATCCAGGCTGCTTCAGCGTAAACAGGGTGCGTCATCGCCTTTATGGCGTAAAACTCATCCGCTTTTAATGCAGCATTGAAGTGTACGAGTGACGCTTCGTATTCCCTGCAATGAACCTGTCAGATCCTGCAATGAACCTGATATCTCAAAGAGATACTGCTCGACTACCCAGGCGACGGCCATAATGATAGCGCAACACTGCAACCCAGGCTGTCATTTACTGCCATTTCCCTTGCGTAAAATCGCTTTTACGTACACAGAGGAATACGCTGCCTAGTTTTACACAGGCAGACGAGAGCACCTTACGCTCCGCGGAAGACAAACCGCCTGCCACGTCAAAAGCTGCACTCCGTACGGGACTCGAGGCGCGTCTCTGTATTTAATGCACAGGGCAGTGACTGGCCCTCAAGGCACGTCTTTGCAATTAATGCGCCGAATACTGACAGATGCCTGAGGCACGTCTCTGCGTTTGATGCACAGAAGGGTGGCAGACCTTCAAAACATGCCTCTGTATTTAATGCGCAGGATGATGGCGGATCTCCACATTTAATGCAGGAGATTTGATTAAATGTCACCGAACCGTCGTTTAGTGACATCCCCTTTGCGAGAGCTGCTCCTACGCATACAAGGGAATACGCTACCTAGTTTTACACAGGCAAACATGAGCTCCTTACGCTCCGCAGAAGACGAACAGACTGCCACGGCAGCGGTTACTCTTCGCACAGGGTTCAAGGTGCGTATCTGCATTTAATGCGCAGAATGATGGCAAATCTTAAAGACAAGCATCTGCACTTAATGCACAGGTGGGGGCAGATCTCTGCATTTAATGCAAGAGATCTGATTATCTCCAAGAGCCGTAATTCCAGCTAAAATGTCCACATCATCACTCTGGCACGTTACGCAGCGGCTTCTACGCCTATTCAGCTTCGGTGCCTGCTCAGCTTCTACGCCTATTCAGCTTCGGTGCCTGCTCGGCTTCTACGTCCATTCGGCCTTCTGTGCCTGCTCGGCCTCTATGACCACTCGGCTTCTACGCCTACTCGGCCTTTATGACCACTCGGCTTCTATGCCTATTCGACTTCTATGCCGGTTTGATAACTATTTGGCTTCTATGCCATGGTGACAGACATCGGCTTCTATGCTAACCTCTTCTACACGATGGATACCTACCTACGTGGCTTCTACGCCGTGATCTTCGTAGCGATTATACGCATTTTGTCCCTTAGTTGGACCCGCGTCATACGCTCATTCAAAGGATCATCTATACGCAGGCATTGGTTGTTTTAACCGTTGTGTAAAAAGGTGCTGTACTTTCCACTACTCGGTTTTTATACCGATTGAGTGGTCACTGTCACTAAAACTCTATAAATAGAGACCTCTATCAACAGAGGACAAGGTCGAAGAATTGGTCGAACGATCAGAAGTAGGCCGACAAACTGAAAGGAGAAATAGAGGAGAGAGAGAGAGAGAGAGAGGAGAATCCGAAGCTCAGGCAAAGAGAAGGGATCGACGACTTTGGCATCGGGCATCCACCCTCTTTAGCAACCCTCGAAGCTGCTACCTGTCTTCTACGACACTTCTTCAACATCGTGTGGTCCAAGGGCTAAAGTGATCGACTGCAGATCAGACACCTATAGCAATATTCACCCAGATTAAATAAATTGTACTTAGACATCCTCTTGTAGGATCAAATTTGTACAATCTTGTTTATAAACATAAAAGAAGGGCGGGTCTTCGTACAAGACCTCGTATTCCGCATTCATCAAATCTTTTCTTGTTTATATTATCCAAAATAAGATGGCGACTCTGCTGGGGACATCTTTCTCTTCTGATGAGGAAGCTATTGCTCAACACGATACGGTATCCGTGGGATCCGTGAAGAAGACACTGGTCGTCTAGTTCGACCAGTCCGCCTACGAAGATATGCTCCGAACAAAGGGCAGCTCTCACTCTCTCTCTGTCCAAAACAACAGGAAGCTTCGAAAGTTCTGGATTCCCAAGACATCCTCTACCATTCCTGTGGACTCTCCGATCTCTCCGATCTCTCCGACCAATGAGGTTGTAGCATTGCTCCCTCCGCGCCCTACGCGTAAAATTTAGTCGTCTGTCTCTGACAGAACCGACAAAACTTCTGGCAATGCCTCAGCGCTAACCCAGAAGTATACTCCACGCTCTGCGCGTGAAATTCAGTCTCCCGTCCCTGGCGAAATAGACAAAACTTCTGATAAAGCCTCAGCGCCAAATCAGAAGTATAAGACACGCTCTGCGCGTAAAAAAATATCTGACCTCTACGGAGAACCAGATGATCCCTGTGATCTCCGCAAGGGAAAGCGAGCGGCGGACTACTCAACTTCTCGGCATTTACGCCAGCAAGGAAACAATCTGCACGCCCTCCGAATTACGCGAGACGCTGATGGCCGACTGAGGACATCCTCAGCTTTACGCCAACCAAAGCGAAGCTCCAAATTACGCCAGGCGAAGTCCCTAGGCGTAAAGAAGGCTCCAGTTGCGGAAAGACACCCTTCTCGGGGATTATCCGCCACCCAGATGGCCAACCTGTTGTATAGGGTGGCACAGGGAAGACTATGGTTCCCATCATCCGCATGCCCACCAATGGGAATAGAAGGAACAAGCCATCATCTTCCTCTTCTGCAACTCCTCCTGACCTGCGCAAATATCTAATCCGGAAACACAAGGAGAGGGGATCTTCCAGTGTGGCTATTATGCCTCCTAGCGAGCACTGTTGTAGTAGTCACAGGATTGTAATTAATTGTTGCTGTTCTAAAACAAAACGGCCGATTTTCGACCGGCTGAGCTACTCTCCATCTTTCCTAGAAGAAGAGCCCGCGCATGCATCTGTGAATATGGCTTCACATATACCTGGAGGAAGCTCAGACTCAAGACGCCCGTCCTCTAGAACTCTGAGCCGAAGAAAATTCAACATGCTCCTTAGGGACACCGAAGCTGGGGTGTTCCAGAACACTCGTTCCAGGCCACGACAACTGACTTCGTGCTCTTCTGATTCTGATGTTGGGGGTCGCCAGTCTCCCAAATCTGATACTGAGAGTATAGAGTCAACTTCTTTAGCGACCTATACTCATCCTTCAATGACGCCCAGGGAGATGGGAGTTTATGCCATTGGAGATGAACACGAGAAAGCCTCGCCATCAGGGAACGCTGAGCAACGCATTACTATACTAGAGACATCTCTGAAGCAAATACAATCCATGATGGAGAACATGCACCAAATGATGCTAACTCAACAGGCGGCTGCTATGGCTCAAACGTCGGTCCTGCCTACTCAAATACGTGTGGGGTTGGACCTACCACCATCCAACACGATCGAAGAGCCTGCTCTAGATCAAGAGTCAGCTGGTCCTTCACTTCCTCACCTGGAGAATATACTACCTCGTGCGGGAGTCACGACACAACCAATGCCATACCATTCTGTGGTCTCGCTGCCAGCTGAAAATCCGATGCAAGCAGTACGGGAGTTGAAAGCCCAATTCGACGCCTTGAAGCACAAAGATCAGCTCAAGAAATTGGGAATCAACCAGCCATACCCAGCTATCTGGGAAGAGGTCCCTTTTTCTCCGAGGTACAAACCTCAGACTATGGCCTTGTTCGAGGGAAAAATATCACCAAGTCAGTACATAAACTATTTCAGTATGATGACGGTGTTGCTACAAGGGAATGACGCCCTCCTCACCCGGGTGTTCAAGGGCTGTCTCTCAGGAGTAGCTTACCAGTGGTACCGCAGCCTGACAGACAACTGCATTACTTCCTTCGAAGACTTCAAGGCTCTATTTTTCATACGATTCTACGAGGGAGGAATGTACATGTCTATATCCTCTCTCATCGAAGTCAAGCAGAGGGAAAAGGAGGACGTTCGCACCTTCGTCGAACATTTTTGCCAAGCCACTTTACAGATGCCTCCAGGAGTTCCAGACTCAGCGTTGGTGGACATTTGCAGGAAGAACCTTCTTTCCGTGATCTCAGTGTTCACAGGACCATATCAGTTCCATGATTGGCCCTCGTTCATCATCTCAGTGGTAGCCGCCGAGGACAACAGTCACAAGGTGCGTGATAATGGCATCATGATCTCTACCTCTGACAGAGACAAAAGGTCATCCCCCAATGGCCACCATCCTCGCAGTTCCAAAGGAAAAGAAGCTATGGAGATCAATACGTCCAGACAGAAGACTGCGGCAACCACGCAGACAAAACCTGGGACTTCCAGGCCCGTCGAGGTATACTCTTTTGACGACGATGATATTCTGAGTATATTCGAGTGTCTCGTCAAAAGTGGCAAGATTACCCTTCCGGAGGAGAGGCGGCCCAGTGAAGTCGGCAGTGCCAATAACCCCAAGTACTGCATCTTCCACAGATATGTACACCACCCAACAAAGGCGTGTTACATACTGAAAAGGAAGATCCAAGAGCTGATCGATGCTAAAGCCATCACCCTGCGCAATAGCGAGAAGACGGTCACGGCCAACATGATCTCTCTGTAATTTGGCGATCTGCCTCCCCAAGAAGTACCGGACGGTGTTACACCTATTTCTCGAACAACGATGAACATCGTTAATCTCCCTCCAGCGAGGGGTCAAAATCATGACCTGTTACCCCTAACTACCCAGAGAGGCGAGATTATGTGGGTTCACCCAGACTTGGTGTCGGAGCTCGAAAAAGAGACTAATGCTTCTAAAGCTAAGTCCAGGAAGAACTCCAAATGCAAGCCATGCCATATGGTTACAACTTCTTCGACATCAGACGAAGACGAGGTTTTGGCCACAATAACCCGTTCAGGGAAGGCTTACCTCAAGGACTACGGAGCAAGTCAGGAAGATGCACCTGCAGACGCTTCAGCTGCCAAGCCTTCGGGACCATAGCCCGTCGTACCAGAGGCCGGTCCTTCAAGACCAACTTTGGCGGACAAGGGAAAGCAAAAAGAAGTGCGCTTCGATAAACCTGTGAAATACATTCAAAACAAAGGTTTAGAGAAGCCGTACAACTTCGACATCCTGGCCCAACTGGCTAATACACCAGCCAGGTTGTCCATCTTCGAGCTACTAAGGCTCTCCCAAGACACTCGTCTAGCCCTGAGTGAAGCATTGATGCAGGCGGATACATACTTGACCCAACTCAAGTCCCCAGATGAAGAACCCGCGGCGTGCCCCCGATGCCACAGTGTGATGGAGGTGGTCCCAAACATCACTTTCACTCAAGACGACATGCTGTTAAAATATAACAGGCATGACAGACCCCTCTACCACACCGGGTATGTCGGTTCCATGGAGGTCGACCAGATTCACATAGATCCGGGATCCTCAATCAGCATTATTCCTCATAGTCTTCTTAGACCGCTGAGGATTCCTACCAGAGAACTGGCTTACACCACCACTACTATCGTGGGTTTCAACGCCGGAAAAAGTAAGCCGATGGGAAAAATTTGCCTGAGAATCCAGATTGGCAACCTCAGATCGGTGGCTACATGCTACGTCATCGATTTAGAAGTATCCTACAACATCCTGCTGGGAAGACCATGGATCCACGACCACAACATCGTTCCTTCGACTCTACATCAATGCTTCAAATATGTAGAAGCCCAAGGGACAGTACAAACGGAGGTTGCCGACCTAAACCCGTTTAAAGGAGTAGAATCCTACTACTCTGACGCCGTGTTATACTCTCAAGACTACACGGAAGAGGTGTCGGCCCAAGCAGAGAAGGAATCCCACCGGGAGCCTGAAGAACCTTCTACCAAGCAACCTCTGTCAATCAAGGTGAAAGGACGGACTACCCGTCCAAAAGCCACAGAGCCTATGGATATCCACCTGAATAAGACCAGGTCAAGGAAAGGGGGTGATCCTCTAATGATTACTCTGAGACAGCAGCCTCCGCCCTTAATCATCAACCTTCGGCGCAACAAGCAGCCGAGTGATGTAAATACAACCAGGAGTGCGGTTTCTGATAATAATAAAGGACCTCTTTTCCAGTATATCAATGCTCGGATTCCAAATCAGGAATCCTCTCCCCAGGACGATATAGAGCCTATAGCACGAAAATTCTTGGCAGCTATAGATTCCTATCATCCGTACATATGGGAAGTGGCATCATCATCCAATGTCACCACGACGTATGGACCACATGAGGATTCTATCTTCATTGTTCCATCTGTCCGCAACGGTCAGCGTTCAATAGTCTTCGGCCGCATGCGCAACAAACAGACTATACAAGGGGATTCCTTTGATGACGACTCTGGTGAAATGCAAGTTCACAGGTACAGCCCGTAAGCCTTGAAGATCATGCAAAATATGGGTTACAACTTGAAAATGGAACCGGGTCTCAACCAAGGGAAAGGCAGACGAACACCGCTGCTCGACAATCCCCACTATCAACAAACCCGTTCCGGGTTAGGGTACGCCACCTCCCTTACGACTTCCAAGTCGAACAAGGATATCTTTTCCTCTTTTCAAGACGGCTCATCGCCCTCCGGCACATCTTATACCCTCGAGCAAATATTATCAGCAAATATGGTAGCGACGGATTTCTTAGAATCAGACGAACAAGAATTCGAACCATTCGAGAATGACGCTTGGGCTCAGCTGATGGATACACAATAGGAGTTCCGCTTCGAGCAGAGAGAACCTCCCACTAAAGATGAAGTTATCCAGATTGACGTATGGGATAAACTTTCACCAAAGCCGATATTTATCAGTAACGACCTTTCCGAAGAAGAAAGAAAAGAAATTACCCAGCTGATAAAAGAATATATCGACGTCTTTACGTAGAATTATGAGGATATACCAGGTCTTGATCCAAAGGTGGCTACTCATAAACTCAACATACTGCCCGATTCATAGCCTGTGAAGCAACACCAACGCCGGTTCCGCCCGGACATGATGGACGCCATTGAAGCTGAAGTCAAGAAGTTAATAGCCTGCGGCTTCATCCGTGAGGAACAACATCCCGACTGGGTCGCCAATGTTGTCCCAGTCATGAAGAAGAATGGGAAAGTACGGATCTGCATCGATTACCGAGATCTGAACGTAGCCTGCCCCAAGGATGAGTTCCCTCTTCCCATCACAGACATCATGATCGACAATACATGTGGTTTTGAACGTATGTCTTTCATGGACGGATTCTCGGGATACAATCAGATCAAGATGCATCCTGAAGACGAGAAGCATACTGCCTTCCGGTCACCACTGGGGGTATACTGCTATACGGTCATGCCCTTCGGATTAAAGAACGCCGGGGCTACGTACCAACGAGCTATGAGTAACATATTCCATGAGCATTTACGCAAGACAGTGGAGTGTTACGTGGACGATGTAGCTGTCAAAAGCCGCCTCAGGGATAATCACATCCAAGACTTGAAGACAGTATTTGAATTGATGCGCCAACATCAACTCAAAATGAACCCTACAAAGTCCTTTCTGGGGGTATCTAGCGACAAATTTTTGGGATTTGTCATCACCGCCAAAGGCATTCAAGTGGACCCTAATAAAGTCAAGGCCATCTTAGAAATGCGACCGCCCCACAATCTGAGGGAACTCAGGGGATTTCAAGGTCATCTGGCTTATATCCAAAGATTCATATCCAACCTCTCCGGAAGATGCCAGCCCTTTTCTCGTCTCATAAAGAAAGGCGTATCCTTCGTATGGGACGAAGCTTGTCAGCAAGCGTTTGGAGATATCAAGCGCTACCTCAATAGCCCGCCAGTTCTGGTACCTCCCGTCATAGGAAGACCATTCGTGCTATATGTTCGAGCAATGGATCATTCTCTGGGAGCTCTTCTCGCACAAAAGAACGATATGGGCCACGAGCAGGCTATTTACTACCTCAGCAGGATGATGGTCGGAGCCGAACACCGGTACAACCCTGTGGAGAAATAATGCCTGGCTCTGATGTTCGCTATTCAAAAAACGTAACACTATGTCACGGGCCAAACCATTCATATCATCTCCAGGATCAATCCTCTTCGGGTACTGATGAGCAAGCCAAGTGTTCTTAATTCCCGACTCGCGACTTGGGCGATGTTATTAACGCCATGTGACATGGTGTACGTCCCTCAGAAGTCCGTCAAAGGCCAAGCATTGGTCGACTTTCTAGCTGCTCATCCCATCCCGGAGGCCTCCAAGCTATACGAGAACATTCCCGATGAAGTTGCAGAGTGTAATTCCGCAATGAAAGGTAATGCATGGCAATTGTTCTTCGATGGCGCCTCCAGGACTGGTCCCAGGGAAAACGTGGTTTCAGGAGTAGGGATCGTCCTAGTCACTCCTGATAAAATCGTTATCTACCGAGCATATTCTCTTAGCGAGCCCTGTTCTAACAATGTGGCGGAATACAATGCTCTACTAATCGGGCTCCAAATCGCTAAAGAGCTGGGGGTCAAATCTCTGGAAGCCTTCGGTGATTCTCTGCTGATCGTCAATCAAGTTAGAGGAATATATGAAGTCCGGAATCCCGACCTCATCCCCTATCACCGAGCAACGGTCGAGATAGCCATAACATTCAAAGGATTCTTCCTTGAGCATGTACCTCGGTCTCAGAATCTGGAAGCTGATGCCCTAGCCAGTCTAGCTGCAGATTTAGCTACCCCTATAAGAAGGCAGAATTCAGTAATCCTTCTTAACAGAGACCTATTCTGTGTGAAAAACAACTTTCACATCGAATACAACTACACGGTGGACACAGATCCTTGCAGAAGAGACTGGAGAAGTCCCTTTATAGATTTTGTAGCATACGAAACCTTACCAGAAGATCCTAAAGAAGCAATATCTGTCAAAAGATGATCATTATGCTTCTATTTTGACGCATCGTCATAATGCCTATATCGTCGGTCTTATGACGGGCTATTATTACGATGTCTCTCTGGTGATAAAGCACAACGGATTCTCCGTAAAGCTCACAACGACATGTGTGGGGTGCATCAACCCGGTCCTAATCTACAAGATCGTATCCGGAGAATGGGCTATTACTGGCCCACTATGATCGCAGACGCAATCCAGTATGCCAGACGATGCAGGGCCTGTCAGGTCCATGCAGACTTCATACATCAACCGTCCGAACATCTACATCCTACAGTTTTATCCTGGCCTTTCGAAGCATGGGGTATGGATATCATTGGTCCTATTCACCCGTCTTCTTTCAAAGGTCACCGGTTCATACTGGCCATTACGGATTACTTCTCCAAATGGGCAGAGGCGATCCCTCTTGGTGAGATAAAGACATCTAACGTGACCAGCTTCATCAAGCATCACGTTATTTACCGCTTCGGGCTTCCCGAAGGATAATCCATGACAACGGGCCTCAGTTCATCAGCCATGCGTTTCACCGATTATGCGATAAAAATCGGATACAAAATATGGCCTCCACGGCATATTATCCAGCTGCTAATGGGTTGGCGGAAGCCTTCAACAAAACCATTATCAAACTCTTGAAGAAGTTTGTCTCTTCAAACAAGAGAGATTGGAATAAGAAGCTGGGAGAATGCCTCTGGGCATACCGCACCACGGTACGAGCGCCGACAGGTTGCACGCCATTCTCATTGGTTTACGGGAGTGAAGCAGTTCTTCCTATCGAAATTCAAATTCTGTCACTCAGGATAGCTATGGCTAACGAGTTAACTCAAGAAAAGAATGACCTGTTAAGGCTTCAAGAGCTAGAAGGATTAGACGAGAAATGCCTCCAAGCTCAGCAGCGCATCGCGCTCTACCAAGCACGCATTTTCAGAACTTTTAATCAAAAAGTAAAGGAAAGAGTGTTCAAAGTCGGCGAGCTAGTTTTGGCTGTAAGAAGGCCGATGATTCTTACTCACAGGAGTAAAGGCAAATTTCAGCCCAAATGGGAAGGCCCTTACGTTATCGAGACAACGTTCTCAAACGGCGCTTACAGGTTAGCCCAGCCTAATGGAGACCTGCTAATGGTTCCTATCAATGGAAAATTCCTGAAAATGTACTATGCTTAAACCTCCTCTGCTCAAGTGGAATAAGGTGATCTCTTTCTGACAAAACTACTTCCAAAACGAAACTAGTTGGATCATATTATGTCATGTCCATATAACCTCTGAATAGATTTGCTCTGCTAAAACTTACCGAAAGTATATCATGTCCATACTACCTCTGATATCACTTTCACCCAAACCTGTCATTTACATTCCGAAATGATGGGTCCACAAAGTCAGATAAAAAGCCTCTTTATTATTCCCAGAAAAGAGCAAGAGTACATTGAAAAGCAAAAGCAAAAGTATATCATGAAGGAGGAGCGGTCAGGTCACGAAGCTGCTCCGCCAGTACGGCTATCCTCTCAGCCCCGGATTCCAAGACATTAACGTGGACCCGCTCCAGCCATGCCTCGTCGTCTATCAGGAGGGACAGTTCGGCTCTATCCCGAAGGAGACCGGCACGGGAGACTCCTGCACTCGCCAAGTTCTGTTGTGTTGCGACCAGTCGGCCATTTACCACATCTAGACCTTCCGACGACTGAGAAGCCCACTCCTTTGCCTGAGCAAGCTTTGTCTCTAGTTTGCGGACCCTCGCTACATTGCCGTCATGCTCGGCCTGGCACTTCGTTTGAAGGGCGAAAGTCTCCTCCAAGACGACTTTCCCTTTATCCATCTCCTGCTGATTGGTCTCGATGAATTTATTCAGACCTTCCTTCTTTTCAACAAGATGCGCAGTCAAGGAGTCGTATCTGGCCTGGACCAGAGCTTCAATATTGCCTCGAACTAGCTGCAGGTATTCGTTAATGGGTTGATCCAAGCCATTAACCATCGCCTCCAGCGCGTCAGCTACCCCGGCATCACCGAATTCCCAGACCGCCTCTATCGAGAACCGAGAGGACCTCTTCGACGACGTAAAGTCCTGCTTCTTCGCTAATACCATTGACATTAGCGTTCTTAAAGTGGTGTAGAAGATCCCGGTGTACTGCTCGGTCAGCGCAACTAGGTCCGCATGAACGCGGGGAGTGTCTGCGATGGTGGCGACTTCCCCTCCAGGAATCACCATAGACGATATCGCCACGACCGTTACCTCAACAGGAGGTACGACGAAGAAAGAATCGCCAATACCGGACCAAGTGACCGGCGTGCTCAAAAGAGGCACTATCGCAATGACAGGCTCGTCCTCCTCTTGAGATGTCTCAAGAGTCTCCTCGACAGGCAAGCCAGCACCAGAAGAGGTCTCCTCTTCAAAATCAGGTACCTCCGTAGAAGAGGCATAAAAGAGGTCTTCCCCTGAAAAGAAGACAAAAGGAAGTTAATATCAATGCAATATTATTTTTCCCAAAGAAGAGGCATAAAAGACGACATTTACCCCTGGCCGACGGCATATACGTCGCATCTGCAGCCTGTACAGCTAAATTATTTCTTAATAATGCTAGGTGAGCTGTCATACCTGGAGAAAGGGGTCTGCGAACTGACACTGGCAAGTAGTCTTCCAGGTCCTCCTCAAAATCCAACCGAGGCTCATCAGCTGGAATCGTGCTAGGTGCGCTCGCAGGTGCGGCAGAAGTCTCTCCCGATGCCGATCCGACTAGAGGTATACGGAACTTTATTATACTCAGCCCCGAAGGCGACCTCGTTCCACTACCCGAAGCAGTAGCAGCGACGGCGGCATCCAGCTGAGATTCTCCGGCACCACCAGCCGGAACTTTGGAAGATCCCTCTCTAAAAAGCGAGGAACCTCCAATCAAAGAATCGTCCCCAGCACGGGGAGATGCAAGCTCACCTCCAAGAGCATCAATCCCAGGAATCCGGAGAGAACAATTTACCATCTTCTTCTTCCTCTTACGAGGGGAAGCTTCCTTGGGAGCAGGAGCCCTTCGCTTCCCAGAAACTACCAAAGCCCCTGCAGGCGAAGGTACTTCACCCCTAGGGACCGACACCAAAGGCTCATCCGGGGTACCGGACTCCTCACCCTCGTCGGAAGAAACCGAGGGGACTTCAACTCTTCCCCCAGGCTTGGATAAGGGCACCCTAAAACTTCCATGCATATCAAAATCACGATGGAAGGTGTTCGTTGCCATATAGAACTGGGCATACGAATGCAGGATGCGCAGCTCCGTGGAGAGTGTGATGACCGACACGATAAAAATTGCCCTAGTACAGCCCATGATAAAATATCGCATCCCCTCGCTCCATCAATGAGTCCACCTTTGGACCTGAAGCTAGTGACGGCATTTCCCACGTGCAACTGATCATACCCAAACTGCCGAAAAAACTGACTGGGCAAGTAGGGATCCAAGAAGCAATGATCTTCGCTTCTGTACAGCAGATGGGATGGTCTAATGCAGACCAACCAATTAAAAGCTTCGGAAGAAAGAATGGTCTTCTCTCTACCCGAATCCTCGAGCCTAATCCCCGATTGATTGTGATGCACGGGAGGGACGGTGCAGAAAAGCTTCCAACTATGACTGAAGCCTAGCGCCCGCCGACAGTCTATAACCTTGTTCACGTTCCAGGAAGACTTCCGGTAGTTCAACAAGAAACTACCCCCCGAACCACTGCCGGAACCGGGAGACATCACCCGGGGGTTATGGAGAATTAACCACCCCATCAAATACAGGTATGGTAATTCTATCTTGGGAAAGCTATCACGCCGAATTTTATCGACAAGCAGCCCGTTAATCATGGCCCTTATGCCAGCTTGTACACGGCACATCATGGCAGGGAGCAAGCCCAGTCTTGCCCCGAACACCAAACGCACTGCAGGCCATAGCGTATTGTGGTGAATGCGGTCCGCAGATGCGATGCCAGGCACTACTACTCGGCACAGCCATATAGAGAGGAAGCCAGCCAGTTGAGCCTCCCTGGACAGAGGCCTGCGACAGTGCCTCAAATAACTATAGGCCTTAGTGCCTTCAGGATACTTTCATGTCCCTTCGTCGAGGAACCGGTCCGGGGCACCAGCATCCACAATGAGATCGTCAACTACCTGAGCATTAAGCGCACTCAGGGGATTCACAGGCAGATCTTTGCCCTCCAATACCTTCTCTGGCTTAGCAGTCCTGGACCGGTAAAAGAAGAGGTAGGACGTCCATTTGCTGATGTGAGCCAAATATGAGGGCTCATCATAAAAAGCGGTGCAAGCAAGGTAGTGGCACATCAGCTCCTGATAGACCTCCACTACTCGAAGTTCTGAACCCCCCAGCTCCTGGTTCGTGGGAACATACTCTTCGTATGGAGTATCCCCCATCAGCAGTCTTGAGATCTCTGCCATCTCATGCAGGGCCAATCCCAACTCTCCCAGTGGAGTAGCGAAGGTCCCGGTAAGCAAAATATATCGCTCCATTAGTGCCAGAAACAGGTTAGGGTTGGGAGGTAACCCAACACTAGTAGCACTCACAACTGCAAACAGATCGATGTTCTCCAACTCGGTCTGAAAATGCTTCAGGGCCCAATCAACTAAGCGAGCCCATCGAAGGTTTGAAGGGGTGATCCACCCGCCATACCGAGGGTTCACCTTAGGGTATACTCCCCCACGCCCCATAAAATCATTACAGAAAGTCGGTAACTGGACCAACTGGATCACCAAACTGTCTTCACTCGGGACACTGCCCGGGTACAGCCCCCTGAACAGCATCACAGAGCCAGAAGGGCGGCTGACAAACGACCCTTGGTCAGCTCCTCTCAGATAAAAGATCTTCCCTGGCTTGCCATGAAGATCGGGGGTCAGCGTCCACGACATCTTCCTAGGATGCGTAGCATGAAAGAAGGCCGAGTTGGGGTAGTCTCTCGGCATATTGGGCAGATACAAGACCAAACCCTCGGCTGGGAAAACCCAGAGTTCTCTCTTAGGCTTTGTCTGGGACTGCTTGTCAATCATGTCCCCGAAGAGGAAAGCCGGCTTCAGGTATTGCTCCTCGTTTATGTACGTTAGGGGCTCCCCGTTGATCATGCTCAGCAGCATTCGCTCGCCCTGAGCCGATATCAGAATTGCCCTTCCTTCGGGGTACTGGGGCCCGGAGATAGAAAATGTCACGTGTGACAGATCCTCCAAATAGTTGGAGTGTAGCATCCCGGCGGCAGAGCCCATCACTTCAGCCAGCGGAGACTCATGCAATTTAACTGCAAAAAGCACAGAAGAAACACGTCAGTTCCTAACTAGACATTTTGGGACTTGCAGCATCCGCAAAAAGGAAAATCAACAGTCCGTGCTCTACGTCGAGACTGTGAAACTTGAGCCTTTACGCTGGAATCCATTTCCTTAAAACGTAAAGATTGGCAGTATACGGTCTGTGCTTTATGCCAGATTGATTAAATTGAGTTATTACGCCAGGATTTTCATCCACAAGCATAAAACTCAAATTTTAATAGTATACCCCAAGTTTTCGGCGGTCAAAGCTTTTACGCTCGACTGCGAAAAAAATGGAGTTTTTACGCTGACACATTAGGAATGTGGGCGTAAAAAGATGAAACGTCTTCGTGCATCATCTTCCTCAAAGAGGCTATCAGCACAGAAGATGACCTAGCGCAGTCATGTTCAACGTGTGCGAAGGATTTTCAGTCATTCTCTTTTTTTTCCAAGAGCTCTACCTTCCAGGCCGGGTGCACTACTCGTCGGCGGGATGCTCCGCTCGGAATGAAGTTCGCCTTGTCCAACCAGAGACGCTCTCGCTTGGGCCGAAGAACGAGAAGAAGAATCAACCTTCTTTCCCTTAGCGGAGGAAGTTTGTTTCGAAGCCATTACTGGAAACTTTGAAGACTCGAAGAAGAAACGAAGAAGAACTCGAACAGTCGAAACTTTCTCTCGCAGAAGACGGATGAAAAGTTTTTCCCCTCAAAAACTTGGGATATATATAGAGTTCGGATGGACTCCTCGGACCCCGAACCAAATCTCCTAATTAATATTCGGTTATGATTGGGTCCTACGTCAGCCTATTTATTCAGAGAAGGCGGACAGTCGGCGAATTCGAAAAGTTTTTCACGCAAAGCAGGTTCGTGGTTTCTACGCTAAAGAGCTTTCTACGCTCGACAGCTACAGATCTACGATTTTACGCTCGCAAGCTATAAGTCTATGGTTTTACGCCCGGATGCCTTTGTGCTCGGTAGCTTTTATGCTCGAGAGGCTACAGACCTACGACTTCACGCTAAGTAGATACCAAATCGATGATCTCACGCTCGGTGGCGCTTAGTTTACGCTCGGAGGCAACGGATCCACGACTTCACGCTCGAAATTTTTTTTTTCAGAAGCAACAAATCTACAGTTCTACGCTAAGGAGCTTTCTACGCCCGACAGCTACGAATCTACGACTTTACGTTCGACAGCTACAAGTCAGGTTTTACGTCCGGATGCCTTTGTGCTCGGTGGCTTTTATGCTCGAGAGGCTACAAACCTACGATTTCACGCTCAGGAACTACAAGTCTATGATTTCACGCTCGATGGTGTTTAGTTTATGCTCAGAGGCTGCCAACTTATAATTTTGCGCTCCATGACTTCCCGCACATCTGAAAGATATGCAGGCCAGAGTACGCGTACATCTGAACGATCCTCAAGGCGGTCAATTACAGGAGTTCACACAGAAGATACTCCTTCTTGACCTTAAGATATCCCAAGAACCCGAAGCATACAGAGTTCAAACATTGAAAAATTACTCTTCTTCATGGGTCGATTCGAAGTTCATCCAGACTCCAGTCTGAATATTTCATCTACCAAGATAGAAAATCAGTTTGACAGCCATTTCTCGCCCTGTTCCAAGGGATTTCCGAGAAATCATTCTTGAAGATGACGTCTGAACAAAGAAATTCTGTTATCAGAAGTAACAGTTCAGAATTCTACGCGGTTCCTCACTCCTAAAATAGCAGGACAGTTCGAACACTCGAATGGTAAAGCGACTTTCTACGCATCCCTAGTTATGCGTAAAAGACATGACAGGACCTAGCACTCTTTCTAAACAGAGTCGGCGTAAAGAATCAGACGTGTCGAAGCTACACATATTCAGACTTCACAGCAAAGTATGGCAACACGATCATATGAAGAAGAAAGACAATTTTTTAAGATTAAAGTCATGATTACATATGAGGAAAATCCAGTCTACAAGGGTTTTTTCATTATTTTTTTATGACTACATATGAGGGAAATCCCATCTACAAAGGGGTTCCTCATCGTCGGCTGAAGATCGCACCGAGAAGCTGTTCTGACAGGTTCTCACATTGGTAAAGGTCTTCCTCTTCTTCCAAGACGGTTCGTCGACATCCACATTCGATGAACAAGAAGATGATCAATGGCGGAAGGATACAAAACTGGGCATATACCCATCCTCCAACAGAAGGAAAGCAGAGTAAATCTGCTTACCTATTTCCCGCGCCCCGGAGGTAACGGGAGAAGGTACCACTTGCAAGCGGCATGGTGAAATATGATCCTTTTTCTCTCCCAAAGAACCACCATACAAAGTTGTTGATTATCCCGAGCAAAGGAGGCTATGATGTCCTTCCATGATCCATCGTTGCAGAGGACATTTGCTCGAAGACGCCGTCTTTTTTGGCTCCTTACATGCAGGAAGAGCATGATCTCCTTCTTCCTCAAGTCGACCCAACGAACTCCGGCCATCATCCCTGTATGATGAAGGAAGTGTGGGAAGAACAGGAGAACTCCTCAGCCTTTTCATAGGCGAGAGAGAGCACCGATCCCAAATAAATCTGCCATAAAGTCAGCCTCGACCGTTTTAAAACTCCATTCAGAAATGTTTCGAGTTACGAGGAGCGGGTCATGCTTCATTCAAAGCATTTCAAATTACGAGGAATTTAAAAGCTTTGAAGGGGGTCTTGTAGAAGCATGAAAAATACGCTGGATAGCTCTACGCAGCATATTGATGCAAAGCAGCATAAACAGAGGACTTCAGAGCCTTCAACGTACAATCAGAGCTTCTCCGCCAAGCGCAGCATGAAGTATAGGCTCGAGGACCATCCGCGTAGGGCAGTATGTCCAGGCTGCTTTGGCGTAAACAGGGTGGGTCATCGCCTTTATGGCGTAAAACTTATCCGCTTTCAATGCAGTATTGAAGTGTACGAGGGACGCTTCATATTCCCTGCAATGAACCTGTCAGATCCTGCAATGAACCTGACATCTCGACTTCTGACAAAGGAATACTGTTCGACTACCTAGGCGACGGCCATAGTGATGGCACGATACTGCAACCCAGGCTGTCATTTACTGCCATTTCCCTTGCGTAAAATCGCTTTTACGTACACAGAGGAATACGCTGCCTAGTTTTACACAGGCAGACGAGAGATCCTTACGCTTCGCGGAAGACAAACCGCCTGCCACGTCAAAAGCTGCACTCCGTACGGGACTCGAGGCGCGTCTCTGCATTTAATACACAGGGCGGTGACAGGCCCTCAAGGCACGTCTCTGCAATTAATGTGCCGAATACTGACAGATGCCTGAGGCACGTCTCTGCGTTTGATGCACAAAAGGGTGGCAGACCTTCAAAATACGCCTCTGTATTTAATATGCAGGATGATGGCGGATCTCCATATTTAATACAGGAGATTTGATTAAATGTCACCGAACCGTCGTTTAGTGACATCCCCTTTGCGAGAGCTGCTCCTACGCATATAAGGGAATACACTGCCTAGTTTTACACAGGCAAACATAAGCTCCTTACGCTCCGCAGAAGACGAATAGACTGCCACGACAGCGGTTACTCTTCGCACAGGGTTCAAGGTGCATATCTGCATTTAATGCGCAAAATGATGGCAAATCTTAAAGACAAGCATCTGCACTTAATGCACAAGGTGGGGGCAGATCTCTGCATTTAATGCAAGAGATCTGATTATCTCCAAGAGACGTAATTTCGGCTAAAACGTCCACATCATCACTCTGGCACGTTACGCAGCGGCTTCTATGCCTATTCAGCTTCGGTGTCTGCTCGGCTTCTATGCCTATTCAGCTTCGGTGCCTGCTCGACTTCTACGCCTATTCAGCTTTAGTGCCTGCTCGGCTTCTACGCCCATTCGGCCTTCTGTGCCTGCTCGGCCTCTATGACCACTCGGCTTCTACGCCTACTCGGCCTTTATGACCACTCGGCTTCTACGCCTATTCGGCTTCTATGCCTGTTTGATAACTATTTGGCTTCTATGCCATGGTGACAGACATTGGCTTCTATGCCAACCTCTTCTACACGATAGATACCTACCTACGTGGCTTCTACGCCATGATCTTCTTAGCGATTATAAGCGTTTTGTCCCTTAGTTGGACCCGCGTCATACGCTTATTCAAAGGATCATCTATACGCAGGCATTGGTTGTTTTAACCGTTGTGTAAAAAGGTGCTGTACTTTCCACTACTCGGTTTTTACACCGATTGAGTGGTCACTGTCACTAAAACTCTATAAATAGAGACCTCTATCAACAGAGGACAAGGTCGAAGAATTGGTCGAACGATCAGAAGTAGGCCGACGAACTGAAAGGAGAAATAGAGGAGAGAGAGAGAGAGAGAGAGAGAGAGAGGAGAATCCGAAGCTCAGGCAAAGAGAAGGGATCGACGACTTTAGCATCGGGCATCCACCCTCTTTAGCAACCCTCGAAGCTGCTATCTGTCTTCCACGGCACTTCTTCAACATCGTGTGGTCCAAAGGCTAAAGTGATCGACTGCAGATCAGACACCTATAGCAATATTCACCCAGATTAAATAAATTGTACTTAGATATCCTCTTGTAGGATCAAATTTGTACAATCTTGTTTGTAAACATAAAAGAAGGGTGGGTCTTCGTACAAGACCTCGTTTCCCGCATTCATCAAATCTTTTCTCGTTTTTATTATCCAAAACATCTCCGGGCCGCAGTATCCTGAAGGAAGGGAGATTCTGATATCGGCTCAGGGCGAGCGAATGCTGCTGAACATGATCAACGGGGAGCCCCTGACGTACATAGACGGGGATCAATACATAAAGCCGGCTTTCCTCTTCGGGGACATGATCGACAAACAGTCCCAAACGAAGCCCAAGAAAGAACTCTAGGTTTTCCCTGCTGGGAGCTTGGTTTTGTATCTGCCCAAGATGCCGAGAGACTATCCCATCTCGACGTTCTTCCATGCCACACATCCCAGGAGGATGTCGTGGACGCTGAATCCTGATCTTCACGGCAGGCCGGGAAAGATCTTTCATCTGAAAGGAGCTAACCAGGGGTCGTTTGTTAGCCGCCCTTCCGGCAATGTAACGGTGTTCAGGGGACTGTACCCGAGCAGTGTCCCTAGTGAAGACAGCTTAGTGATCCAGCCGGTCCAATTATAGACCTTCTACAATGATTTTATGGGACACGGAGGAGTATACCCTAAGGTGAACCCTCGGTGCGGTGGGTGGATCGCCCCTACAAACCTTCGATGGGCTCGCTTAGTTGATTGGGCCCTGAAGCATTTTTAGATCGAGTTGGAGAGCATTGGTCTGTTTGCAGTTGTGAGTGCTACCAGTGTTGGGTTACCTCCTAACCCCAACTTGTTTCTAGCACTGATGGAGCGATATATTTCGCTCACCGGGACTTTTGCCACTCCACTGGGGGAGTTGGGATTGGCCCTTCATGAGATGGCAGAGATCTCGAGACTGCCGATGGGGGATACTCCGTATGAAGAGTATGTTCCTACAAACCGGGAGCTGGGGGATTCAGATCCTCGGATAGTGGAAGTGTATCAGGAGCTGATGTGCCACTACCTCGCTTGCACCGCTTTTTATGATGAGCCCTCAGATTTGGCTCACATTAATAAATGGATGTCCTACCTCTTCTTTCACCGGTCCCGGAATGCTAAGCCGGAGAAGGTATTGTAGGGCAAGGATCAGCCTGTGAATCCTCTGAGCGCGCTTAACGCTCAGGTAGTCGACGATCTCATGGTAGACGCTGGGGCTTCGGACTTGATCCTCGACGAAGGGATAGGACAGTATCCTGTAGGCATTAAAGCCTATAGTTATTTGAGGCGCTGCCGCATGCCTCTATCTAGGGAAGCTCAATTGGCTGGCTTTCTCTCCATATGGCTGCACCGAGTGGTGGTACCTGGCGTCGCATCTGCGGACCGCATTCACCGCAACACGCTGTGGCTTGCAGTACGTCTGGTGTTTGGGGCAAGACTGGGCTTGCTCCCTGCCACGGTGTGCCGCATTCAAGCTGGCCTGAGGGCCATGACTGATGGGCTGCTCGTCGATGATGCTCGGCGTGATAGCTTTCCCTGGGTAGAATTACCATACCTGTATCTGATGGGATGGTTAATTCTTCATAATCCCAGGGTTATGTCTCCCGGCTTTGGCAGTAGTTTGGGGGCTAGCTTCTTGCTGAACTACCAGAAATCTTCCTGGAATGTGGCCACAGTTTTAGACTGTCGGCGGGTGTTGGGCTTCAGTCACAGTTGGAAGCTCTTCTACAGTGTCCCCTCTGTACATCGCAATTAATTGGGGATTAGGCTTGAGGATTTCGGTAGAGAGAAGACCAATCTTTCTCCTGAAGCTTTTAATTGGTTGGTCTGAATTAGACCTTCCCATTTATTGTACAGGAGTGAAGACCATTGCTTCTTGGAGGCCTAGTCAGTTTGCCAGACAGTTTGGGTACGATCAGTTGCATGTGGGCAACGCCGTCACCAACTTCTGGTCCAGGGGTGGACTCATTGATGGAGCGAGAGGATGGCAATATTTTCTCATGGGCTGCACTGGAGCAATTTTTACCGTGCCGGTCATTACACTCTCCATGGAGCTGCGCATCTTGCACTCGTATGCCCAGTTCTCTGTGGCAACGAACACCTTCCATCGCAATTTTGATATGCATGGAAGTTTTAGGATGCCCTCTTCCAAGTCTGGGGGAAGAGTGGAAGTCCCCTCGGTTTCTTCTGACGAGGGTGAGGAGTTCGTCACTCCAGATGAGCCTCTGTTGGCGGTATCGAGGGGTGAAGTACCCCTGCCTGCAGGGCCTTTGGTAATCTCCGGGAAGCGAAGGGCTCCTACTCCGAAGGAGACTTCCCCTCGTAAGAGGAAGAAGATGATGGTTAATCGTCCTCTCCGGATTCCTGGTATTGAGGCTCCTGGAAGTGAGCTTGCATCTCCCCATGTTGGGGATGATTCTTTGATTGGAGGTTCCTCGCCTTTTAGAGAGGGACCCTCTACAGTTCCGGCTGGTAGTGCCGGAGAATCTCTGCTGGAGGCCGCCGTCGCTGCTACTGCTTTAGGTAGTGGAATAAGGTCACCTTCGGGGCTGAGTATATCTTTACGTGGATCGGCATCGGGAGAGACCCCTGCCGTGCCTGTCAGCGCACCCAGCGAGATTCTTGCCGATGAGCCTTGGTTAGAATTTGACAAGGATCTAGAAGACTATTTGCCAGCGTCGGTTAGCAGACCCCTTTCTCCAGGTATGACAGCTCGCTTAGCATCATTAAGAAATGATTTAGTTGTACAGGCCGCAGATGCGACATATATTCCGTCGGCCATGGGTAAATGTCGTCTTCACGCCTCTTTTTAGAAAAGTTAACATCATTTCGATACTAACTTGCTTTCATCCTCTTTTCAGGGGAAGACCTCTTCGGGAAGGGCAGTGTAGATGCGCCCTTCAGCTCTGTGTCAGGTCCTGGCGGCGACACGGAGGTGGCTGATTTTGAGGAGGAAACATCTTTGGGTGCCGGCTCGCCTGTTGACGAGATTCCGATATCTCAAGAGGAGGACGAGCTTGTCATTACGACAATGCCTCCTTTGAGTATGCTGGTATCTTCGTCCGGTGTTGGCGCTTCTTCTTTCGTCGTGCCACCTGTTGAGGCGACGGCCGTGGCAACATCGTCTACGGTTGTTCTCGAAGGGGAATTCGCCAATATCGAGGCCACCCCCAGCGTCCAATCGGATCTAGCTGTGCTGATCCAGCAGTACACTGATATCTTCTACACCACTTTGAAAATTTTAATATCAAGGGTGTTGACGAAGAATCTGAGCTTTGCGTCGCTGAAGCGGTCCTCCCAGTCCGCGATAATGCCAATCCGAGAATTCGACGACACTGGGCTAGCTGAAACGTTGGAGGAGATAGTTAATGGTTTGGAGCAACCCATTAACGAATATTTGCAGCTAGCTCAAGACAATGTTGAAGATCTGGTCCAGGCTAGATACAACTCCATGACTGCGCGGCTTGCCAAACAGATGGCAGGCGTAAATAAATCCATCCAGACACATTAGCAGGAGATGGATGAAGAAAAGGTCGTCCTGGAGGAGACCATTGCTCTTCGAACGAAGTGTTAGGCCGAGCACGAAGGGAATGTAGCAAGAATCCTCAGGCTGGAAATGAAACTCGCTCAGGCAAAAGAGTGGGCTTCTCAGTCGTCGAAAGCTCTAGTTGTGGTGGATAGCCGATTGGGCGTAGCACAACAGAACTTGGAGCGTGCGGGAGTCGCCCGTGCTGGTTTTCTTCGGGCTAGAGTCAAACTGTCCCTCCTGAGCAATGATGAGGCACGGCTGGAGCAGGCTTGCCATAATGTCTTGGATTCCAGGACTGAGAGGATGGCCGCACTGGCGTAGCAGCTTCGCGACCTGACTGCTCCCCCAAAATGATGTACTTTTGCTTTTCAATATACTTCCGCTCCTTTTTGGGAATAATAAAGAGGCTTTCATCTGACTTTATGGACCCATTATTTCGGAATATAAATGACAGGTTTGGGTAAAAGTGATATCAGAGATAATATGGATGTGATATACTCTTGGTAAGTTTTAGCAGGATACATCTATTCAGAGGTTATATGGACATGATAGACTGCGATCCAACTAGTTTCGCTTTGGAAGTAGTTTTGTCAGAATAAGGTTTTCGCCATATTCCACTTGAGCAGAGGAGGTTAAGCATAGTATCTTTTCAGGAATTTACCGTTGATAGGAGCCATTAACAGGTCTCCATTAGGCTGGGCTAACCTGTAAGCGCCGTTTGAGAACGTCGTCTCGATCATATAAGGGCCTTCCCATTTGGGCTGGAATTTGCCCTTACTTCTGTGAGTAAGGATCATCGGCCTTCTCACGGCTAAAACTAGCTCGCCGACTTTGAACACCCTTTCCTTCACTTTTTGATTGAAAGCCCTGGAAATGCGTGCTTGGTAGAGCGCGATGCGCTGTTGAGCTTGGAGGCGTTTCTCGTCTAATCCTTCTAGTTCTTGAAGCCTTAACAGGTCATTATTTTCTTGAGTCAACCCATTAGCCACGGCTATCCTGAGTAACGGGATTTGGATCTCGATGGGGAGAACCGCTTCGCTCCCGTAGACTAATGAGAATGGTGTGCAACCTGTCGGTGCCCGTACCGTTGTACGGTATGCCCAGAGACATTCTTCCAGCTTCTCATTCCAATCCCTTTTGTTCGAAGAGACAAACTTCTTCAAGAGCTTGATAATGGTTTTATTGAAAGCTTCCGACAAACCATTAGCAGCAGGATTATATGCCGTAGAGGCGACATTCTGTATCCGATTTTTATCGCAAAATCGATGAAACGCTTGGCTGATGAATTAAGGCCCATTGTCATGGATTATCCTTCGGGGTATCCCGAAGCGGTAAATGACGTAATGCTTGATGAAGCTGATCACATTAGATGCCTTCACTTTAGCGAGAGGGATCGCTTCCGCCCATTTGGAGAAGTAATCCGTGATGGCCAGTATGAACTGGTGACCTCTGAAAGAAGACGGGTGAATAGGACCAATGATATCCATACCCCATGCTTCGAAAGGCCAGGACGCAACCGTATGATGTATATATTCAGGAGGTTGATGGATAAAGTCTGAATGGACCTGACAGGCTCTGCAGTGTCTTGCATACTTTATTGCGTCTGTGATCATAGTAGGCCAATAATAGCCCATTCTTCTGATGCGATCCTGTAGCTTAGGACCGGGTTGATGCGCTCCGCATACGCCATCGTAGGCTTCACGGATAATCCGCTGTGCTTCATCACCAGAGAGACATCATAATAATAGTCCGTCATAAGACCGGTGATATAGACATTGTGACGATGCGTCAAAATAGAAGCATAATGATCGTCTTTTAACGGATACCGCTTCTTTAGGATCCTCTGACAAGATTCCGTATGCTACGAAATCTATAAAGGGACTTCTCCAGTCTCTCCTGGGAGGATCTGTGTCCACCGGGTAGGTACGTTCTATGTGAAAGTTATTTTTTACACAAAATAAATCTCTGTTAAGAAGGATTACCGAATTCTGCCTTCTTATAGGGGTAGCTAAATCTGTAGCTAGACTGGCTAGGGCATCAGCTTCCAGATTCTGAGATCGAGGCACATGCTCTAGGAAGAATCCTTTGAATGTCATGGCTATCTCGACCGTTGCTCGGTGATAGGGGATGAGGTCTGGATTCTGAACTTCATATATTTTTCTGACTTGATTGACGATCAACAGAGAATCACCGAAAGCTTCTAGAGATTCGATGCCCAATTCTTTAGCGACTTGGAGGCCAATTAGTAGAGCATTGTACTCCGCCACATTATTGGAACAGGGCTTGCTAAGAGAATATGCTCGGTAGATGACGAGCTTATCAGGAGTAACCAGGACAATCCCTACCCCTGAAACCATGTTTCCCCTGGGACCAGTTCTGGAGGCACCATCGAAGAACAGTTGCCATGCATCACTTCCATTGCGAAATTACATTCTTGCACTTCGTCGGGAATGTCCTCGTACAGCTTGGAGGCCTTCAGGATTGGATGAGCAGCTAGGAAGTCAGCCAATGCTTGGCCTTTGACGGACTTCTGAGGGACGTACACCATGTCATACGGTGTTAATAACATCGCCCAGGTCGCGAGTCGGGAATTAAGAACACTTGGCTTCTTCATCAGTACCCGAAGAGGATTGATCCTGGAGATGATGTGAATGGTTTATCCTGTGACATAGTGTCGCATTTTCTGAATAGCGAACATCAGAGCCAAGCATTCTTTCTCCACTGGATTATACCGGTGTTCGGCTCCGACCATCATCCTACTGAGGTAGTAAATAGCCTGCTCGTGACCCATCTCATTCTTTTGTGCGAGAAAAGCTCCTATAGAATGATCCATCGCTCGAACATACAGCACGAATGGTCTTCCTATGACATGAGGCACCAGAACTGGCGGACTAGTGAGGTGGCGCTTGATATCACCGAATGCTTGTTGATAGGCTTCGTCCCATACGAAGGATACACCTTTCTTCATGAGACAAGAGAAGGGCTGACATCTCCCCGAGAGGTTGGATATGAATCTCCGGATATAAGCCAGACGACCTTAAAATCCCCTGAGTTCCCTCAGATTGCGGGGTGGTCGCATTTCTACGATGGCCTTGACTTTATCATGGTCCACTTGAATGCCTTTGGTGGTGATGACAAATTCCAAAAATTTGCCACTAGATACCCCCAGAAAGGACTTTGTGGGATTCATTTTGAGTTGATGTTGGCGCATCAAGTCAGATGCTGTCTTCAAGTCTTGGATGTGATTATCTTTGAGGCGGCTTTTGACAGCTACATCGTCCATGTAACACTCCACTGTCTTGCATAAATGCTCATGGAATATGTTACTCATAGCCCGTTGGTACGTAGCCCCGGCATTCTTCAATTCGAAGGGCATGACCGTATAACAATATACCCCCAGTGGTGTCCGGAAGGCAGTATGCTTCTCGTCTTCAGGATGCATCTTGATTTGATTGTATCCTGAAAATCCGTCCATGAAAGACATACGTTCAAAACCGCATGTATTCTCAATCATGACGTCTGTGATGGGAAGAAAAAATTCATCCTTGGGGCAGGCTGCGTTCAGATCTCGGTAATCGATGCAGACTCGTACTTTCTCATTTTTCTTCAAAACCGCATGTATTGTCAATCATGACGTCTGTGATGGGAAGAGGAAATTCATCCTTGTGACAATATTGGCGACCCAGTCGGGATATTGTTCTTCACGGATGAAGCCGCAGGCTATCAATTTATTGATTTCAGCTTCAATAGCGTCCATCATATCCGGTCGGAACCGGCATTGGTGCTGCTTCACAGGCTTTGAACCGGGCAATATGTTGAGCCTATGAGTAGCTAGCTTTGGATCAAGGCCTGGCATATCCTCATAATTCTACGCAAAGATGTCGATATATTCTTTTATCAGCTGGATAATTTCTTCCCTTTCTGCTTCGGAAAGATTGTTACTAATAAATATCGGCTTTGGCGAGAGTTCATCCCCAACGTCAATCTGGATAACTTTGTCTTCAGTGGGAGGTTCTCTCTGCTCGAAGCGGAACTCCCATTGTGTATCCATTTGCTTAATCCAAGCGTCATTCTCGAAAGGTTCGAATTCTTGTTCGTCTGATTCGAAGGAATCTGTCACTACCATATTTGCTGATAATGTTCGCTCGAGAGCATGAGATGAGTCGGAGGACGCTGAGCCATTTTGAGAGGAGGAAAAGATATCCTCGTTTGACTCAGGAGCTGTGAGGGAGGTGGTATACCCTAACCAGAAACGAGTTCGCTGATAGTAGGGATCGCCGTGCAGCGGCATTCGTCTGCCTTTTCCGTAGTTGAGACCCGGTTCCAGCTTCAAGTTATAACCCATATTTTGCATGATCTTCAGAGCTTGTGGGCTGTATCTGTGAACCTGCATTTTACCGGCATCGTCGTCGGAAGAATCCTCTCGCACAGTCGGTTTATTGTGCATGCGGCCGAAGACTATTGAATGCTGACTGCTGCAAGTAGGCGGGACAATGAAGATAGAATCCTCATGCGGTCCATATATCGTGGTGACATTGGATAATGACGCCACTTTCCATATATACGGATGATAGGAATCTATAGTTTCCAAGAATTTTTGCGCTATAGGTTCTATATCGTCGTAGGGGGATGATTCCTGATTTGGAATTTGGACGTCAATATACTGGAAAAGAGGATGTTTATTATCATCTGAAACTCTGTTCCTGGTTGTATTTACATCACTCGGCTGCCTGTTGCGTCGAAGGTTGATGACCAAGGGTGGAGGCTTCTGGTTCAGAGTGATCACTAGAGGATCACCCCCTTTTCCTGACCTGGTCTCGTTCAGGTGGATAGCCGTTAGCTCCATGGCTTTTGGACGAGTAGTCCGTCCTTTCACCTTGATTGACAGAGTTTGCTTGGCAGAGGATTCTTCTGGCTCCCGGTGGGATTCCTTCTCTGCTTCGGCTGACACCTCTTTCGTGCAGTCTTGAGAGTATAACACGGCATCAGAGTAGTAGGATTCTACTCCTTTGAACGGGTTCAAGTCAGCAATCTCCGTTTGCACTGTTCCTTGGGCGTCTACATATTTGAAGCATTGGTGTAGAGTTGAAGGAACGATGTTGTAGTCATGGATCCAAGGTCTACCCAGAAAAATGTTGTAGGACACCTCTAAATCGATGACGTAACATGTAGCCACCGATCTGAGGTTGCCAAACTGGATCCTCAGGCGAATTTTCCCCAACGGCTTACTTCTTCCGGCATTGAAACCCACGATTGTAGTGGTGGTGTACGCCAATTCGCTGGTAGGAATCCTCAGTGGTCTGAGCAGACTATGAGGAATGATGCTGATTGACGATCCCGGATCTATGTGAATCCGGTCAACCTCCATGGAACTGATGTACCCGGTGTAATAGAGGGGTCTGTCATGTCTGTTATGTTTTAACAGCATGTCGTCTTGAGTGAAAGTGATATTTGGGATCACCTCTATCACACCGTGGCATTGAGGACACGCCACGGGTTCTTATGATGCCGGGTGTACCGTAATCATGTGACACGGTTTGTGCTTTGAGTTCTTTTTAGACTTAGCCTAAGCAGCTTGAGTCTCTTTCTCGATCTCTGGCACCAGATCTGGATGAATCCATATAGTCTCGCCTCGCTGGGTAGTTAGTGGTAGCAGGTCATGATTTTGACCTCTAGCTGGAGGAAGATTAACGATGTTCATCGTCGTTCGGGAAATAGGCGTAACACCGTCCGGGATCTCTTGGGGAGGCAGATTGCCAAATTGCAGGGAGATCATGTTAGCCGTGACCGTCTTCTCGCTGTTGCGCAGAGTGATGGCCTTAGCATCGATCAGCTCCTGGATCTTCCTTTTCAGTATATAGCACGCCTTTGTGGGGTGGTGTATGTACTTGTGGAAGATGCAGTACTTGGGATTGTTGGTACTGCCGGCCTCATTAGGCCGTCTCACCTCAGGAAGGGTAATCTTGCCGCTTTTGACGAGATATTCGAATATGCTCGGAATATCGTCGTCGTCGAAAGAGTACACTTCAATGGGCCTGGAAGTCTCGGGCTTTGTCTGGGTGGTAGCCACCGTCTTTTGCCTGGACGTGTTGATCGCAAGAGCTTCTTTACCCTTGGAACCCTGAGGATGGTCGATGTTGGAGGATGACCTCTTGCCTTTATCGGAGGCCGAGATCATGATGCCATTATCGCGCACCTTCTGACTATTATCCTCCGTGGCTACCGCTGAGATAATGAATGAGGGCCAATCACGAAACTGATATAGTCCTGTGAACACCGAGATCACGGGGAGAAGGTTCTTCCTGCAGATGTCGACTAGTGCCGAGTCTGGGACTCCTGGAGGCATTTGCTGAGTGGCTTGACGAAAACATTCGATGAAAGTTGGAACATTCTCTTTTTCCTTCTGCCTGACTTCGATGAGAGAGGACATGGACATGTCCATCCCTCCCTCGTAGAATCGCGTGAAGAATAAGGCCTTGAAGTCTTCAAAGGAAGTAATGCAGTTGTCCTCCAGACTTCGGTACCACTGGTAAGCTACCCCCGAGAGACAACCTTTGAACACCCGAGTGAGGAGGGCGTCGTTCCCTTGTAATAACACTGTCATCATGCTGAAGTGGTTCATGTATTGACTCGGTGATGTTTTTCCCTCGAACAAAGCCATAGTCTGTGGTTTGTATCTAGGAGGGAAATGAACCTCTTCCCAGATAGCTGGGTAAGGTTGGTTGATTCCCAATTTCTTGAGTTGGTCTTTGTGCTTCAGGGCATCAAATTAGGCTTTCAACTCTCGTACTGTCTGCATCGGATCTTCAGCCGGTAGAGGGACCACGGAGTGATGAGGAATCGATTACATCGCGACTCCGACGGGAGGTAGTACATTCTCCGAGTGAGGAAGCGGAGGAACTGCTGACTCCTGATCTAGAGCAGGCTCTTGGATCGTGTTGGATGGTGGTAAGTCCACCCCCATGTGCATCTGAGTTGGAGGGGCCGATGCTGGAGCCAGGGCAACTGCGTGTTGAGTTAGCATCATCTGGTGCATGTTCTCCATCAAGGATTGCATTTCTTTCAGAGATGTCTCCAGCGTAGTAATGTGCTGCTTAGTGTTCCCGGATGGGGAAGCTTCCTCGCGCTCATCTTCAATGGCATAAACTCCTATCTCCCTGGGTGTTATTAAAAGACTAGTATAGGTCTCTGTAGAAGTTGACTCTATACTTTCGGCATCTGATTCGGGAGACTGGCGACCCCCAGCATCAAAATCAGAAGAGTACGGAGCTGGTTGTTGCAACCTCGAACGAGTGTTTTGGAACACCCCAGCTTCGGTGTTCCTAAGGAGCAGGTTGAATCTCCTTCGGCTCGGAGTTCTAGAGGGATGACGTCTTGAGCCTGACCCTCCTCTAGGTACGTGTGAAGCCATGTTCACAGATGCATGCGTGGGCTCTTTTTCCTGGAAAGATAGAGAGTAGCTCAACCGGTCGAAAACTGACCGTTTTGCTTCAGAACAATAACAATTAATTATAATCCTATGACTATTACAACAGTGCTCGCTAGGAGGCGTAATAGACATGCTGGAAGATCCTCTCCCCTTGCGCTTCTGGATCAGATAATTGCGCAGGTCAGTAGGAGCTACAGAAGAAGATGATCGCTTGTTCCTTTGCTGGCATAAAGTCCAAGAAGTTGAGTAGTCCGCCGCTTGCTTTCCCTTGCGTTGATTGCAGGGCTCATCTGCTTTTCCACGGAAGACAGATGTATTTTTACGCGTGGAGCGCGTTTGTGATTCCTGATTTGGCGCTGAGGCATCATCAAAATTTTTGTCTATTCCGCCAGGGACAGAAGACTGAAATTTATGCGCAGAACGCGGTTTAGGCTCCTGGACTAGCGCTGAGGCATTGTCAGAAGTTTCGTCTGTTCCGCCAGGGACGGGAGACTAAAATTTATGCGCAGAACTCGGTTTATACTTCTGGGTTAGCGCTGAGGCTTTGCCAGAAGTTTTGTCGGCCCTGCCAGAGACAGGCGACTGAATTTTACGCGCAAGGCGCGGATTATACTTCTGGGTTAGCGCTGAGGCTTTGCCAGAAGTTTTGTCGGTCCTGCCAGAGACAGGTGACTGAATTTTACGCGCAAGGCGTGGAGGAAGCAAAGCTACAACCTCATTGGTCGGAGAGATCGGAGAGATCGGAGAGTCCACAGGAATGGTAGAAGATGTCTTGGGCATCCAGACCTTGCGCAGCTTCCTGTTGCTTTGGACGGAGAGGGAGTGAGAGCTACCCCCTGTTCGAAGCATGTCTTCGTAGGCAGATTGGTCGAACTGGATGACCAGTGTCTTCTTTACGGATCCCACGGATACCGCATCGTGTTGAGCAATAGCTTCCTCATCAGAAGAGAAAGATGTCCCCAACAGAGTCGCCATCTTGTTTATGGTTTAATAAACGGGAAAAGATTGATAATGTGGAAAATAAGGTCTTATACGAAAACTCGCCCTTCTTTTATGTTTACAAACAAGATTGTACAATTTAATCCTACACGAGGATGTCTAAGTACAATTTATTTAATCTGGGTAAATATTGCTATAGGTGTCTGATCTGCAGTCGATCACTTTAGCCCTTGGACCACACGATGTTGAAGAAGTGCCGTGGAAGACAGAAAGCAGCTTCAAAGGTTGCTAAAGAGGGTGGATACACGATGCCAAAGTCGTCGATCCCTTCTCTTTGCCTGAGCTCTGGATTCTCCTCTCTCTCTCTCTCTCTCGACCGTTTGACCTTCGCTCTTTGCGACCGTTGGATCTGATACTGGATTTCTTGATCAATTACCCGATCTATTTCTTCGACCCTTCGACCTTTCGACCTTTAGACCCTTGTTCCTCGTTGATAGAGGTCTCTATTTATAGAGTTTTTAGTGACAGTGACCACACAGTCGGCATAGAAACCGAGTAGTGGAAAGTACAACACCCTTTTACACGACGGTTTAAAATAACCAATGCCTGCGTATAAATGACCTTCTGAGTGAGCATGTGACGCGCGTCCAACTAAGGGACAAAATGCGTATATCTGCTACGAAGATCACGGTGTAGAAGCCACGTATGTAGTTATCCCTTGTGTAGAAGAGGTTGGCGTAGAAGCCAATGACTGTCACCATGGCATAGAAGCCAAAATAAGCATAGAAGCCGAGTAGGCGTAGAAGCCAAGTGGGCATAGAAGCCGAGTAGTCATAGAGGCCGAGTGGGCATAGAAGCCAAGTGGGCATAGAACCCGAGTAGACATAGAAGCCGAGCAGGCGTAGAAGCCAAGTGGGCATAGAAGCCGAGCAGGCGTAGAAGCCAAGTGGGCATAGAAGTCGAGCAGGCGTAGAAACCGAGATGATGTGGACGTTTTAGCCGGAATTACGGCTCTTGGAGATATAATTAAATCTCTTGCATTAAATGCAGAGATATGCCCCCATCCTGCGCATTAAATGCAGAGGCTTGTCTTTAAGATTTGCCATCATTCTGGGCATTAAATGCAGATACGCGCCCCAAGAGTAACTGCAGATGTGGCGGTCTGTTTGCCTTCTACGGAGCGTAAGAAGCTCACGTCTGCCTATGTAAAACTGGGCGGCGTATTCCCTTATATGCGTAAGAGTAGTTTACGCAAAGGGGATGTCACTAAACGACGGTTCGGTGACATTTAATCAAATCTCCAGCATTAAATATGGAGATCCGCCATTATCCTGTGCATTAAATGAGGAGGCATATTTTGAAGGCCTGCCACCCTTCTGTGCATCAGGTGCAGAGACGTGCCTTGGGCATCTGTCAGTATTTGGCGCTTTGAATACAGAGATGTGCCTCGAGAAACTGTCACCGCCCTGCGCATTAAATGCAGAGACGTGCCTCGAGCCCTGTACGAAGTACAGCTTTTGACGTGGCAGGCTGTTTGTCTTCTGCGGAGCGTAAGAAGCTCACATCGGCCTGTGTAAAACTAGGCAGCGTATTCCTTCGTATGTGTAAAAGTGGTTTACGCAAAGGAAATGGCAGTAAATGACAGCCTGGTTTGCAGTGCCGCGCCATCATGATACCCGTCGCTTGGGTTATCGTGCTGTACTCTTTGTCAGGAGTCCAGACGTCAGGTTCATTGCGTGATCTGACAGGTTCATTTCGAAGAATATGAAGCGTTCCTCGTACACTTCAATACTGTATTGAAAGCGGATGAGTTTTACGCCATATAGGCGATGAAGCACCCTGTTTACGCTGAAGTAGCCTGGACATACTACATTACGCGAATGGTCCTTGAGCCTATATTTTTATGCTGTGCTCAACGGAAAAGCTCTGTTGCACGTCTGATGGCTCTGAGGTCCTCTGTTTACGCTGTCCTGCATCTAGTTGCTGCGTATAGCTATCCAGCGTATTTTTCATTCTTCTACAGTTACCACTATATAAAATATGCACCTAATAAATACATAGTAATATACACACATACATAGTAATATGTATATACATAACTCTACATATATTTTTACCTATATATAATCATACAACAATATGTAACACAAATTATATAAATAGAAATATAACAACATATAATTATCTATTGAACATATACATATCTATACATACACATATATATAATTATACTTACATGTAGAAGAACAGCCACATAATAATATATACACATATAGTATATACATTGATACATGGATCTAAGACACAATATTTTCTAATTATAATTACACAACAATATATATATATATATATATATATATATATATATATATATATATAATTTTACATCACAAAGACAAGAGAAATAGATCTACAATTTAAATTACACAAACACATGGATCGTATCACCCCGTATCCCACTAGATCTAGGATACACATGCGACACGAGTCCACCACACATCCAAACATACCTCGAAGGACACGAACAAGAAATATATATTATTTATGAACAATACGAAGAGTTAAACATAAATCTACGTGTCCGTGTCAAAATATGACATGTACAAAGTCCCGTGTCGGAGAAAAAACCCCTAAATCAACACGTATTACCAAATTATTGGGATACGACCTACATGTACCCAATTGTGGATACGACACTAGCTCCAAACACACAAGCACATGCCAAATTGATCTATAGGACCAATTGACACACACAACAAATGTTAATCTCGAAATTCTCCCAAAATTGACACAAAAAGTACCATAACTTTCTCAATATGCCTCCTATGAATACAAAACCAAATCCTTTGTGTAGCCTATACATATGGGTTAATTTTTTATGGTTAAATCTCAGATTTAGAATCTAATTTAAGAGGAAAAACTTAATTTTATCTATTAAGAGATGGATTCCCAATGAAACCTCTAAATGTGATAAAATTGGCCTCCAACTTGTAGATTCTTGCTCCTCTTTGTAGATCCTTACTTTTTTCTTCTAGATTCTTGCTCCACTAGCCTCCAATGGTGATTTGGGAAGGAATTGAGATAAAATTTTGTAGAAAAATAAAGTGGGAATGAAAAATTTTGGTTGAGGGAAATTCTAGATCTAGTTTCCAAATGAAAGAAGGAGAGAGAAATTAATTCTCCCTCTCTATATAGGCCGACCCCTCTTTCCTCTCCCTCAAGCTACTATGAATTGTCCAATATACCCCTTGGGGCCTCTCATGAAGAAATAATTAAGGAGGAAAGCTTCTAGTCTAATAGTTTAATTAATTTAATCCATCTCCTTAACAATGGGCTTTCTAAATTGGCTAAATTCTATCAATTAATACATGTTGGTCCATGAGTCTAAACTAAACTAGTTAGGCCCACTAACACAAGTCCAAAATAGATAACTAACATCTAACAACAATTAAATAATACAACAAATAATTATTTATCATGCACAAAATTTAATTAAATATGAAATTACTAAAATATCCTTTTCTAGAAAATGTGGTAGTGACAGTTGTGGTGTTGGGAATAAAGAATGAATGGAAAGCTGCCATGTTTCTCATGGGAAAATGAGGAAGAAGGAGAGGGAGCCGACAAATAAAGTTGGGTGATAAGTCAAAGGGGAAGGACTGAAATTCGGTGGAGGTTTTCCTCTCCATTCACCAACTCATTTGCATTATGCAAATAAACCCTCCTACATCATGAATTTATTTTAATACAAATTTTCAAACTAAAAATTTACATAAACCTATATACTTATATATGTCCATACTTTTGAATATACTTAAATACATATATATGAATCTAATAAAATAAAAATAAAATACAGTTATGACAGCTAGTGTTGACACGGTGCTTAGGCTGGTCTCACATAGACTATGGTCTAAAGATATATTATTTATTGATCTTACTCGATGTTAGGTTGGGTTAAGAATCTTAATGATGCATGATCGAGTTAAGAATTAACTTTCCTTGACACAAGCTCGGTTAATGACTGCAGCAAGTACGTTATAGGAAAGTGTGCTAGGTTTCACACACTCTTTTCGCAAGACCTTACAAATAAGATAGTACTAATAAGCTTTTGTTTCTTAATTAAATTGCAAAAAAAATTATCCCATGTGACCTAATGTTTCCCCCTCCCCATGGTGCAACCTAGCTAGCAATCACAAACAACCAATCAGTAACCTATACTATTGCAAATACAAAAGTATGTGTTCAATCCGTTCACGACATGATACAAAGAAACCAAATTAAGGAATATTCATCACAACAAATATCCTTGACTAAAAAATGATTATGGCTTGAGGATTTAGTTTCACTTGTGTGCCCATATATCTATATCCTACATGACCTAGAGTCCAAATATCGTCTCCTACATGTTTAGGGTTACCACGAGTCTGTTGCTAACCTATCATAAATTGATTTTTGAATACGCAACTATGCCGAACTTTTTGGATGAAATTGCATTTAACTATTTTCAAGGGGAGAGATGGTTATCTTCCGAATTTTGGAAAAAATCTGGCAATCTATTTTGTATTTCTTGCTTCGAAAGCATGTTATATAAAATCTCCTCAGTTGATACATTCACACATGAATTCATAATAGAAGTTAATATCATGAATTAAAGTGAGGATTGTAAGAATTCTTACCAAAAGTGATTTATTTGACCATGTCATGCATACATAGTGAGTGATCGCTCTAAAGCACAATTAAGACTTATAACAAGAAAGTTAGTATAAGCTTAGAACTATTGATACGTACCTAATCAAGTCATATGACTAATTTGTCTATAATGGACTCTAAGGTTGATGGTTATTTGACGTCACATGCTTGGATTTGAGCGTTAACTGATTTGTAAGAAATTCATCCAAAATAGGAAATGAAAACCAAAATTTAGTGTTTTCGAACAATATCGATCCGTATAGGATTGAATATTAAGTCACTAAATAAGGTTATATGTAATTATAAGATATTAATTTGAGTCCGCTACCTTAGATATATGTTGGATTTCTGGCTAAATTGGTGAAGATTGGGTATGTCGCCTATTTTTAGTCCCGACACAATAATATAATTTTACCTAAACCAATTATAATTAATCTAAGTTAGTGTAGCATTCGCTACCGAATAACCCTAATTAATTAAATCATCAATTAGAAAAAGTATAATTTAGGCAATTAATATTAGAATCAATGGCAACCCTTTAGAAATAGTTAGAACATCCTAAAATTTAATTAGATTTTTTATTAATTTTCTAACAAATTGTAGTAATTAAAATAATTTTAAATTATTAAACAATAATTAAAATACAGTTTTCACGAAATTATGGTAGGAATCCATGATGATATTTTTGTCCAAAAATTTATTTTTAGAGTTATTATAGCATAATATTTTTTCATATATTTTTTTGGAATTTTTCTAAATCTACTTACTATTTTTTAATAATTTATTTAGCCTAAAAATTATTTATTAAATAAATTTCTGAATTCTATTCTATTAGTGCATGCACCCACAATGCACCTATTGGTGATATGACGTGAAGGATTTGGGTACATGTGGGATATTCATGTATTTACATCTTAATGCATGAATAGTGTTGTACATTCTGTAGTGCATGAACAAATCTGCTATAAATATAGGGTTAACAACACTGGAAACCAAATACAGTCAAATGCTGTGGAGTTATAGGATTCTTTGCCCATGACCACATAGCAATGGGGTCTGTGATGGAGATGGCGAGAGAACGTAGAACGACATGCGTAAATTGAAGATCCCCAGCTACCATGGGGGCACTGGCAAAGACGAAGGTCTTCTTGAGGATCAGAGTTCAATCCCACATCAAAATTTTATTATTATGATACTGCTATTCCATAAAGGGAAGTGCAATTGATGTGTGAAGAAGATGGTCATGAGCCTTCATTCCACATGAAACAGTCGCCAACAGAGGAGGCGTAAAGGATTAAGTGACAGGGCCTCTCCGAAGGTTCGTTTGTTCTATCCGGAATTAATTTTAGTTGTTGTTCTTAATCAAAAAATAATAACAATGGAAGCATATAGAATTTTTTTTCTTCTTCTTGTGTTGAAGTCATTCTAGATTTTCAAACTGTTGTCTCTTTGGGAACTTTTTATTTCAAGTTAAGAATATTTAAATCGTAATGATTGACAAAACATTAATCTCATGCATGTAGTGTAAATTCGAATTACGCTCTCTAAAAGGAATAAATATTAATTTGTCAAGTTCCATAGAGGATTTCAATGAAGCGATTGCTTAAATTAAACATAATTAGTTATTCTTCAACGTTAAGAAGTACACTTCCAATGTTAGTGACGTGTCATATTTATAATACAAAGTTCTTTCTTATTTGAGTTTCACTTTGGTCTAAGAAATGAATCAGAATTTGAAGTCGATTTACAAAGTCTTTTGGATGTCATTAATTAGGATCTTAGGAGTATGCAATCTAAAAGTGGAGATGAAATTACCTCAGCCGTTCCTCATAATTTTAGTGACCATTTTACTTGGTCAATCTTAAACAATAGCATATTTGGTGGGAAAATCAAGGTGAAGTCCAACCTTTCTTATTATAGTACATATATAAAATCTTTCATGCCATCAGCACTACTGAAATTTCTGTAAAAAGTAGCTAGGGTGGACCTTAACAAAGCATAGCTAGATTATATGATTCCATTAGTTGGTATTTATCTGAACACATTAGGATTTACTATTGTTGCTTTGTTTCTTGATTGTTTACTGCCAAATTTAAGTTGGGTTATCATGAAATAAACTTTTTATGGGAAAAGAATGATTTGAGAAGAGAATTGATAATAATCTGACGGGGAATATGGTGAAATTAAAACCAGAGTTGATGCAGATGACATCGACGATCAAGAGAATTAGCTAGTTTCTACTGTATCAAAGTTTTACTCAGTTTCCTGTTCTTTTTCTGATTGCTAATGCTCGATAATACATACATACATACATCATACATACATACATGTATCGTTAGGGAGTGGAGAGGCAGGCTGAGGCAGGTGGTTCGCCATAATCTAGAGTACTGGTGCAAGTCTAATGAGCAGCATATATCTTGTAACTGTTTTCTGCATACTAATACTATTTTTCAATACAAACTTCTTCTTGTGTTGAAGTCATTTTAGATTTTCAAACTGTCTCTCTTTGGGAACTTTTTCTAGATATCCTTGACTTAAATGATTATTGCTTGAGGATTTATTTCACTTGCGTGTCCATGTATCCATGTCCTATACGACCTAGAGTCCAAGTACCGTCTCCTACATGTTATAGGATTTTCACGAGTCCGTTGCTAACCTAGCGTAAATTGATTTTTGAATACACGACTATTCCTAACTTTTTGGGTGAAATTACATTGAACTATTTTTAAGACGAGAGATGGTTATCTTTCAAATTTTGGAAAAATCTGAGAGACACCTTTGTATTTATTGCTCCGAAATTAGGATATATAATAATCTATATGAGATCCGAAACACCTCTCCGTATAATTCACCACAATATCTCCTCAGGGGATACATTCATACCAGAATTTACAAAAGAAGTTAATATCATGAATTAAATCAAGGATTGTAAGAATTCTTACCAAAAGTGATTTATTTGACTATGTACGTCGAGCATACGTACACAAAGAGAGTGTGATCGCTGTAAAGCACAATTAAGGCTTAAAACATGAAAGTAAGCATAAGTTCATAAAGCTTAGAAATATCGATACCTAATCAAGTCGCATGATTAATTTGTTTATAATGGACTCTAAGGTTGCTTGTTATTTGACGTCACATGCTTGAATTTGAGCGTTATACTAATATGTAAGAAATTCGCCAAAAATAGGACTGAAAATAAAAATTTAGGGTTTTTCGAACATCGGCGATCGCTATAGGATTGAACATTAAGTCTCTAAATAAGGTTATATGTAATTAGATATTAATTACTTCGAGTTTGATATAATAGTAAGAACAACCGTCAATCAGAATAAGTATAATTTGGGTAATTCGGGGTTGGAATCAACGAAAATCCTTTAGAAATAGTTAGAACAACTGAAATCGAAATTATAATTTTTAGAATTTTCTGATAAATTTAGTAATTAAAATAATTTGAAAATATTAAATAATAATTAAAATGCAGCTTCCAGAAAAATATGGCACGAATCCATGATAATATTTTTGTCCAAAAAATTATTTTTAGAATTATTGTAGCATAATATTATTTCCTATACCTTTTGGAAATTTTCTGAATTTACTTACTATTTTTAATAATTTAATTAGCCTAAAAACTATTTATTAAGTAAATTTCTGAATTCTATTCTATTAGTGCATGCACGTACAATGCAGCCATTGGTGATGTGATGTGAAGGATTTGGATACATGTCGATATTCATGTACTTACATCTGTAGTGCATGAATAATGTTCATTATGTAGTGCATGAACAATATCAAAATTACCAACTGTTAGTGAATCAAAAGATTTTTGGAAACACTGAATCTGCTATAAATAGAGGGTTAGCAACACCAAACATAGTCAAATGCTGCAAAGTTAAATAGCTTCTCTGCCCATGACCACATAGCATTGTGGTCTGTTGTGGAGAAGGCCATGTGGAAATTGGCAATCCCTACCAAAGGGGAAGTGGCAAAGACGAAGGTCATCTTGAGGTTCAGAGTTCAATCCCACATCAATGATTTCATCTCATGTTGATGCTATTCCATAAAGGGAAGTGCAACTGAAGCTAGATGAAGATTGTCACCGGCATCAATCCACATCTATCTGTTGCCAACAGAGGAGGTGTGAAGGATCCAGTGATAGAGCCAGTCCGGAGGTTTGAATTGTCCTATTTGGAGCTAATTTTAGTTGCCGATTGATTCTTATTGAAAAAATAACAACAATAAAAGCATGTAGAATTTTTTGTTGTTGATAAAATCAAGATGTTGTAAGCAGAGGAAAAGTCTTGTCGGACATCTGGACTGGCTGTGTCCAATGATCATTAAGTCTGCCTCCTAGAGGAATACTAGAAGGACCCAGTAACCAAACATCCGCGTCCTAGAGCATTCTAGAAGGATACAGCGACCAAATCTTTAGGTTCTCCTTCATCCAGAGTGGTGCAAGTCTAATGAGCAGCATATAGCTTGGAACTATTTTCTGCATACTATTTTTCAATACAAACTTCTTCTTCTGTTGAAGTCCTACATTTTCAAACTGTTCTCTTTCGGAACTTTCTCTTTCAAGTTAATTTCTCCACCAACAACTAAGAATTTTTAAATGGTAATGACGACAAAACATTAATCTCATGCTTGTAGTGTAAATTCCAATTATACTCTCTAAAAGGAATATAAATCTTAATGTGTCAAGTACCATAGATGATTTCTATGAAGCAATTGCTTAAATTGTAATATAATCGGTTATTATTCAAAACTTACCACTGAACTTGGGTCAAAAAGAAATTTATCACTAACTAGTTACATGTACCTGTACCTGCGTTGCACATATTTTTAATGCAAGTATTGTTCGTCAAGAAAAATTTATATTGGGCTTGTTTATTTCGTATTTTAATTTTTGGCTTAATTGGTAAGCAATATATAGGTTACTTATAAAACTTGGTAACCATTTTTTTTGGAAATGTCTAAAAGATTTAAGGACGTCAATATTGCAGTAAGTTGAATTTAGCAAACAATAATATTTTCAAAATACATGCACTTGTTATGCAGATTGTGCACAAAACAACATAAGTACATGATTTAAAGGAAAAAAAAAAAGAATGTATGGAAAAGGGTAATTTTATTTTTATTTGGCATTAAATCTACTATTATGATCTCCGTAGTACCTATGTAACCAATATAGTATAAAGGTCTATCATGCCTATTATTCTTTAATAACATATCCTCCTGAGAGAAGATTATGTTAGTAATCTTCTCCATAATGCTATGGCAATGGGGACAGGCAACTGGATCTTCAGCAGGGGCTTTAATCTGGGCCAATTAAGAGTCGACGTGTAGCAACGCTTCACTCAGTGCATCACTTGTCTCTTTTAAGAGATAACGTAGGTCGAAGACTGACAACCTTGCAGGAGTATTGTCAAGCTGTACCAATATGTCAAAGTTAGGGGGCTTGTCGAGCCCTTGAAGAGGATTCTTTGTCAAGAATTTGTCGAATCGAACCTTCATTTGCTTGGAGTTGTCCATTGTCGGGTTGGGTGGTCATGCTTCAGGTGCAGCCGGAGAAGCAGGCGTGGGACTTGAAGGAGTAGCATCCTCCAGAATTGGGTCATAGGTCCGTAGGTAAGCCTTACCGGACCTACTTTCACCGGATAGGGCTTTATCGACAGATGTAGGAAGAACCATGTTATATAATTTATTCTTCTTCACACCATGGATCTTCTTAGCCCTGTTCTTCCTTTCCTTCATTTGTTCTGTTCTGGAACTAGAGGATTAGTCTCTTGTTCCATATATAGAACGATGTCAAGATGAAGCCACATGATCTTACCACACAGACTGGTGAATGGTACCAGCCCCTTTGCTTGGTTATGGGCTGGTGGAAGATTAACAATCTCCAATGTTACCTTGGGAATCGGGATGACACCGTCTTAGACCTCCAATTGTACAACCCCGTTCCCCCGAAGCGGGGAGCGCGGCTAAGAAAAACTGTCGGTATTGGTTGATCGGGACAGATTAAATCAAGATTATTTTCTCATTATGGATTGGTTTCTTCGGAATCAAGTTCCACATTCAACAGATCGTGCCTTGAGGAATGACTCAGCGGCAGAGTCGCGAGGGATCTTTCCATTGCATTGGTTTTTGTTGCTCATTTTTGATGCAGCTATCCGTGTTGTGCTTATTATAACATAATGTCTTTGCCTTGTGTCGTGCAATATTAGGCACACACGGCATCATGTCCGAGGACGATTATCAATTATATGAAATTAGGACGTGACACTAATAATGGAAAATCACCAAACTACAGAGACACCATGTTGGCAGTGACTTTCTTCTCGTCGGAGTGGAGGGTGATAGTTTTAGAGTCTACCAATTGCTGGATTCTCCTTTTCAGAATGTAACAATCCATGGTAGCATGGTGTACATACGGATGAAATAGGTAGTACTTAGGGTCATTAGTTTGACCCGGTTCTTCCGGTCTTTTGATGTCGGGCAGATTAAGCTTGTTGCTCTTAATCAGTACATGGAAGATGTCAAACATCATCATCATCATCATCAAAGGAGAATGTCACCTTGGACTTTGAGTCATTAGAAGACTTCTGCTTGGATTGGGAAGCACCTTTGGATATGTCAACAACAAGGGCCTCATTCCCTTTATTGTTGCGGTTATTATTGTTATTATTACTTTGGGGATGCTTTCCCTGTCATTAAAATTGGGTAGCTTTAACCCAAGAATCTTCAAGTCATCGAATGAATTTTCAGTTGTGTTGACGTTGTCAATGAAGGTGGACCACTGTCATATTTGGCTGGTCCTAAGCAGAACTTCACTGTCAGGAGCAGGTTATGCCTGCAAGTATCCATGAGCATGGAATCTGGAACACCAGGGGGCATCTTCAGAGCGAGTCATCTGAAGCTTTCTATGAAGTCGCATAATGGCTCATTCTCTCTTTGCTTTGTGGCGATAAGAGTTGACATATTGACTTCCATGTCTCCTTCACAGAACCTAGAGAGGAATATCCTCTCCAAGTCCTTGAATATTTTATATACAATTATTGGGTAGATTACAAAACCATTCAAAGGCTACCCCCTGTAGGGTACCAACAAATAGCTAGGTAAGGAGTGCGTCGCCCTTAGGTAAATGCACTATCTGTGATTCGAAATAGTTCATGTGTTGACGGGTGACTTCAATCTGTCAAATGGGAGCAACGACTGCGGCTTGTACTTGGGTGGGCAAACAATATTATTTCACTCATGAGGGTATGGATGTGATATCCCTAACTTCAGGAGATTATCCAGGTGATTCATATTGTCGAGTCCGATACGTAGCTCCTGGATAGGTTCTTGTGTATCGACTGTTTGTAGAATAGCAGTTGATTGTATAGTAGCAGGTGGGTTTCTTTGCATGACTAGCGTAAAACCAATCCTAGCATTGAGAGGGTTGGGGGGAGGTACAATAGAGTCCTCATCGTTTGTTGGATCCTGATTAATTTGTTTGACCATGTGTTGGCTGATGCGGTACAACCAGGCCTGCTCGGATTTCTAGCATTGCTTGTTGCATTGTTTGTATTGAGGTGCTTATATCTTATACCATAGTTTCTAAAACATTAAGGTGTTGCTGGTCACTACTGCCCTCCTTATTGTTGTTATCATTCAGGTACATAGGAACTATATGTAGACTGACAAATGGGGCAGTGTAGCTAGAGCCTACATTGTATGGTTTATATTTTTGAGGTACATTATCCTCAGAAAAGCTTGTCATCATTGCATCATCTTCAGAGTTGGGAGAATTACTACCCTAGTTTATGACGCTGTGCTAGCTACTTCAATTCGCAGAGGGATGCTTACCCCTAGTTATGGTACAATGTGGTCATGTTTGAGAGGAATACTACCCCTAATTGAGACTCATCGTCTTGGGGCCTAGGTCTGGGCTCTTTAGTTGATTGTCATAACCTTAAGCGAGTACATTGAAATACTCCCTCTGAAGAAATAGAAAGCTGGCCCGCTAAGGGAGTTCTTGTTCTTTGTGAAGAAGAAATTGGATCCATCATATTTTGCTGTTGACTTTGTTTTTTCTTGGTACACTGACCGGAGCAGGAGGGTTGGTCGGACCCACCTTTGGATTTTTCTTCTTTAGGTTAGGTCTGCTAGTAGGAGGAGACCCCGAAGATGCGTAGCATGAGGCAAAGGAAAACTCTTCTTCTTATACCTGTCTCCTGAAACATTTTCGGGTTGATATGGTTGAGCGTAGTCGTTGAAATACGGACTACTTTGGTTGAGTTTCTACTTCTTTGGCACATCAGTAGTTGATGACTATACTAGCACAATGATGCCCCGAATGAGGCATTGTGTGAGTAGTAGTGTCCATGGCCTTGTATTTGTAACATAATACGCCACACATGTCAGATGAGAGAAATTTTACCTTTAAACCCACTTCAGGTGGATAGACTGAAATCTGCGCATAGGATTGTATGCAAGGTTGGTGCTCGCTGACCTAGTTCATGTGCATGGAAAACCCCTGCACCTTGGTCTTTTATGGAAGACTTTTGAAACAAACCTACTTCATACGCATAGCTAAGCTCTGCGTATGGGTTTATTACTACACCACGATTGGCATATGGTGACAGAGCGCATGAAGCAATTTTCCTATATAATTTTCCATCAGCGGCGCACATGAGTGTATGTGGCGCATGCTGTTCAGCAGCTCGAGCGGCTACTTGTGTGCGCATGGTTTTAGTTGGCCTGGACTTTTTTACTTTAGCACGTTGCGCGCATAGTAAAAAGAGTCTAGTTTATTGCCAAGTCCACATTCTTTGCGCATAGGATATAAAATCTTGTTGAAGACATAACCTTTCTTCTAGTGCGTGCATTGATGCCTTAGGGAGGTCGGTACAATTTAATGATCATTGGCACGCATAGTGCATGCCTCACACACATGAGTTTTTCCCTTCATGCTCATAATTTGGGAATCAACACTTTTTTTTCCAATCTGTGTCTTCTTCTTCTTCTTATCACTTTGCCAAGCGCGTATATGATGAGTAGAGAACTTAACACTCAAGTTCTTCGCATCATATTGTTTTTCTTTGCCAATACTTGAGTTTGATCACCCTATTTTTCTTGCACATAGAACGCAGTGGATGAGATTGTGGGCTAGCAGAGCCTTGGATTGCATTGCCCACAATAATGGAGCTTTTGTCAATCTCATGTGCCGACTGGAGCTTACTCTAAGAAGTGTGCGCATTACACTTCTGGGTAGTCCTATGACTATGTGCAGCCAGAGAAGTAGGCATAGGCTGCACATAGATTGGCTCTGCGGTCGACAACACCTTTATTGGGGACATATCTTCTGCAATCTTTGGGTTCAAAGCACGTGCTTTTGGAACCCAAATCTTGTGAGAGAACTTTGGTTTTGCCGTCCTTGGCGAGGGACTTGAGCTATCCTCCGAGAGCATCATTTCAAAAGTTTGTTGGTCAAATTTCACAACCAACATCTTCTGAGTTGAGCCTATCTTCATGGCGTCAGATTGTGTCACTACCTTCTCGTCGGTGGAGAAGGTTTTTCCCAGTAGAGTCACCATTTTTTATTACAAAAAAGAGACTGCATTCTTTATTTCAAAACAAAACAAATAAAAAGAATTTATTACTAAAATTCTGAGTACAAAAGATCTAAAAAATGTGATAATGGAAATCAAGTCTTGCAGTTGACTTCTTTACTTCGACGATGATCTGAGAACAAAGATTTGAGAGAATTTGCTAACTCTGGCACTTGGGCACAAATATGTAGTAAGGAGGCTTAACACTGGAATCTTACGTTTATCTCTGATATTTTGAAAATCACATTTTCCTGCTATTTATACCCATTATACTGTAACGGCTATGCGTGCATAGAATATGAAAAGATATTATTTTATATTTTTGGCGCATAGTAATATGACTATGCATAGGATTCTGCAATAATTGCGATGCATGAAGCGAATTTGAACGTATGCTCATATCACGGTCTACCCGACACGTGTCATGCATTATAATATGTTCAAAATCTCACATTAATGTGGGAATGCATCTTTAATGTGAATTTAAATGCATGTGCATTAAATGAAAAATTAAACATATGCTCTACTGCATAAGATTTAAAGAGTGAGACAACTGTTTGTATGCGCTTTCATGGTCAAGGGCATAGGATCTCATCGCACAGTGCCATATGGCAGTGCTCTGTTGTATACATATATGACATAATAATTGTGCTGATATAAGCACTGACTTTTTATACGTAATAGTCGTATGCACGAATTGTATAGTGGCACAACTTTTAATGCGTTGTTCGACTGACTTATGTGGCTAGGTAGTATGCGTCTAAGGCCCTTTCCTCATAAACTTCCGAAGAATCACTATCCTCGACGCATAAGTTCTAGCACATAACGCATGGCCTGTAGTGCCCTGCTCCACGTTGGTACTATATACAAGAGATATCTCTTTGCTGGCTCGAGCAGAAGCCTTCTCGAAGAGTTTTCTGATCGAAACACGAGACAATTGATCTGGGTGAATGGACAGAACTTTATTCTCTGATTCTTGCATGCCTTAATAATGAATCTGAGTTTTATACTACTTATTCTAAAAAGATAGTTTTTGTAAGAAGAATGATAGAACCTGACTCTGCATGCTTAATAAAAGAACTCGTATTGCTTGTCTAATGAACGAACCCTTGCCATGCTAAGAAAAGATAGAAATGTTGTATGTTACACGGACACCACTGTTAAACGAACCATTGCTATGCTTATAAGAAGAGTAAAAGATTTCTCGAACTTGTCTAACCATAGTATGCTAAGTAAGAGTAGTATTTGCATACTTAGTTATAAAAGAGATAGAATAACTGCAGCCATACTTGCTTAAATGGATATTTCTTTCCTGTTCCTTATCATACTGAAAGAGATAAAAATTGCATGCTAGATTTATAGAACTTCTTCTTGCTTGTTACTTATTAAAAGAACTAGACTGCTTGAACATAGAATTCATTTAAACTCGTCTAGAGTATTGAAGGCTACGTACCCTGTACATCGATGGATACGTGCCACGTACATCGATGGTTACGAACGACCGTACATCAATACAATCAGATTGAAGAAGAGCTAGTATAGAAGAATTGCTTGTTCATTGTCTGCTTGCATCATATAGTGTTATCTGATAGAAGTACATTCATGCATTGGTTTGATAACTTGTGCACACGGTTTATCTCTCGAGCGGTTCCTGGGGCACTGAGGATCGTTTGACCTGGAAGAGATCTGGATACCTGAGGTATGGTGTCCTTGATTTACGAGAAGGGTAATAAGTTATTAGCAAGCAGGGCAAGAAGATCCACTTGCTGATCCCAGGGATCCAATACTCGGGAACCATCATATAGTTAGGGAGCATGCTAGGACTTTAGCCTTCTTGTATACCTAACTATTTAATGCAAGGACGAGCAGGAAATAAAACCCTTATGATTATGCAAATTGTTGCTGACTTGTATGTCTGTTGCAGGGATAACCGTCCGACCGAGGGTAAGAATCACTGAATAAGTGATGTTCTCATTATAGAATTTTTTTTACTATCTTGTGTTGCTCTTAGACTGGCATGTTTAATTTGAATATTCTGCTATCAATTAAACTGAATAGAATAGTCCACTAGAGATAGTTTATGTTCCTAAGAAATGTACATGGCTCACAATACATATTGCACACTATACGATAGAACAGTCCCTATAGCATGCTTGAATGTATTAAATATACAAACTTTTTTCAAAGATATGTTTTCGAAAGAAGTAACCTGACTCTAATCTTGTACTGCATGAAATGAACCTAGGTAAAAGTAGCAAGATCACTAGTAATAAAATATTTTATAACATGCTTACTTAGTGTTGGTTTTAGAGAGTGTTACTTCTGTTCGTTGATTTTATACTCACCAGTACTTTCCCCATAGTGCTGACCCCCCACCAGTTTGCTTATTCGCCGATACTGGATCGTCCGAAGAAGTGATAACATATTCTCATCCTCAGGAGCCAGAGATCTGGGTCAATGCCTTGAGCTGTATCGAGATATTTTGAGCTACTTTTGTATAAATAAATATAATGTATGGAATGATGTCATTGTAATCGAGAGAAAGAGAGAGCGTTGCTTGTAACACATCTTAAATATCAATAAAGAGCTTGTTTCCTTATGCCATTGTGTTCATTACTTTTCTGCAATATTGTGCTGCTGCTTCCACCTTGAATAGCTTACTTGTCTTGTTCAAAGCTTTGGCCTTGTGCAAGCACAACTTAGGTTTGTATGACATCATGCCCATGCAAGGATGATCGTTTCTTTAAGGTGCCATGCGAGGACGATCGGCCCCTTGCTGGAATCGGGGCATGACATAATGGTATCAGAGCAACTCGACCCTTTGGCCATTCCGCTACTTTGCTTCAACTTAAGATGTTTGTAAACCCTCTCGACCAAATTTAGGTATACTTAGATTAGAGAGAGATTATGGTTAGTTTGGAGATATTTAGAATTAGAATATGATATTTTAATTAACTATACAAAAATTCGTATCACTTGGTGCACCTTGTCGTTGCTTCGATATTTGGAGTGCTACTCTACCTTTTGACTTCCAACAAATTTTATACCCTTGACCTAGACGTGTCAGTCTTCCATTTTGACCTTTGTGTCACTCATAAATACCCTCCCTTGTGCTTTATTTTAATCGCACAACAATCGTCAAATAATATCTAATTTTAAACCCAAATTTTGCACCTATGTCCATTCCAATCGAAATAGGAGACACAATATCGACCCGTTTCATACAACCAAAAATATGACGATAATCTATTTCGAGTCTACAATGTACATGATACTTGGTTCAATCCCAATTGAGACCCCATGCACTTCCAATTTATTAAAAAATATCGAGGACATGATTTATATTTATTTTGGGACAACAGACTCAACCTAACTCAAAACTAGACCAAACACCAACCCAAACACACACTCACACCCCCAAGGCTTATACAAAATACCACACACCAATTTCTCCTACTAAAACACACCAAACATGGCTTCTACCCTCATCAAATCCTTATTTTCTCTTATTTGTAAACACCCAAACAATTAGAGACCTAAGTGCAAATATAATCCTAGGTGGCAATCTCCTATAGGAGCAAACCAAATGAAGGAAACCACTTGGTCATGCTTGACCGGTCATGTGGCCCACTCTCTCCCCCTTTGTTTTTATGTGAATATTCAACCTAACTTATAATCTATCTCCACCCTCAATTCAAATCCCAACCCATCACCTCCATCCTTTCTTTCATGAAAACCCACACCATTCCTAGGGAACCTAGCCCTAATCCCCAAGTACCCTCTTTCTTCATTAAATATAATAATCTCTCCCCTCCATTTAATGCACTCTCTATCTCTCTCTCTCCCTAAACATTCACTCATTCCCTCCCCCCCTCCAAAACCGAGAGCAACTTTCCCTCCTCCCTCTTCCACCACCATCACCTCCATTAACAACCACCATCACTACCGTTAACCACCACCATCACCACCGTTAACCACCACCATCACCACCATTAACGCCACTGCCACCTCCTCCTCCTTCTCACAGTCGAGCACCTTTCTTCCCCATCGACAGGGCCACCTCACGCTGGCGACAACAGCTCCGTTGACAGGAGAAGCCCCCAACCGAGCACCTCTTTCCTCCCCTCTCCATTCAAGTTCACTTGGTAACTCCCTCTTCTTCCATACTCCTTCAACTTGTTCTTCTCCAATATACTTCATCATCTTATTCCTTTTTATTATGAACACTATGGGATACTTGCACCACACATGGTAATCACTTGTGAACCACTTACTAAATCTGATTTTTAACCCATGTTAAGTCCCAAATATTCTCAAATTTTGATGTTTAAAGGTAGGATTATGTACCTTGATATTATCATGTATATTGTGAATGAGATTATATTAGTTTTGGTTAGTGAATAATGGGTTTGTAAATTTTAGCACATAATGAGGAAGGAATCTATTGTTCTATGTTTTAAAACATGTTTTAACAACATATAAATGAAGGGCATAGTACCTAGATAGGTTATGTGGATTTTTAGGTTCTAATACATGTAACACCTTGTTTTATGTAGTATTTTACACCTATTTTACTTAAATATCCAGATTTGATTAACTTGGGAACACATGACATTTGGCATTTCATAATGGGTAGATACATAAAAATATTGTAGAGTTTTGACTATTGAACTTAAGGGTATAGTATGTGACACTTACATGATTATGGTGTGCTTTACCCTACCACGAGATCAATACCTAAAGTTGTGACCATATATTTTAGGTTAATACTATGATTAGAGGGACTTAACACTTGTGCATTTTAGGCTCTTGCCTAGTCAACCCTGTTTGTTGACCTAGTTAGAACCTCATAATAGAGTTAGTTCCAGGCAAGGGTTATAGATTTACTCGTAGCACATCTCAGTATAATAACTGATGGATATTTTATTATATTATATTTAGGCTTGTTGGATCGTTCAGACGAGACGTTGGGAGCAGGACTTTTGTATTCGCAGCTTCAGGATTCAGGCAAGTATACCTTACCTTATTCACTATTTAATTCAAGTTATTAAATATTGCATGAGTTGCTATTATTGCAAATATTATATATATAACTGTGCGCATCCGAGAATGACTTGGGGCAGTCGACGATTGCGTCGATAAGCAGTGTAGCGACTTAGTCTCTAGCAGACTCACCTAATATTGTGGAGATATTCTGATATCTTCCAAGACCCTGACACTTCTTACACTCATCACGATAACAAACTTATGTTATAATGCGAGTTGGTGTACCCAACTAGCTATCGGTGCGTGCGATATGCCTCACGGTATAGTGCGTAGTCATGTTAGTTCTAGTTATTTGCGACCTGGTATGATAGTCACGAAGTATGCACATCGTGTATTCGACTGATACATTTGTATTAGGTAGGGAGAACAACTGGTAGGTGTATAGGATACACACATTTGTATCTTTAGAGTCTAGAGGAGCTACATAACTAATGATCCTCTATATTCAGATGCCACATTCTTCGGAATGTTGTGGTTTGAATACTCAGATGCCGCATTTTACGGAACGTTATGGTTTGTACATTCAGATTCTGCATTCTATAAAGCGTTATGGTTTTTTATATTCAAATGCCTCGTTCTTCGGAGCGTTATGGTTTTATACATTTATGCCTACACCTACCCACACGTACCAAGGTTGTCCTCAGTTTGCATTCACTTAGATGGTTAGCACACCCTCTTTACTTATTCAGTATTTATATTTGGCATGCATTTTTGTATCTTGTTATGTCCCTCTGAGGATCTGGTATCCTTTCAGATCAGGACGAGGCATACTACTCAACCACGTACGAGCCCGAACATGAGACAACGTACGCTACAGAGGAGGAGCTTGAGGTGCTGCCTTCAGAGTTCCCCTGATCATCGGTAGGCCTTCCGCCTAGGACTGGAGCATCTTTACCTAGTTAGCTGATGTTCTTGTCCACTTATCTTATCTATCTTTCCGTACTTTTATTTATTATTATATTCAGTGGGTTTGTCCCCATCAGACTTATTTGGGTTGTATTATGACATTCAGACTCCTTATGTTACGTTTCTAGTATTTATTTTAGTATTTTTTACTTATGTTCTATGGATGAGATTAGTTGTACCTATTACATGTGTAGTATTAGTTGTGGACTTTGTTCCACATTCACAACATAGTACACCAAGATAGGGCCATTAAATTGGTAACCTAATCTAGATGTATTAACTGGCCTAGTTACATGTCGGTTCCATTATATTTTGGGTCTGGGGTGTGATATGGTTTTAGTGGTGGCTGTAAACCCCCTCACCCAAAATAGATATTTTGTGTGTATTTTATATTATTATATTTATTATAGATTATTTTAAATATTGAATTACTTTAGAGTATTCTCTTAGTTAATTAGAAAATAATTTTTTTAGTATATTTACTTATGTAAATATTTATTTAGATTCATTTTTAGGCTATTTTAGATTTTTGGAGATTTTTCTAGAATTTTTAGGTAATTAAAACATAGGGAACCTAAATTTCTAAGACTTCCATGATTTACTATGGGTCCATACTTGCATATTATTTCTACCAAATATTTATTTTAGGTTAAAATATTTAACTATATTTTTCTGTAAGTTATTTAGAATTTTAAGAAATTTATTTAGATTTTTGAAATTATTAGGATTTATTTGGATATATATAGTCATAATATTAGATAGATGATAATTTAGTGTTAATAGATATTAATAAGATTATATATAAATTATTTGAAATATCTTTAATTTTATTTAAGATAATAAATTATTGAGATAAACTCAAACTCTATTTTAAATTAATTTAAATCCTGAGCCTACTAGGAAAGCAACTTCATGCATATCCTATCCTTATTTAAACTGATTATGAACCGTTTGAAGTTGTTTGAAATCAGACACATTTTGGTATTTTCGAGAATTTGGGAGATCCTAAACTCAGAATTATGAACCGTTTGAAGTTTCGGAAAGCTGACATGATGAAATTCCAGAAAAGTATTTTTCCAGAATTTAAAATATAAGTTTATTCTACTGTAAAATTTGTGCAACATAGACGTAAATAGAAAACCACCAAAAACTATCATCTGTGCGCCCTAGTGGACATAACTCTTTACCGACTTGTGATTTTATGAAACCGTCGAATATGGTGTTCATGTAGTATTGAAATCTATAGGATTCCATACACAAATCCAGGATTTGAGTTGGTTGACTTTTTGGTCAACGGATTGCCTCGATTTGCGTACCATGGATCACAAATCCGTAAAGTTAACTTTCTTTGGAGCAAAATTAGGGTTTAACAATAAAATCAGATTATAATAAGGTTAAAAAACTAATTTAAGTTATTTTATTCAGAATTAAAATAAATTAAAATGGAGGAACATATTCACCCACTTTTATAATCTAACTTGTTTAATTTATGTGACGGGTAGATCAGACGACGCCTTGAGTTGGAACTTCATTCTTTTTCAGATCAGGCAAGATACCTTGCCAAATTGCTTACAGTATTTTGCATGCTTAGTATATTTCTTTATATTTATTGTATTTCTGTTTATTGATTGCATGTGTAGTTTTTTCAGTCATTACTATATATTAGATATGTTGACACACACTTGACACTTAGTATCATAGAGGACAATCAGTATGCGTATGGGCTTTAACCACTTTGGTAAACCATAGTAACTAGCTCGCACTATGGTGGTTGTGTCCGATGGTCGCTACCCTCGAGGTATGTCGATTGATGGAGTCACGAGGGTCGCTACCCCAGAGGTATGTCGGCTGATGATGTTCTAGATGGGTGTGTGAGTTGTGAGGCTTAGATCGAGTAGCCTACCCTTGCCCATACGTCAAAAAGTTGTCCTTATTTGCATTCATATAGATTGTCTTGTACAACGTACTTATATATTTTCAAATATTATGCATGTTTACTGTATTCAAATTGGCTTGCTTCTATGTATCTTGTTACGTCCCTCTGAGGACCTGGTCCATTTCCAAGTGTATCTGTTCTTGAGTTTTCGCAGGAGTGCAGATTCGGATGGTTATATATGTTTTGAGGATATCTTCTCTTCGAGCCCGTGATTATTAGCTGGTATTCTTATATTGTGTTTATTGTATTATACTTTTCCATTCGAGTTGGTAGTAGATTTATTTTCATCCAACTATCATCCTTAGATACTTATATTGGGATCTAGTTATATAGATGTTGGTTATTTATTTATATTGATTTTCTGTGGATGAGATTTAGATTGTACCCTTGTGACTTGTGATATATTTTATACCACTTGTGGATTTGATATTCATATCACAGCATACGTATGGGTTATGGTTTCCATATATTGGGTTGCCATATCCATGCGGCTGGCATGCTTACGTGTCCTAGCCCTATATATTTTGGGACTGGGGCATGACAGTGGCCCATACAGGTCCTCCTATTTTCTTGTGGTATGATGTCATGCCCGACGAGACTGTAATAGGATTATAAGTTATTAGATCACATCCACATTAATTACCATCTTTGAACCTCTTTCGTATTTAACTATTTGATTATCTGTATCATGTTTGTTTGTTTTTGTACTCATTTAATTTAGTTCTATCTCCTGTAGAGAGATAAACTTGCGTAGCGGACGCGCGACATACGGTGCCATTGTGCCATCCGATATCGCACAGAGGGAGGATAGATCCCTGGGACCACCTGGAGAGCAGGCACCACTACAGGTTCCGGCGATACCTCAGACCCCATTGATACACTGGCACCTGACTTCGTAGGATGTTCTGATATAGTAGCATGAGGGCCAGACTTCGTAGGCTGTTCCTGTTTGCCATCAAATCAAAAGGAGAACTAAAAAAAAGATTTGAGTAACAAACTAAAGAAAGTACATAGAAGTCCTAGAAGACAATCTAAGTACAAATTTATTTTTCGGGGGGGGGTAACGATGGAGGGTTAGGAGTGTAGCAACTCTCCTTACTCCGTGGATGATCCGATCCAGAAGCTCTTCTCTCTCGCTTGAGTGTAGGTTCGCAGATAGCCAGCCAGCCTTTTGTATGGGTGTGGTACCTTGTTATTTATAACCGCCATGTGGACGTTCTATGGATGTCGTATATGGTCCTTTTTGGTGGCCCCATAGGGCTAATTCAACAGCATACAGTTGTAACTGTGGCCGCACATCACGGGGAAGCTGCCACATGAGTTCGGTTAAGATATTTTGTTGATGAGATCTTAGGGTCGTTTTAACCCGTTGTGTGCGTGACTTGGTCAGCTGACCCCGTAGTCCACAAAAGTTGTACAAAGATCTCTTCTTTTGTAACAGAAAGATCCTATAGATCAGATGCCGCATAGTCCCCTTGGTTGCATGGGTATTCTGGCTACATATGAGCTCTTATTTGGGCCTTGGTCGAAGGGATACTCTGGCCGCATGTTGGCGAGGTCGCATATGTGCTCGCGTCCGCCTTTGGTCTGATGGACACTTTGGCTTCATGAGGACGAGGACGTCTAGAGTCGAGGCCGCATTTGTGCTCGCGTCTGCCCTTAGTCTGATGGACGCTTAGGCTTCATGAGGAAGAGGACACATAGAGTCGAGGCCTCATATGTTCTCTCGTCCGCCCTTGGTCTGATGGACACTTTGGCTTCATTAGGACGAGGACAAATAGAGTCGGTGCCGCATATGTTCTCTCGTCCGCCCTTGGTCTGATGGACACTTTGGCTTTATGAGGACGAGGACGAGGACGCATATAGTCGATGTCGCATATGTGCTCTCGTCTGTGGCCTCACAAAAAAAGGGGCGGGGGCCTGGGAACGTCCAAGTTTCTCATATTTATAGCCATCATGCTGATGGTTGCAACTGTGGACGCATATCACGGGTAGTCTTCCACGTAGCCTCGGTTGGGATATGCGGTTGATAAAATCTTTGAGTTTTTCTCAACCCATTGTGTGCATGACTTGGTCAACTGGACACATAGTCTGCAGTGATTGTGTGACGATCTTTTTGGTTGTAATGATACTATTTTGCAAACTGACTGTTGCATAGGGCCGTTGTCGCATACGTGCTCTTGTCTGGCCTTGGTCGAATGGACACTGTGGCCGCATGATGACAAGGTTGCATAGGTATCTAGCAACATATGTTCTCTTATTTGGACTTGTTCTGATGGACACTGTGGCCGCATGATGGCTTGGTCGCCTAGAGTCGATGTCGCATATGTGCTCTTGTCCGACCTTTGGCCTGATGGACACTTTGGATTCATGAGGATGAGGACACATAGATCTTGTCTGTATACGACTTGTAGTCTGGCCGCATGGATACACTTGCAGACTTGCTTTGGGGATCTAGACGAGTCCCTTAGCCGCATAGCTTCTCTACAGCATGACTAGAGGCAGGCTTTGAGGTCGTATCTTCTGGCGCATGGGCTCAAATTTTTTATGCTTCTACAAGACCCCTTCAAAGTTTTTAAAACTTGAACAAGTTTTGAAATACTTTAAAAAAGAAGCATGGAAGAGAGTTTTGACTTGGTCAAGAAGGCAAATATTCTATTAGAGGTAATATGGGTATAGTAGGACATTGCATTCTCTTGGGACATTCTACTGGAGAATTTTGGTAGACTTATTACCCATGATATTCCTAAAACTGGATACGGATAATAAGTTGAAATGACTGACACTATCAGGGGTCTAAAATGACGTGATAGCAGACTATTTGGAGGGATGTTTGCTCAGAGGTAACATGGACGTAGCAAACTTGGAATTCCGTTAGAGGTATCTTACTCAGAGGTAATGTATATATGGTAAAATAAACTTCTGTGGGACTGGAGTTTTTATGGAAAAATAATTCAGAGGTAAGATGGACATGATTGTTTTGAGATAATTCCGCTATAAAATTTTTGTGGACTCATCATCCTTGGTGTACCTAGGATTTAGTACAGATGATAAGTTGGAACGACTGACACCATCAGAGGTTTTATGGATGTGGTGGTAGAAAGTCTTTGGACAAGAATATTTGCTCAGAGGTAATATGGATATGGCAAACTCTTGGTTTGTGGACTTAATAACCCATGGCGTACCTTAAGTATGAATAATAAGCTGAAAAGACTAGCACTATCAGAGGTTATGCGAACGTAATAGTAGAAAATCGAAAAGCAGAACTTTACTCAGAGGTAATATGGAAATAAAAAAGTTCTAAAAATATCTTACTCAGAGGTAATGTGGACGTGGTAAGATATAACTCGGTAGGGATAAAAAAATAGGACATATGTAATGTGGACGTGACCGTTTTCTTGTGGTGGTAGATTTACTTTGCTGGGAAAAGTGGAGAGACATAGTTCAGAGGTAGTATGGACGTGAACTGATCGATACCGATATTTTTGGTAGAAAAAAAAGGAAATAAGCCAGAGGTAATATGGACATGGCTATTTTTTTTTGATTGAGGACATCCCATTGGAGGATCTTTGGTGAACTTATTACATCTTGGGCACGAGAGTGCAAGTAATTTGTTTGAAACATGCCTTGCCAGAGGTGACAAGTTTGGTAGACTTAACACCATTGGCGCACTTAAATTAGTACATGTGGTAAGTTTAGACGTCGATCGATATCTGAGGTACTGTGGACGTGATGATCGATAGCCAAACCCAAAAGGTTTGCTCAGAGGTATGAATGGCATAAAAAACCCTATGGGGAGGACATGAGAACGATAACTCAGAGGTGACGTAGACATGAGCTGATCAATAGTCATATCAAGAGGTTAGGTACGACCCTGATATTTTTGTGGAAGGAGAAGGAAGCGTGCCAGAGGTAGTATGGACGTTGTTGTTTGCTTCCGTTGAGAAAATTCTACTAGGGGACTCTTGGTGGACTTATTATTTGTTGTACATGTTGAGTGCAAATAATAAATTTAAAAATAATCCCTATCAGAGGTAATGTGGACGTGATAGATTTTGTGGACCCATTACTTTTTGTGCATGTTAGTGCAAGTAATAGACTTTGGAACAAGCCCTGCTAGAGGTGATATGGACGTGACAGTTTTTGTGAACTTAACACCGCTGGTGTACCTTGGTGAGTACGGTTGATAAGTGGGGATAACAACCGATATCAGAGGTAATATGAATGTGATGATCGATAGCCAAAACCCGGGAGGTTTGTTCAGAGGTAACATAGACATGGCAAACTTAGCCGGGGAGAAATATTATGACATCAGTTCATAGGTAATATGGACATGAATCAATGTCCAAAATACTCACTAAGGCATGGTTTGCTAAGTGTGTTCTATTCTAAAATGAAGATAGACCAGACGATTGCTCCGCTGGGGAGATTGGTAGGACGATATCTCAGAGGTAATATGAACATGGCTAACATTTAACGAAGTTGGTTTTTGAGTGGTCACTGCAGGAGTGTGCGAGTAGACCTGAGGACTGCTCTATTGGGGTAACTTTAAGGATCCATCCTCCGTTGCGTATCCAGGACTCTTGGATACAGATGATAAATTTTATACGAATTTATAAATGAGGCAAATTTTTTGCACAAAGGCACTTGCTGGGGATAAAGAACCAAGAGTGTAGAGATGTACATCTGAGTTGTCCCGCCGGGGATAAAGGGAGTACCAGTCTAGTTAGACGTAGTACTTTTTCAGGAACTTATCGTTGATAGGCATCATGAGAAATTCGTCGTTGGATTTTGTGAGCCGGTAGGCGCCGTTGGAGAATACTGATTCTACGACAAATGGGCCTTCCCATTTGGGTTAGAATTTATCGGCTGTCTTGTTGGAGTGATGGCACATACTAGCACCTCATTATCTTAGCTCTCTGCGATTGCTGTTGTAATAACTGTCGGATTATAAAGGAATACGCCATCCTTTACCAAAGTTCAGACCTTTAATTTTTTGGAGGTCATAGCCCTTCTTCTATATGAGATATAGTGATTGTTGGCTGTAATGATGGAACTGTGGAGCTCATCATTTGTTGTATTGAATACAGTTGATGACTTAGCTTGTGCAGAATAAGAATCTCTATGCACAGGAATACTTCTACATATACACGAGAGTGTTGGCTGAGTTGTGCGCATAGAATCATTGCCGCGTGCGCCCAATTTTCTACCATGTCGAGGACCACAGCTTGTCGTGCATTTTTGTATATCGTGCAGGGGAACACTTTCTGTTGTCCATAAGGATTTGTTACAAAGAGAAGTACTATCGTGTTCACATAAAGTGTGATACGTCCTTGCACTGAAGACTTTCTCGGATGCTTACAACGGAATGCTGCCTATCATATGCCATTGTTGATGAGTCATGCAAGACTTGGCTCTTGTGCACAGGGAAACTTATTGAGCTCTACTAAGCATCCAAAGTCTATAGTTTGTGTTTTCTAAGGAAAGGATTATGCGGCCCGGCCTGCATTTCTTTTCCTTCATCAACATATCGAAGATGATGTAACCTCCCCTAATTTTCTAGGATTTTTTTTAATAATAATAGGAATAATAATTCGTATAATGACTGGGTACCAATAAATAATAATAATAATAATAATAATAATAATAATAAGAACCAAAACACAACTCTACCAACGCCACCAATACCCCACCAAATCAAACGAAACAACAGCAGCTACAAAGGCCAAAGCCGCACCGCCCCTAGTTGACCCGACCTAATACAAACAACGCTCAGTTATATATATATATATATATATATATATATATATATATATATATATATATATATATATATAACCTAAGAAAACCCTAACCCTAAGCTTCTCTCGTCTACGTCGACCTCCTGCTGCCGCCGCTGACCCGGACACGCGCGCATAAATCGTGTCAGGGACCGAACCCCAGGTACCCATCTTCCCCGCTGAATTTCTTCCTATGTACGCGATCGAATTTTGATCCAGTTGTTTAGATTCAATCACAACATGAACACCTTCTAATGTCTTTAAGTAGTTTTATTCGAACCATCCTATTTCTGATGTAAATTTATCCGAAACTTTTCGAAAAACCACTATTTTAGATATATGTGAAATGACAGTTTTTGGAAGCCAATATGCTATTTTGGAAGGCAATTTTCTTCCAATCGATTCAACCAAATTATGATTTTCTTTTTTTGATTGCTCGCCTATATAACCAGGATCGCAACGACATAATATTTATATACTTTTGATGATTAATTATGTGCTAAAAATTAGGTTAAAAATTATGAAAAATAACTTTTCAAGAACCTAAAAACTAGCGATACAGAGTGCGTCCCGACAAACCGGACCACCACGTCACATACTAGTTGCACCGAAAGAAGTGTATGGTATATCCTGACGTGCGAGCTTTCACAGAAGTTGATTTGGACATGTGTACGCGTTGGAATCAACCCGTATGCGTAAAAAGTCCCCCTGTATTGATGTTTTACAAATTTCTCCATTGGTTGGTGCATGCTCGTCGGAATGCGATAAAAATTACACCATTGGATCCGTAGTATCACAATGGTCATGTGAACCAAGCTTCACCCGATTCTGAGATAGTTGATCGAGTCGCCTATTCGTGGGCCCCACAAGTTGACTTGACGAGCAAAATTGTGATTGGCTCACTGGAATCCAAAATTGGATATACCATGGATTTTGTATCATCATTTAAGATTTTTTTGACCTATAATTTGTCCAATTTAAAGACCTTTATCACTGACACGTATTTTGATGCAAAGTGGACCACATGTGGACCCTACTTTGGCCTAAAATTATTATTTTGCCCCTGTGTCCAAATTGGGCAAAATGATAGAGTTTTCTAACTATCTGACTAATTTTGGAGACGTTGGTGATGTTTATTTCAGTATCTGGAGACGTTTATTCAGAGTTCCTACTTTCTGGTTCCTTGTACTTGTCGTCTGGAAGTCTATACTCCACAGATTGCTTGCCAGGTAAGTATACCTTACCATAGTACTGTTTAGTTACATTTATTTGCTCCATATTTATTTTTGTTATTTATTTTCATTTATTTTTCTATATAAAATTGTGCGTCTAAGAAAGACTTGGGTGCAACGACGGTTGCGTCATCTTTTGTCGCTTATTTATATTATGCATGTTGACCTAGTTTTATGAGACTATCCCATAAGTTGAGATATCATTATATTTTATTGGCCGTGACACATTTTTTATATGAGTGTGAGTCTCATGTAGGACACAGACTTGCGTGATAGGCTGGCCATCTTTACGTAAAGATCGTATGTTGGATAAGGAATAACTGCTAATAGAAATATCATGTTTAGTAGGCTTAGCAGTTAATAGAGTTGTTTGTGTGTTATGGATTAGCACATTAGTACCATTGGGTAGGGAGAACAATGAGTAAGCGTATGTGACTCTTTTATACTTTTTCGTTTTGGCCCATAAGCTCCGCCGGAGACGCGAGGCGTTATGACCTCATTATTTACTGTAGGTATATCACGACCAAAAGATATTATGCCAGTGGCCCCTGGATCTCCGAGAGAACTATGTCCATCCCATTATTTTAGCCAGATAGTGTCACGACCCGCACTCGATTTATGGGCACGAGTGCGTGGGTACGTCCAGCCTACGCCGCAGCATCGGCGGTAGAACGCTGTCTAGGTCAAGTACTATCTAAATAATCTCACACTAGTATCCAACTCCATAAGGAGACACGGATAACACTATAAAATGAACAACATACTCAATCACAACTACAGCACGATAAGAATTTGAAGAAATAAAAGAATACAACACAAGTCTAATGACAAAATAATCATACCTGCAATCAGTAACAACCAATCCCCAAGTGTCAGAAACAAGTCCACTAAGGTCACAGTCTGGAAAAATATTTTTCAGTCAGGAAGGAGCAAAGTACATCTCTAAATAGCAGTTCTATATAAATGACATAAACTATGTAGCAGTTCTAGATGGAAATATACCAGATGCATGTATAGGTACGAAAAATGTACAATGAAAGAAATACTGGAAATACTGTAAGTAAATGCAGGAAAAGAAATAATATGTCAATGAGCAAGAAACCTATGACTAAGTGTGTGAGTACTAGCTTTAATATGTGATCGGCTTGGGAACTTGATCAGGCTGGTTACATGTGATTAGCTATGATTCATGAAGGTCAGGCTAACCGTTGGTTAGCTATGATGCACGAAGAGGTCAGGCTAATCACAAGTAACAGCTATGAAGCACGAAGAGGTCAGGCCGCACCCGACGTGAGATGTGGGGTGAGCTATGATGCATGATAAGTTGGGTATGATCACATATCTATACTAAAATACTCTCCACCCCCGACTGGTATAGTAGATCCAACCATGGTACGCTATGGCACGGGATTCCCTAGGGAGGTAGCAAATCTCTCCGGGTCTCAGTGTCTGTACATACACAAGATAACAAGGAAACAAGTCTTGTACAAGCTACACCATGAATAAGGAATAACATCTCATGACGAGATCCGTGTATACCAATCCGTGTAACCAACGTGTCAAGAAGATGGATATTTACACTAGATACAGTGAACATAGGAGATATCATAAATTAGAAACTAATCAGAGAATGTACTCGCCTTGGGTCCTTAGCTGGTAAAACCAATATCCTGTCCCAGAGTATCGTCTGGAGGATCCAACAGTCCTAAAATATATCAATACAACATTTGCATCAGGTGCTACACTAACACAACACAAAACATCGAACTCAGGGCCGTGCCAGGTATGGCACTAGTCAACTAGGGTCATCTAGTAGGGATACGTATATAATACACATTACACTTATTAATACTTACAATATTTATACATGCATCAATTTAAATGTATTTACAATATATATATATATATATATGCCCTTTTTAAAATACATATCTGATTTATACTAGTTGAACATTATATATGTATACTCATACATATGCTAACAATGCATTTTTAAAAATATATATATATATATTGTCAATGTTATGATTAAAATATATACTAATACTAGTACATCACATTAAATACAAATACAATACATTAATTGTATGTACAAGATATATATATATATATATATACATTTATACTAGTTATACATATTTGAAAATATAATAAGTACATATATATATACAAAATATATACATATACTAAACACTATATATTTTTATACCAAAATACCTACATATATATATTAAAGGAATACACATATACATATTATACTATACCAATTAAACATATATCGTATATATATATATATATATATATACTAGTTGAACCATACGTATACTCATATATATATGCAAAAATACTGTTTAAAATATACATATATTTTGTCAACATCATCCTTAGAATATACTAATATTAAATTACCAATTCAATTTTATACTATATATATATATATACAGATGCCAATTAATTCATATATTAAAAATACGTTTTATTGCACATATACTACATGAAATTATACCAATTAAATATATGTATAATTATACCAAAAATATACATACATATATACATATATGAATTTATACTCATACGTATATACATATATTTCTACACATTAATTAAATAAATACTATACAATTAATTATGCATACTATAATTATACAACTAATTATACATATTGATATACACATTAATTACTATATACTAATACCTATACAAAACATATATATACTAAACATTAATTACACTAATTATACACTTAAATAATTACTGATTAATAATTTAATTAACTGAAAAATTATAACTAATATAAATAAACTAATTGATTAATTAACTACTAATTATATAATTTACTACTAATTATATAATTAATTAACTAACTACTAATAAATATAATTAATAAACTAATTAATTAACTAATAACTAATTACATACTCTCACTGACTGAAGGAAAGGGAAAGAGAGAGAGAGAGGACTCACGGGGAGAGGGTTTCCCGGCGTCGGTCGCGGGGAAGTCCACCGGGCAGGGCGTCGGCGCGGTCGAAGCTCGTCTCGAGACGGCGCTCGGTTCGAGGAGGCGGTCGGCGGGTGTTCGGCTCGAGGAGATCCGAGGCGACGGGTTCTCTGTTCGAGGCGGCGGGTTCTCCGTTCGAGGCGACGGCCGGCTCGATCTGGTGGCGCTGGGCGGTGGTGCTGAAGCGACGGCGTCGAACTCGGCGACGGCTGCTCGATGGATCTGAGGCGGCGGCGACTGGATCTACAGCGGCGACGGTCGACGGCTCGACGAGGGGTGCTCGGTCCCAGGCGGCGGTCGACTCGAGAGCGGCGACGGGTCTGAAGCGACGGCGGGCCAGATCCGAGGAGACATGCTGCTCGACGCCGGATCCGACTGCGTCTGGTCGGCCACGGCGATCTCGACGCTGAGGAGGAGGTCCCGGTCGCCGGCGGCAGTGGAACTCGAGGGCGGCGGATCTGATCTAGGGTTAGGGTCAGGTTTCTGTGTCGGGGTCGTGTCCGGGGCTGGACACGGCGGTCGATGACTGTGGGGGCGTGTCCGGGTGTGGACACAGGAATCTGATGTAGTACTGTACAGGGGTGGATGTGTCCAGATGGTGTCGGACACAAAAATTGGTTGTAATGTTGTAACCGGACACAGAAAATGAATGGATACGATAGGACACCCGGGGTCGGTCCCGAGGCCAACACGGCTGACACGGTAATGATAGACACACGGACACGAGCACACAAAAATGGTGATGGCTTGTGGGAAATTGTGGGGGCTAGCTAATAATTTGGAGATTAGGGTTTCTTGGGAATGGTGATGAGGGACTTAAATAGGGAGAGAGAGAGAGAGAGTTGTGGGCTAAAGGGTGAGGATTGGCCCAATAATGAATGGCCAGGATTAAATATAAAGGGCTTTTCATGTGGGAAGAATGAGGGTGTGAATAGGAGACGGTAAACTGGAAAAATATAATTTAAGAAAAATGTTTTAAGAGGCTTCCAAGGCTAACTGATTAAATCCCTATTTGAAAACCCTAGAAAATATGAAATTCATTTATTTACTATTCCAAAAAGGATATGAAAACTTTTATGAAAACAACTAGTCCTTCAACGCTTTTTATTAAATACATAAGTTTGTGATTTCAAGCCAATAATGTTCGAAGCTAGAGTATTACATATCATTATTATTTATTTATTTATAAGAAAGCGACATTTAGGAAAAATGATTTTTATAAAAATTTTAATCACCTACAAAATCAAACATTGTTCAAAAATTAAATACAAGAATTCAAGGAGAAAATATTTTATAAACTTGGTATTTAAAATAAATTAAAAATCTAATTATTTCGGAAATTGGAAATCGGAGGTTACAAGTCTATCCACCTTAGAAAAATTTCGTCCTCGAAATTTAAGGTCCTTAATATTTGCATTTACACATGGTATTGTCTCTATCAAATTTAAATTTCAACCCAAATAATTATTCCATATTGCTATTTCACAACCTTTCAAAATTCTATAACATCATATTCCTGAAAATTTTCAAGTTTTTTTTTTTTTTTTAAAAAATCAAATCCCCTTTTTGTCATAATCTCCTCCAAAAGATTTTAAGTTCATATCTAAATATTCCAGGATTTTAATATCCAATCCTCCAAATTGAAATCCAACCAATGCATATTTATAAAAATCGTATCCCAAAATTTAAATTTTAACTACTAATCCATCAATCATCTTACTCCTCTAACTCAAATTCAATTAATGCTTATTCAAATCTACATTCCTTTCCGAGAATTGAATTTGACACTATTCCATTAACGATTTATTTCCTGATTTTCTTTTTCCTCAAATACTCAACGATGCGATACTTTTAGAATCTTTAATGCAACATTCATAATATAAACTATAAAATTTCTATCTTGCAATCAAATAGAAAAAAAATGATAATCTCTCACATTTTCTCAAATTTTAATAATCAATTTAATCATATCAAGACCTCCTTAAAATTAATAAATCCTCAAATTTTTGGCTCTGTGAATTTCTTAATTCTCCATTTAAGTTAATGTTTGTCCTCGAATTTCAATCATACCTCGATTTTTATAAAATCAATGATCCATCAACTCCGTTATAACAACCCCTTAATTCTTTATTTAATTTAATGCTCATCCACAAATTTAAACCTCTTGTCTCTTTTTGTCAGTCATAACCTCGTCATAGATCTTTGCTATGGTCAAAACCCTAATGATCATGGTTTAAGAAAACTCTTCCTACAGCCATGCAATTTAAGAAAAATATATAGGTCATGTATCTTTTGTCATGGTATTTCAGTCTCTGTTAAGGTGTACTACTAGTTATATTCTAATGAGAAGATCATGAATACGAACTACAGTATTAGGAAAAACAATCAATCGAAAGATGGAAGAAGGAATCATTAGGAGGGAAAGAAAGAACCTGCTAACATATTTCTTGCGGTATCTGCTATCTCTAACAAACACTTAACTCTAGCACATTCACTAACTAATTCCTATTCCTGTACACTGATATCCCTATCAACTAACCTTTAGTTCACAACATCCATGATTACATCCGTATTGCATACACCTGCTTATTAATACTTAAATCTGATACCAAGATTCTCTAATATAACCATGGTTTAATAATGTATCTAAGTTTGATACCTCTACCTCTTTAGTACCACATTCTCTGCCAGTTCTCATTCCTACTACAATTGTCCATACTACTCCATACTACTTGTTCTCATCACTCCAGTGCACACCAAGTGTAACACCATACTAAGTACTGCTTTCCCCAATACAACTCTAGGTGGACACCCAAGTTAGTCTGCGGTGCCATCTCGATCATGCTCAATCACCAGATCCTTACACATGTATATCATCTACTCATATATTAATATTCATATCTCTCATCTACCATAAACTTAATCCTCAAATAATCGTCAAGGTCTAACTTCTCGAACAACTTTAAAATAAAAATGCATATACCTCCTCAAAATCAGATACTCAATATCGAAATAAATTTTAATCTCTTCTAAAATCTTTGTAGGCCTTGACCATGTTTATTGAATCAATATTTGAAATCCTCAAAATTTAATGACGTAATCTCAACTCCTCAATTATTCTAAAAATAAAATTTCATTTCCACCTTTTAATTTATAACTCCACAATGTACATATCGGTGCTCACGGTCTCTGATACTCAAAGTGCACTCAATGTATCTAGTGTCTATAATTGTGTACTAAAATTGTACTGCCTGAATCACTTGTACTATTACCTCCAATGATCAAAGTTATCATCAACTGTGTTTTTTTTCATGATTTTAATTTGTCAACTGGTAAATCATCTAATTATCCTCACGCAGAGTGCTTACTGTTTTGAGCGTTATTCTCGACTAACTCTCGAAATAGAACCATTAGCACTCTTGGTATTATATCACTAGCTTCATTAATGGATCATCTCATCAAGCTCATTAGAACTCATGTTTACCTGTACCTTCTATAATACTCATGTTTCTTTACTCTCATGGGCATGTGTATGGTTCTTCATCTCGATTGATGTATAAGTATTTCCCTTTAACCTTTTACAGCCTGTTAAACTGATCTGTGATATGCCTCACCATTTTCATTACCAATTCCGATATTTCTCTACCCATGACACCTCATTAACTCTTTATGCGTATATATTTCCTTACCTTTAACACTTCCGATATCATTCATCAAATTGAACATCATGCTCCATAAATCCTTAACATAATTCCTGGATACTTAATCGTTTACATAGATCACTCAATTACATAATCATGATTATCCAGGACGGGTAATTGGCTCTGATACTAACTCTGAGAACTATCACTGATACTCTATACTCTCCTTAACTCTCAGTCTCTAATGACACTTCTCCTAGAACCATTGTTACAAGGTACTATGCTAAGGGCTAACTCTAAATTAAATCCTACTGCTCACATATCCAACTAAGAAACACTTACAAACTCACAAGTCACACTCAGTCAAACTAATACAAGACACAACTAAAATTACAAGTCACTAATTATCACACTAACAAGGATCCTTAAAGAAATAAGGCTCAAAAGAACTGGGTTAAGGACGGAAGGTATCTTTACTGCTAGTAAAGAAAAGAAGCGATGGAACAAAGTCCTGGAATAACATAAATAGATAAGTCTTGAGATGATACTTTAAGAACCAATTTAAGATACAACCTGATAATCATACACGTCTGTCAGAAATCATGACACACAGAATCCTCGCCACGCCAGTAAGCATAGATGCGATAAACGACAGGTTCCGTAACTAAGGTATGCAACCCTATAATCATGTCATCTAGAATACTCGCCACGCCAACCGGTATGGCTGCAAGAAACTCTAAATCTCATAACTAAAGTATGTACATCCAAGTTAGGTTCCTACGTTCTCGTCACGACAGCTAATATGGCTGCGATAAACTCTAGGTTCCATAACCAAAGTAGACGTTTTACCTTTCTCACTGTCCTCATCAATATATGTCATCAGATGATACCATAAATTCTAGTCCGTAAAATTCATCTCAATATGAAATCAACTCAACAACGATACCAGGAATTAAAGTTAACAACTGAAAAAATAAACTCATTAATGATACCAATATTTTAATTTAATAACTGATCAACAAGAATCAAACTCAATATCAACGAGTGAGGACGGACGGAAACAAGGGCGAAGAAATTAAATTGGAAATTATAATAAGATTCTCATGGGGTCATCCCAGGAAATCTTTCAAATAAATTGTGATTGAGTATCCTCTCTCATCCTAGTATCCTATGTCCTATGTCCTATAGCAGGCACGCAGTAGTACAATGAAGACGTCACACTACCACGACATCGCACAACTTACGAAGTCTGACCTGCATGGGCCACCACTAAAAACGTGTCACGACCCGCACCCGGTTTAGGGGCACGAGTGCGTGGGTACGTCCAGCCTACGCCGCAGCATCGGCGGTAGAACGCTGTCTAGGTCAAGTACTATCTAAATAATCTCACACTAGTATCCAACTCCATAAGGAGACACGGATAACACTATAAAATGAACAACATACTCAATCACAACTACAGCACGATAAGAATTTGAAGAAACAAAAGAATACAACACAAGTCTAATGACAAAATAATCATACCTGCAATCAGTAACAACCAATCCCTAAGTGTCAGAAACAAGTCCACTAAGGTCACAGTCTGGAAAAATATTTTTCAGTCAGGAAGGAGCAAAGTACATCTCTAAATAGCAGTTCTATATAAATGACATAAACTATGTAGCAGTTCTAGATGGAAATATACCAGATGCATGTATAGGTACGAGAAATGTACAATGAAAGAAATACTGGAAATACTGTAAGTAAATGCAGGAAAAGAAATAATATGTCAATGAGCAAAAAACCTATGACTAAGTGTGTGAGTACTAGCTTTAATATGTGATCGGCTTGGAAACTTGATCAGGCTGGTTACATGTGATTAGCTATGATTCACGAAGGTCAGGCTAACCGTTGGTTAGCTATGATGCACGAAGAGGTCAGGCTAATCACAAGTAACAGCTATGAAGCACGAAGAGGTCAGGCCGCACCCGACGTGAGATGTGGGGTGAGCTATGATGCATGATAAGTTGGGTATGATCACATATCTATACTAAAATACTCCCCACCCCCGACTGGTATAGTAGATCCAACCATGGTACGCTATGGCACGGGATTCCCTAGGGAGGTAGCAAATCTCCCCGGGTCTCAGTGTCTGTACATGCACAAGATAACAAGGAAACAAGTCTTGTACAAGCTACACCATGAATAAGGAATAACATCTCATGACGAGATCCGTGTATACCAATCCGTATAACCAACGTGTCAAGAAGATGGATATTTACACTAGATACAGTGAACATAGGAGATATCATAAATTAGAAACTAATCAGAGAATGTACTCGCCTTGGGTCCTTAGCTGGTAAAACCAATGTCCTGTCCCAGAGTATCGTCTGGAGGATCCAACAGTCCTAAAATATATCAATACAACATTTGCATCAGGTGCTATACTAACACAACACAAAATATCGAACTCAGGGCCGTGCCAGGTATGGCACTAGTCAACTAGGGTCATCTAGTAGGGATACGTATATAATACACATTACACTTATTAATACTTACAATATTTATACATGCATCAATTTAAATGTATTTACAATATATATATATATATATGCCCTTTTTAAAATACATATCTGATTTATACTAGTTGAACATTATATATGTATACTCATACATATGCTAACAATGCATTTTTAAAAATATATATATATATATATTGTCAATGTTATGATTAAAATATATACTAATACTAGTACATCACATTAAATACAAATACAATACATTAATTGTATGTACAAGATATATATATATATACATTTATACTAGTTATACATATTTGAAAATATAATAAGTACATATATATATACAAAATATATACATATACTAAACACTATATATTTTTATACCAAAATACCTACATATATATATTAAAGGAATACACATATACATATTATACTATACCAATTAAACATATATCGTATATATATATATATATATATATATATATATATATATATATATATATATATATATATATATATATATATATATATATATATATATATATATATATATATATATATATATATATATATATATATATACTAGTTGAACCATACGTATACTCATATATATATGCAAAAATACTGTTTAAAATATACATATATTTTATCAACATCATCCTTAGAATATACTAATATTAAATTACCAATTCAATTTTATACTATATATATATAAATACAGATGCCAATTAATTCATATATTAAAAATACGTTTTATTGCACATATACTACATGAAACTATACCAATTAAATATATGTATAATTATACCAAAAATATACATACATATATACATATATGAATTTATACTCATACGTATATACATATATTTCTACACATTAATTAAATAAATACTATACAATTAATTATGCATACTATAATTATACAACTAATTATACATATTGATATACACATTAATTACTATATACTAATACCTATACAAAACATATATATACTAAACATTAATTACACTAATTATACACTTAAATAATTACTGATTAATAATTTAATTAACTGAAAAATTATAACTAATATAAATAAACTAATTGATTAATTAACTACTAATTATATAATTTACTACTAATTATATAATTAATTAACTAACTACTAATAAATATAATTAATAAACTAATTAATTAACTAATAACTAATTACATACTCTCACTGACTGAAGGAAAGGGAAAGAGAGAGAGAGAGGACTCACGGGGAGAGGGTTTCCCGGCGTCGGTCGCGGGGAAGTCCGCCGGGCAGGGCGTCGGCGCGGTCGAAGCTCGTCTCGAGACGGCGCTCGGTTCGAGGAGGCGGTCGGCGGGTGTTCGGCTCGAGGAGATCCGAGGCGACGAGTTCTCTGTTCGAGGCGGCGGGTTCTCCGTTCGATGCGGCGGCCGGCTCGATCTGGTGGCGCTGGGCGGTGGTCCTGAAGCGACGGCGTCGAACTCGGCGGCGGCTGCTCGATGGATCTGAGGCGGCGGCGACTGGATCTACAGCGGCGACGGTCGACGGCTCGACGAGGGGTGCTCGGTCCCAGGCGACGGTCGACTCGAGAGCGGCGGCGGGTCTGAAGCGACGGCGGGCCAGATCCGAGGAGACGTGCTGCTCGACGCCGGATCCGACTGCGTCTGGTCGGCCACGACGATCTCGACGCCGAGGAGGAGGTCCCGGTCGCCGGCGGTAGTGGAACTCGAGGGCGGCGGATCTGATCTAGGGTTAGGGTCAGGTTTCTGTGTCGGGGTCATGTCCGGGGCTGGACACTGCGGTCGATGACTGTGGGGGCGTGTCCGGGTGTGGACACAGGAATCTGATGTAGTACTGTACAGGGGTGGATGTGTCCAGATGGTGTCGGACACAAAAATTGGTTGTAATGTTGTAACCGGACACAGAAAATGAATGGATACGATAGGACACCCGGGGTCGGTCCCGAGGCCAACACGGCTGACACGGTAATGATGGACACACGGACACGAGCACACAAAAATGGTGATGGCTTGTGGGAAATTGTGGGGGCTAGCTAATAATTTGGAGATTAGGGTTTCTTGGGAATGGTGATGAGGGACTTAAATAGGGAGAGAGAGAGAGAGTTGTGGGCTAAAGGGTGAGGATTGGCCCAATAATGAATGGCCAGGATTAAATATAAAGGGGCTTTTCATGTGGGAAGAATGAGGGTGTGAATAGGAGACGGTAAACTGGAAAAATATAATTTAAGAAAAATGTTTTAAGAGGCTTCCAAGGCTAACTGATTAAATCCCTATTTGAAAACCCTAGAAAATATGAAATTCATTTATTTACTATTCCAAAAAGGATATGAAAACTTTTATGAAAACAACTAGTCCTTCAACGCTTTTTATTAAATACATAAGTTTGTGATTTCAAGCCAATAATGTTCGAAGCTAGAGTATTACATATCATTATTATTTATTTATTTATAAGAAAGCGACATTTAGGAAAAATGATTTTTATAAAAATTTTAATCACCTACAAAATCAAACATTGTTCAAAAATCAAATACAAGAATTCAAGGAGAAAATATTTTATAAACTTGGTATTTAAAATAAATTAAAAATCTAATTATTTCGGAAATTGGAAATCGGAGGTTACAGATAGTCCATACGCAGGAAAGCTGTTCTTAAACAGTATATCACATAGACTGGTTAGGCGACCATATTGGATGTTTACTTTAGTACTTTATTAGCATGATTTTATGTATCTTGTTATGTCTATCTGAGGAACTGGTCCCTTTCCATATATAAACGATCAGGATTATCCACATGAGTATGGACCGGGACCTGATGCTTCATTCCCTGTCAAGGAGATCTTACCTTTTGAGTGCTAGTTATTACTTCATTGCTGATGTATATATTATTTGTAATTTCTTTTATTTGATATTTATCCTATATTGGGGTTCCTTCCTCCTCTATTATTTTAGTTTGATATAGTCGTTTGGTAGTGGATTTGTCTCCATCCGACTCTTATTTCTTTTGATACCTCGTACTTAAGACTATAGTTATTTATTTTGATGTTCCCTTACTTGTGTTGTCGATGAGATATAGATGCCTGCGACTATGTTGACAATATATGTACCACTTGTGAATTATTTATTCATATACAGCGTACGTGTGTGTTATAATTTTTCTAACACATTGGAGTTATCGTATACATACAACTGTCATTCTATGTATTCCTAGTCCTACGTATTTTGGGACTAGGGCATGACAGATGGGCATGACGTCGTTATCTTCGAAGGATTAAGTCTACTGGGGCTTTGGAACCTCAGTCGACTTTTGCTCGGGCTTCTTGGTTAAGTTGGCCACCAGGGCCGGCTTTCCTTTTTCTTCGTTTTTGCTTTTGTCGCTGTTGCTATTGTTGGAACATTTTTTTTTGTCGGCGGTGACAGGGATCTGTATGCCTAAGAGTCGTGTGTCCTTGATCTTCTTCTCGGAGCTGACAGTGCTTATAATAAACTTTGTCTAGTTTTTAAACTGTCTATCATCCATCCATAGGCTGACGGCCGAAAGTAGGTTTCTCCGACACATCTCCATCATCATCGTCTCGGGATTGCCAGGAGGCAGCCTCAGCGTAGCTTGTCGGAACTGCTTGATATAATTTTATGAAAGATCCCTTTCCCCTGGGTGATATCCATCAGGGAGGATATCATTATATCATTTTTTGCCTCATAGGATCTTCTGAGGAAGAGACTTTTGAGATTGTCGAACGATGAGATGCATTTATTTGAGAGGCTGCAGAACCAATCGAAGGCTACCCCGAACAATGCCCCGATGAAGAGCCTAGTGAGAATAATATCATTGTGGGGTAGATTCGTCGTTGCGGTCTTGAAGTAGCTCATGAATCGGCAGGGGGAGGACTTCCCGTCAAATGTGTCCATATTGAAGGGTTTATACTTGGGCGAATATGGTATATCCCTCTATTCCAGCGAATATGGTTGTCGCATTCCAAAATTGCAGAGTGAGTCCTAATTGCCCATTGAATCCAGGCGGGTTAGGAGTTCTCAGACCTCCCTCATCACTTCCCTAGCTTTATCTATCGTGGGAGGAGTATATGACCCTGTTAGAGAATGATGACCGCCAACGGGGGGAGCAGTTGCATTTGAATCTGTATTAGTTCCAAGGTCTTATCCTGAGGCCCCTGGTGGTTGGTAGGCTATAGTCGCCTTGATATCTACCATTGCTTAGGTCAAGTCTTGCATTGACTCGCTCATAGTTTGCATCATGGCCTCGAGGGTTTTGAGGCACTGCTGGTTACTGGGGCCTTCGTGATCGTTCTTTGCCATATATGTCATTCTTACATGAGGCAAGTAGGAAGGGACGGTTGATGTAGCACTTTTTGCTTCAGACTCTTGTAGTAAATAGTCTTCGGGGAGATCTAGTAGTGCTGCATCCTATTCAGATTCTGATGGAACACTACCTTTAGCATAGGAGGTTGTCTCCTTGGTGAGGGTAGCTACCCCCAGTCTCAGTTCCTTAAGAATCACTAGCTCCTCAGAATGCTGAATTATTGTATAGGTCCGGGGGATTACCACCCCCAGCTTGTGCAACCCCCAGTAGTTCTGAGGAAGAACTATCCCCAGCGACTGGGAGCTTCTTCCTCGAGCAGGTGCTCTGGAAAATACCTTCTGCAGGTCCCGCTGCTGGTCCTCTTGGTAGTCGCCTTCGCAACTCTCTGGTAGAGAGCAACAGACTGGAGGTACTCGACTTCTTTCCTCCCTTGGTGGACGAAATCTTCTGAGTCGAGTAGCATGAGGCAAAGGGCATCTCCTCCTCCTCTGGTACTTGCACCTGATCTCCGGGTTGTTAATGGATAGGTTCTTTCTGGTGCAGTCGCTGGAAGGCTGACTGCCTGGTTGTGGGTGTTGCCACTTTGTTACAGCAATAATTGATAACAATTCTGGCAGAGTGATGTCCTGGAGAGGATATTTTACCGGCTACAGTTGTTTTCTTCGTCTTGCGCATGTGATGCATCACATTACACAAGTCAAGCAAGGGTTGTTCCACCTTTTTACCCTTTTTGTGTGCCCGGAAGGATCGAACGTACATGTGCGTAGGTGTTGTATTTGCTCCCTAATCCGGGGTTCGTATAAGAACTTCCCTTGGATCGTTAGCAGAAGAATTTTAAGACCGACGCTGTTCATTTGCCGCTGTAGGCTCGACGCACGAGGCTGTCTTATATAGCTTCCCATCAGGGGTGCATGTAATGGTTAATGGTGCCTACGGACGATCAGCTAACTTGACAGTTGCTTGAGTTTGACGAGCTCGTACTGCCCAAGGCTTCTTTGACGTAGCACCTACAGGCGCATTATACAAAGAGTACAAGTTTAGGCTTTTGCTATTATCGGTGAGTCGTATAGGATCTGTGTTGTATGAGATACGGTCAAAAACAGAAGTTCTGTAGCTGTCTGGGATGTATGCGGTCGTCTGCCTACGACTATGAGCTGGTGCCACTTGGTCAGTGTTATGCGGCCTCCTTCTTGACTGTATAGAACCTGCCTCAATACCAGAATGTTTAGCATTTTAGTTCTTTCCTCTGCCATAGTCTAGGTGCTGTGCAGTTTCTGCGTCAGACGGGGATGCCATAGACGTGGACATCCTGGATGTTCGTCTGACGACCATTATCAGCAACAGAGTGTGAGACGGGAAGCGTCTGCTCCGCAGTTGGGCGAGGCACATCGGCCTTTGTTACCCATGTCATGCGGGTCTTCTTGGGCTTGGCTAGCCTTGGCGAAGGACTAGCACTTCCTTCCAAGAGTATTTTTCGATCGCTTGCTGGTTGAAGCAAAATACTAGCATCTTTTGCGTTATGCCGAGCTTGGTCGCATTGGACTGCTTTACCAACTTCTTATCATAGGAGAAAGATGTCTCCAGTAGATTCATCATCTTATTTTCCATTAAATCAAAAGGAGAACTAAAAGAACTTAATTTGATTAACAAATTAAAGAAAGTATAGAGAAGTCATAGAAGAAAATCTAAGTACAAATTTATTTTCTCGGGGGGTGACGATAGAGGGTTAGGAGTATAGAAACTCTCTTTATTTCGTTGATGATCCGATGCAGAAGCTCTTCTTAGGTTCGCAGATAGCCAGCCATCCTTTTGTATGGGTGTGGTACCTTGCTATTTATAGTTGCCCTGTGGACGTACTATGAATGTCGTATATGGTCTTGTTTGGTGGCCGCATAAGACTACTTCAAGAGCATGCGGTTATAACTGTAGCCACACATCATGGGGAAGCTGCTACGTGAGTTTGGTTCAGATATATTGTTGATGAGATCTCGGTGTTGTTTCAACCCGTTATGTGCGTGACTTGGTCAGATGACCCCGTAGTCCGCAATAGCTGTGCAAAGATATCTTTGGTTGTAACAGAAAGATTATATGGACCAGATGCCACATAGTCCCCTTGGTCGTATGTGTGTTCTGGCCACATATGTGACCTGGCCGCATATGAGCTCTTGTTTGGGCCTTGATCGAAGGGACACTCTGGCCACATATTAGTAAGGTCATACATGTGTTCTCGTCCGCCTTTGGTCTGATGGACACTTTGGCTTTATGAGGACTTGGACGCATAGAGTCGAGGCCTCATATGTGCTCTTGTCCTCCTTTGTTATGATAGACACTTTAACATCTTCAGGACGGGAAAGAAGACGCATAGAGTTGAGACCACATATGTGATCTCGTCCACCCTTGGTCTGATGGACATTTTGGCTTCATGAGGATGAGAACGCGTAGAGTCAAGGCCGTATATGTGTTCTTGTCCGCCCTTGGTCTGATGGACACTTTGGCTTCATGAGGACGAGGACGCATAGAGTCGATGCAACATATGTTCTCTCCTCCGCCCTTGGTCTGATGAACACTTTGGCTTCATAAGGATAGAGGACGCATAGAGTCGATGCCGCATATGTGATCTCGTCTGCGGTCTCTCAAAAAAAAAGGGCGGAGTCCTGGGTACGTCCAAGTTCCTCCTATTTATAGCCATCATGCTGATAGTTGCAATTGTGGACGCATATCACGGGTTGGATGCCACGTAGCCTCGGTTGGGATATGCGGTTGATAAAATCTTGAGGTTGTTCTTAATCCGTTGTGTGCTTGACTTGGTCAACTGGACACGTAGTCCGCACTGATTGTGTGAGATCTTTTCAGTTGTAACAACATGATCTTGCAAACTGACTGTCACATAGAGCCGTTGTCGCATATGTGCTGTCGTCTGGCCTTGGTCGAATTGACATTGTGGCCACATGATGACATGGTCGTATAGAGTCGATGTAGCATATGTGCTCTCGTCCGGCCTTTGGTCTGATGGACACTTTGGCTTCATGAGGACGAGGTCGCATAGATCTTGTCTGTATGTGGCTTATAGTCTGGCCGCATGGATGCACTTACAGACTTTCTTTGGGGATCTAGACGAGGCCCTTGGCCGCATAGCTTCTCTGTAGCATGACTAGAGGCATGCTTTGAGGTCGTATCTTCTGGCGCATGGACTCGAATTTTCCATGTTTTACAGTTTCGATACAATAGCACGAGGGCTAGACTTCGAGGGCCACGCCGATATCGCAGCCCAAGGGACCGACGTCTCAGCAGGCACCGACATCACAATCAAAGGTTCCATTGCCACCACCTCCACCCTTCCCACCTCAGATTCCATACAGACCGTACTCGCTACAGATGCCGTACGAAGCCTTTCTACCTCAGATTCTGTAGCCGGAGGGTCATCCACAGATATTTCAGTTCTTTCAGGCCATGATGCAAGTGCAGTGGCATCAGGCCGAGACTATAAGGAAGAGCTTGATGGCAGTCTTGGAGAGGCCACCTGCACCAGCACCTGTACCTGCTCAGTCAGCAGGCACGGTTCAGTGGTTTTATTAGATGAATCCGGGGACCTTTACTGGTAGCGAGACTACCGAGGAGATTTAAGATAGGGTTGCCATCACAGAGATGCTACTAGAGGCTTCGCAGCTACCTCCAGACCTATGGGTGACCACGGTGACGGCCCAGTTGAAAGGAAATGCTCATCAATGGTGGGACTCTATAGAGTGTAGCGTCGGCAAGAAGCAGACGTGGGAACAGTTTCTGGAATACTTCAATGCGAAGTACTTCTCGGCTATGGTCAGGAATGCTCTCTACTCTCTGTTCCTGCACCTGGAGCAAGGAAACATGACTGTAGATGCGTATAACGTAAAGTTCAGTTATTTTAGTAGATTTGGTACTGTCTAGATACCAAATGATATAGAGAAGGCCAAGTGGTTTCACGATGGACTGACTTGCGAGCTCCAGAGGTTTACTAGCTCGCAGGTGAGGATCTCTTATGAGGAGGTTCTGACAAAGGCCTTGATCTATGAGGCTATTGGCAGTGGATCAAGGTATCCCAGTGTGGCCGCACCGGCCAGGGCACAGCTCGAAGCAGGAGGACCGATCCGTCATCCCGGAGTGCAGTCACAACCGAGGAGCACACCATACCAGCAAAAGGAGCTTCCGTCTTGTAACTACTATGGCAAGAGGGGATATATTCTAAGGGATTGCCGGAAGAAGCTGGGCTTATGTATGATCTGTGGGGCGAGCCAGCACCTTGCCCGAGATTGCCCACATCGCAGGGATGCAGCACCGCATACAGGACAGAGGCCATCGATGCATCAGTCCAAAGGGCACCATTCTAGGCAGGAGGTCAGCATCCACCTGTACCCAGTGGATATCGGAGGAGACCACCACTAGCCCCATAGGAGACTCAATTTTATCGAGCCCGATAGCAAGTAGGTGTATAGAGGCGAGGTCAGGCCTTTACACTAACGGCGACAGAGGAAGAACTAGAGAGGAAGCGATCGCAGGTACCATTTTAGTTGCTTCATTACCTGCGACCATATTGTTTGATTTTGGTGCTATACTATCTTTCATATCTAGTAGTTTTATAGTAATGCATAGAGTAGCTACTTCCCCATTGCCTAAGAGTTGGAAGATTCTTACTGGAGGAGGTATCGTGCAGGTTACCAGTACTATTAGAACATGCTTGATAGTCGTGTGCGGTCGGGAGATGAGAGCTCAACTTTTGGTATTCCCAATGCCAAACTTCGACGTTGTTCTAGGAATGGACTGGTTGAGACAGTACCATGCCATTCTGGATTGCCAAAGGGGTAGCGTCATTTTTAGACCGCCAGATCGCCCGAAGTTTGAGTTCATACTGGAGACCATCAAGCAAGGAGTAGGAAAGACAACTGGAATTTATATGGCTATGGAGACAATACCCCCGTCGATAGTTGAAGATTTTAAGGATGTCTTCCCAGTGGAGTTGCCAGGCCTACCTCCAGATAGAGAGGTGGAGTTCACCACTGAGTTAGCACAAGGAGCAGCGTCGGTATCTTCAAATATGTATCAGTTGGCAAAGAAGGAACTGGATGAGCTTAAGCTACAGTTAGAGGAGTTGCAGAACAAGGATTTTTTTGTTTGAGTGTATCACCCTGTGGAGCACCAATATTGTTTGTACCAAAGAAGGATAGGACAGAGACCTTAATGCTTTGACTATCAAGAATAAGTAACCTCTGCGGATTGATGACTTGTTCGACCAGCTGACATAAACCAGGGCATTCTCGAAGATCGACTTGAGATCGGGATACCATCAGGTGCAGGTGAAGAGAGAAGATATTCCAAAGACGACATTCATGACTCGTTATGGCCACTACGAGTTATTGTTGATGCCTTTTAGATTGATGAATGTGCATGTTGTGTTCATGAACCTGATGAACAGAGTCTTCCACCAGTACTTGGACCGGTTCATGGTAGTCTTCATCAACGACATACTAGTGTATTTGAAGAGCCACGAGGAGCACGAGGAGCACCAGAGGACAGTATTGGAGACACTGAGACGTGAGAGGCTTTATGCCAAGTTGATCAATTGTGAGTTCCTCCTAGACCATATCTCTTTACTTGGACCTGTTATCTCAGGAGATGGTATTTCAGAAGATTCGGCGAAGATCACAACAGTAAAGATGTGGCTGACCCCTACCAACGTCTCAGACGTGAGGAGTTTCCTAGGAATTGTCGGATATTACCGGAGGTTCATAGAGAACTTCACAAGAATCATAGAGCCGATGACCCGCTTGACCCACAAGGAGCAGGAGTTTATTTGGGCAGAGGAGTGTCAGACGGTGCTCGATGAGCTGAAGAAGCGTTTGACCACAACACCTATATTGACCACACCTTTTGGACCCGGAGGATTTGTAATCTACAACAATGCGTCCGAAAAGGGATTATGATGTATAATGATGCAACATGGGAAGGTTGTGGCCTATGCCTCTAGGTAGTGAGGAGTCATGAGAAAAACTATCCCACTCATGACTTCGAGCTTGTCGTAGTAATTTTTTCTATGAAGCTTTGGAGGCACTACATATATGGAGAATAGATGGAGATATACACAGACCATAAGAGCTTGAAGTACGTCTATACTCAGAAGGACCTAAACCTGAGGCAAAGATGTTTGCTAGTGGTGATGACAAATTTTGAGATTGAGATACAGTACCACCCGAGAAAGGCCAATGTGGTAGTTGACGTGTTAAGCAGGAGACCCATGGAATTTCTATTGACTACCCAGCAACACCTATTGGAGGATCTACAGAAGTTGTGAATAGATATCTTTATGCCAGGAGCAGGTGACAGTTGACGATCCTTCAGGTACAGTCATCATTGGTTGAGAGGATCAAGCATGCCTTGCCAAAAAATGCCAGATTCCAGAGACTTCGACAGAGGAAAGAGGCTGGGATACAGACCAGATTGCGCATACATGAGCACGAGACTTTAAGATGTAGAGATCGTCTCTATGTTCTGAACGGGGAGCTTCTTTAGGAGCTGATAGCGAAGGCGCACAGTTCAACATACTTTATCTATCCAGGTGGCACAAAGATGTATAGAGACTTGCAACAGTACTATTGGTGGCATGAAATAAAGAAAGAAATAGCCCATTTTGCAGCAAAGTGCCTGGTGTGTCAGTAGGTCAAGGCTGAGCATCAGAGATCTACAGCCTTACTTCAGCTTCTTCCGATACCCGAGTAAAAATAGGAGAACATCACTATGGACTTTGTTATGGGCTTTCTGAGGAGTCCTAGTGGTCGTAATACAGTATAGACGATTGTAGATCGACTCACAAAGTCCGCTCACTTTCTACCCTTCGGAGTTGGGCAGTCTACAAAGGTCTTAGCAGAGATGTATATGAGGGAGATCGTACGACTGCATGGGGTGCCAGTCAGCATAGTGTCTGACAGGGATACTAGGTTCATATCATACTTTTAGCGGAGTATGCAGGAGAGTCTCGGGACCCGCCTGAATTTCAGTATATCATATCACCCGCAGACGGATAGCCAGTCCGAGCGCACCATTCAAACATTGGAGGACATATTGAGGGCGTGCATGCTTGATTTTGGTGGATCATGGGAGAACCATTTGCTTTTGGTCGACCTTTTCTACAAAGATAGCTATCAAACGAGCATTCAGATGGATCCCTTTGAGGCATTGTTGTCATACCCTGTTCCAGATTTTGTATTCCTATATTTTTGGTATTTAATTTTCTTTTCGTGGTGTTTTGTAGTTATTATGCAAATATGTAAACTCCCTTACCCAAAATAGGTATTTTGTGTATATTTTATATTATTATATTATTATAGATGTCGAATTTATTTAGAGTATTCTCTTAGTTAATTAGAAAATAATTTTTTTTATATATAAATATTTATTTAGAATTATTTTTAGGCTATTTTAGATTATTAAGATTTTTCCATAATTTTTAGTTAATTAAAAACTAGTAACACTAATTTTTTAGGACTTTGAAGAATTTATTTATATCCAAACTTAATTAAAAATATCCCAAAATTTTATTTTAGGTTCTAAATAGTCAAATATATTTTCTAGAATTTTCTGGGAATTTTTTAAATATTTTTAGTATTTATGGGGAGTTATTTAGACTAATAACTAATTTTTTTAGAATTTATTGTGCAAGTCCAGGTATATAGAATGGACCCACATATTTTTTTAGTGTTTATAATATTATTATATATTTTCTGGAATTATTTCAGAATTTTTGGAATATATTTAATATTTATTTTTATTTAAATATGTAAAACTAATTTTTAGAGCTTCTCCTAATTATAGTAGGGAAACTATGAATATAAAATTGTTTCAAGTATTTTTCTAGGGTTTCAGGATTCAAAATATATTTTCTGTAAATTTTTCAGATTTTTATGATTTATTTTAATATTTATTTGGAGTTATTTAGATTTAAAACGACTTAAATAATGTTTTGATAAAGGCAAATCAAAAATAAATAATATAACCAAAACCATCCAATCAAATCATGACATATGTCACCCTCCTATCAACTTTCATTCAGCCGCTCAATCCCTATATATATATAATATAATAACCCTAATTATCCCATTATTTTAGAGAGAGAGATTTTGTAGAATTGCCATCTGGGGTTCCTTCATCTTCCAGAAGCCATTGCGCATAGCTCCGGACTCCAAATGAGGCCTAGTTTTTGTGTTAGAATGATATTGAGGTTAGATTTCTGATTATATAATTTTTTTTACAAAATTATGAGTATTAAATTTTGGAAAATTCGTAGAGCACAGCATGTCCGAAAATAGACGTGTTTCGATGTTTTCGCAATTCTGGGAGAACCCAGAATCAGAATTAGGAACCGTTTAAAGTTTTGGAAAGCTAATGTCGAGATCATCGACATAAAATTTTCTTAGAATTTAATTCGAAGTATTTATATACTGTTAATTCTGTAGAACTTCTAGGTTAGAATTTAACCATCGGTGCACAATACAAAATTTGTATGTGCCATAATTCCCAAACGAATTTGAATTCGGATGAGCCATAAATTCTAGAATATTTTTGATGCTGAAATCTACAAGAAATTATGCATGAAAGTTGAGTTTGTGTCGGTTGACTTTTCGGTCAACAGATCGCCTCGATTTGCGTGCCATGAGTCTCGAGTTGATAAAATTTAGTTTCTTTGGACAAAATTTAGGAATTAACATAAAAATCAGAATAATAAGATTAAAATAGGATTTTAGAATAATTATTCCAGAATTAAATAAATTAAAATAAATTATCTTTTGACGTGATAAATTTGTAATACATAGGCTATTTGGACTGTGACTTGGACTCTGATTCATACCAGCAATAGGACTCTGATTTTAGAATAATTTCTCTGACAGTGTTCCAGTAGGACGTTAGTATTTAGCCACCACAGTTAGTTTACATCAGACCCTGAGTCGGAGAACCCAACGCGCGTTCGTACATTTACATGTACGCAAATATTATTCAGTTTGGTATATATATTTATGTACGTAATTACTATATGGATTCTAATAATTATGTAAATAAATTGCTAGTTATATTATTATATAAATATGAATATATATGTAAGTAAAAGCAAATTGATAATTATGACTAAATATCCAGACTATACGACCCTAGGACACCGTGGACTATCCCATACTTACCTTGACCATGTTGACCCTAAGAACTTGTGAATTTGTCTGCCTTGCGTACATTAACGTACTGGCATAGGCACCTGTCAGTTGACTGACTGATTTTGTACAGTACTTGAAGACGCGACACCCGCGTAATTCAACGCATAATTGACCGTGTTAGATGACTAGTGTTACCCCTAGTATACCCCCTGAGTCCAGTGTAAATATGGTTGTGTATGTGCTAGTGTAATGACTAATGATTTTATTGCATTATTTAGGTGTACATAGGATATTGGATTTGTTCTGCGCGATTTCTGGAGCAGGTTATTGGTACATTGCAGCTTCCTTGTCAGGCAAGTATACCTTACCATTGTACTGTTATTCATATTTCATATGTTGCATGCATCTTTATTTTCTGCCTTTAGTTCATATATTTTAACTGTTATATAAAATGCGCGCGACGGTGTCGTCGCGATATGTTTTTATTTATGTATTGCATTGACCTTGTTTATGAGACTACCCCATTATCATGTAGCATCTTTAGGTTCATCGGCCGTGACACAGTGGTTACACGAGTTGTGAATCTCATATAGATCACGGATTGGCGTGCAGGGTTTGGCCTCCTGTACGTGTGGGTCATGCGTTAGGAATAACTGCTGTTAGAAACTTTGCATGCTAGTAGACTTAGCAGTTATTAGAGGTCTAGGGACATAGCCTATTGTAGTACGGTGGTCCCATCCTAGTCCTTGTTTGGTTGCAGGATTGGGCTAGGGTACTAAGAATAGGCTATGGACCAAATCGTGTCATGGATGTGACATGCTTAGAGCATGGGGTGGGAAGAACAACAAGTACCGCATTTGAGCTCCTTTACACTTTTTCTTCTGTAACCCGGAAGCTCCGCTGGAGATACGGGCGGTGATGACCCATTTACTACTTGGCGGGCCTCTGCCGTTCAAAAGACGACATGCCTTTGAGGCCCCTGGTTCTCCGAGAGAGTCATACCAATCCCAGTTCTCAGCCAGATAGCTCACTTGTTAGAAAGTTGTTCTCAAACTGCATTCACATAGATGGTTAGGCGATCCATTGGATGTTTATTTCAGTAATTTATTGGCATGTGTTTAAGTATCTTGTTATGTCCCTCTGAGGACCTGGTCCGCTGCCAGGTGTACCTGTTCTTGAGTATTTGCAGGAGCGCAGATTTGGATGGTTATAGATGCTTCGAGGATGTCTTCTCTTCGAGCCCGTGATTGATAGCTGGTATTCTTATATTATGTTTATTGTGGTGTACTTAGATTGTATTGCTCTTATATTTGAGTTGGTAGTGGATTTGTTTCCATCCAACTATCATCCTTAGATACTTATTATTAAGATCTAGTTTCATAGGTACTGGTTATTTATTTATATTTGATTTTCTATGGATGAGATTTAGATTATACCCTGTGACTTGTGACATATATTTTACCACTTGTGGATTTGATATTCATAATACAGCGTACGTGTGGATTTGGTTTCCATATATTGGAGTTGCCATATCCATGCGGCTGGCATGCTTACGTGTCCTAGTCCTACGTATTTTGGGACTGGGGCGTGACAAAATATATATTTTTTATATATTGTATCTTAGATTTTGTCCTGTAGCGGAGACTACCTGAGACTAATAATAGACCCGTGGCTGTACCACTGACCCATGTTAGGACCCGTACTCAGATTTGAACCATGTTTGGCCATTTGAGTTGAACCCTTGAGCCTATGAACCAAACCCCCAACTTTTGCCTATATATGAGTTTTTCTCTCTCTTCTCTCTTTCTTCTTTATTTTCTTCTTCTTCTTCTTCTTCTTTCTTCCTTGCTTCCTTCTCCCTTCCCCCGTGCACCTCCCCTAGCCGAACCCAGCACTGGACCTAGCTAGGAAGAGGTCGTTGGACCCTTAGGCAAGTACATCTTGCTCCATGATAAAACCTTAATGTTTATATTTTTATCAATATGTCGTTTTAAAAATTTGTTTAATGGAAAATATTTTTCTTGTGATCCTCATCATTTTTATATCTTGGAGTTTTTGGTTTTAGTAGTTAGATTTTAGTAGATCTGAGTTTTAAGTTAGAGTTTTTTATGGGTTCCATGAGTTTTTCTTGGTTTTGATCTATTAAAACTTAGTTTTTTCGAAAAACTAGTTGTTCTTTATGTTAGAGAATTTTATTTTGTGTAATTTGGCTTTTGATTCACTTGATTTGGAGTTAAAATAAAACTTTTATGAAAAAAATAATTTTTCGATTTTTGGAGCTTTTCTGCCATGACTGAACATGCAATATGGAGAAGACAAAGTTCTTATGCAGCCAGCACAATATGCGCCCAAGACTTCCATGAGGCATGATCCTTTTGCGGCCTGGACTCTTTGCCGCATAGCTAACCAAAAAGCGTCCATTTTTTTGAAAGCATGACTGACCATTACACAGTATTTTGGAGCTAATTGACAGAACCCCTTGTGTTTTGTTCCTGGACGAATGAGAAATTCGTTGAGTCCAAAAGGGACATCCATGCGGCAATCAGAGCATACGACAAGCGAACTTAAGCGGCATTGGCACTATATGCCTCTTCTCTTTGACGCATAACTCTATTTTTTCCTTGCACATATTTCTATAATTTTGTCCTTTCTCTTTGACACTTTATTGTATGTCACATCAAACACACTTTATGTCACTTCATTAACACTTTAATTATTTGCCGTCACTTTAACACTTGTCCCAAGGAGTAGACTTTAAACCTGAGCATACGACCAGTGAGTGCATGCGGCCAGTGAGTCCATGCGGCCAATGGACGCATGCGGCCAAAAATATTTGTGAGCATTTTGTGTTTCTTTTAATTATGTTATTTAGTAATTTCTTTTAATGATTTCTTGTGTGATTACTTATGTTGATATAAATTTATGTTACCAGAAAAGTTTTGCATGTAGTTCACGAGACAAATTTATGTACAAGTTCACAATCCTCACGACACGTGGAAATGTTCGTGTATAAAATCTATTACATTTGGCATCCGGCAATCGTGTGTGAGTATTGCCCAATGTATCGTGTGTCGTGAATACGATAACTTGTGAAAAACTCATACTCGTGACTCATTATTCTAGGGAGTTCTCAAGTATCCACGACTTGAGAACTTGAAATAATTTAGTAATGATTAAACAAGATAGGATTTACCTAGAACATTGAGAGGGAAGAATGTTGTGTTATCCACTACCCCGATCTCTAAGGGACCCATGCAGCATGGACCAACCCTGCTAGGCAATAGCTCCATGACTGACCAAGTTTACGCGTGCTGTGACACTTACGAGACAGGTTTATATACATGTTTATGTTATAAGACAATTTTATGTTTATAAAGCAAGTTTATGATCACAAGTTTAAGTTTATGCTTATAAGTTCAAATTTCTGTTTATGACCTAGTATTATGTTATGTTGTAGTTATGTTAAATGTTCATTTAAGTTTACTCGAAAAGCGTACCCTTGGCCATCCGGGTTGACTGCAGTGCCGGTCGTAGTGATATTCTTCAAAGCATACATTTGTTAGTGACTAGGTTTGTGATAGCCCTAGTTAGTTAATTATAGCAAGTCGTAGGCATGTTTGGCCATAGAATGAATGTTTGTTTATTCGTTAAGCTAGGCCTTTTATTCATTCTTTCGATGCGTGGTTAGGGAGCTAAGTTCTGCTCGGGTGAAGGTCTGCAACCCTGGTCCTCGTTTGGTTTAAGGGTTGTGGTCCCGATCAAGAGTAGTTCATATGTCCTCTTGCCGCTCGTCGTCATACTTTCCTTTATAGCACTTGTTATCTATTCTTCAAGTTATCTTTTTGAGACAAGTACATTGGTACCGTACAAGTCTCTATCCGCATTTATTTTAATATGTCTCTTTTTTGCTGTATGTTGTGATACGTTTGGTCTATCACCTTGAGCTACTTTATGGTACTTTTTTGTCACGACCCGATTCTGTAGAATCGTTTGAGGCATCCCCCGAATCGTGACCGCCGTACGGGCCTGGAGTTGCGCCCGTACAAGGCTTTAATGATTTGCATAACAAGCACATATTCAGAGTACGCAGATAAATTGAAACACAGATTTGAAACATGGAAAAGTTCTCTTTATTGATAATGAACATCTATTACAAACTCTTCAACGAGTCAGCTAATATGCCGAACGACTTACAAAAGAGATGACTCAAAATGAGATAGCAGTCCTGTACATTATATCCCTTTACTAAACTTCAAAAGATATAGACCTCCAGGCTGGAGGATAGCTTTGCCACAGAGCTGCATTTGTGTATGAAGAGTTACAAGCTCCGGTCTTCAAAATGCTTCAAGGACGGCGCGATCAGGATGCGCCTACAGCTGGACTGGATTCGGGAAGACGACTTCGGCTCCTCGCTCGGTTCGCCTTGGTGTGGAGAACCTGTTTCAACGAGGGTCAGCATGTCAAAATATACTGGTGAAGGCGAGCTAGCCGAACTATACCAATTAACACGTTGTTTTAATAAAGCATGCATATTTATGGGTTTCTATCTTGCCTTAGTTTATTTACAAGTAAGCAACATATAGAATTTACTGAAATGAACGTGCCACCGTTCGGTGGATTTTACCTACCCGTCTGAATTACCTGCACAATACTTACCATGCCTTCCCTGCCACGAAGACACAAGTTAGTTTGCAACAGGTTTAAATATACACGATGATCACTAGCGTGGTGCCATAACGGACATAGCCAAGGACAGGGATAGCATACAACGTGAACACGACAAGCACACGATGCATTGCAAGCTATCCCCTCTAGCACACGATGACTACATACGAGTTCCGCCCGGACCGGAACGGTTCCAGTGCCCCAGCGACCGTCCGCAGAACTTACCCTTGTGCACAAGTTGTCCATGATCGAACAATACGTTATCTTAAACAATCAGTTTACGCCTTCGAGGCAACATGAGCACAAGACATATCCATAATTGTTAAGCATTCATGCACTTCAGGCAACACGAGTATGAAACATGTATTTGCACAAGACAAGCAACAGTTTATAATTATTTCCAAGCGAACAAGCATGCAATTAAGTATCCGTTCGTGAAGTTATTGACAAGCATAATGAACCAAGTTTATTCTCTTTTATCTTGGTTTCTTTTATTATTACTTGGTATCATTTGATCGGGGCACAAGAATGCAAGTGTTTTAGCTATGAAGCTTGGAAGCAGGGCTAGCTAATCGGGTTGGTAGTCACTCACTTAGATTTTGGAATGGAGAAGGAAACATGCGCTTCACGACTCCGCTCGCAAGTCGCCTACTGCTCGTTCACCTGCACACGAACAGCTCGATTAATACTTCTTCCTCTCTTTCCAATCTCGGAATAGAAGTGCAAGTCAATGAACGAAAACAATGAAGACCATCGAAATCGTTCAAGGAAAACAAGCAAATCCCAAAACCAACTCAAAGCACGAAAGCAACAAGCGACATCGAAAACCGAGGCAATAAAAGATAGCAGCGGAGAGGTCCCTCCTGACTCTGCCACTAAGCCGATCCTTGGGGCGCAGTCCACTGAATATGGGAATCGATTCCGAAGAAATAAATCCATAACGAGGACGAGTTCTTAATTCCATAAATCCCGATCGAACGATACCGTCTTGTGTTTCTTAGCCGCGCTCTCCGCACCGGGAGAACGGGGCTCTATATTTTTTCTTGGGGTTCTGACCCTACTGGTTTTGTATGGCCAAATTACCCCGAGGAGAACCAGGATCCTCCGTACTCCTAGCAAGATGGCTCGCACTCGTTGGACTACAGCCGAAGCTCGCGAGTGGGTTTCTTTCCTTTACCCCTCGTTTTGATTAAGATATTTTGTGGTGTTTAGCAATGAGCAGAGTTAGCTCCTGATATTTTTGAAACTATGGTCAACATGATGTATATATACCATGGCTGGTATATCTGATCATGTATAAATATACTCCACTAGTGCAATATTTTGTATTCACTTGCTTCATGATCATATGTGACATATAATTTGGGACACCTTTTTACTTTTATGTATGATATAGTCTTGTACTTATTATTGATAGATTGAGATACTAGGATTCGTCGGCCTTAGGACTGACGTTATAGCATGCTAGAGTCCACACATCTGTCTTCTAGACAACCTTAGCACATTGTATCTTACTTTGGTATTCTGTAAGGTGTGGTTGGCTGTGTCGGTCCTCGTATTTACCCAGTATTTTGGGAGTGGGATGTGACAGTTGTATGGCAAAAAGTGTCGTTCCCCAGTGTGCTGGAGTAATGTGGGCGAGAGGCATATTCTTGGACCAGAGTTGGTTGTTCATACGGTGGAGAAGGTAAAGAAGATCCACTGGTACCTGCGAGCAGCACAAGATAAGAAGAAGCATTGGGCAAATGCGTACCGACGACCCCTAGAGTTCCAGGCTATAGATAATGTATTTCTGAAAATCTCACCTACCAGAGGGACCATCAGATTTGGAGGCAGAGAAAAGCTGAGTCCGAGGTATATTGGACCATTCGACAAGTTAGAACTCGTCGGAGAGGTTGCCTACAGGTTAGCTTTGCCACAGACATTGGAGGGAGTTCATGATATCTTCCATGTATCTCAGCTTAGGAGATACGTGTTAGCTTCGAGTCTTGTTCTTGACCACTCAAAGATCACTGTCGGGTCGAGTTTGTCATACCAGGAGAAGCCTGTAGAGATTCTAGACAGGAGCGAAAAGGTATTGGGAGGTCAGACTATCCCTCTAGTTCGTGTCGCATGGAGGCATCATGCACCGGACGAGTCGACCTGGGAACGAGAGGATGATATTCAATAGCATTTCCACTATCTCTTTGAGGGCCTAGGTATGTGGTAGCATTTATTTTCAGTCAATAGTTTATACCATATGCCTGTTTTAATTTCGAGGATAAAATGCTCTAAGGAGGGTAGATTGTAAACCCTTTCGACCAAATTTAGGTATGCTTGGCTTAGAGAGATATTAGGGTTAGTTTGGATACATTTAGAATTAGAACATGGTATTTTAATTAACTATACAAAAATTCGTATCACTTGGTGCACCTTGTCGTTGATTCGATATTTGGACACTACTCTAGCTTTTGACTCCATAAAATTTTATACCCTTGATCTAGACATGTCAGTCTTCCATTTTGACCATTGTGTCACTCATAAATACCCTCTCTTGTGATTTATTTTAATCGCACAACAATCGTCAAATAATATCTAATTTTAAACCCAAACTTTGCACCTATGTCCGTTCCAATCGAAATTGGAGACACAACATCGACCCGTTTCGTGCAACCCAATATATGACGATAATCTATTCCGAGTCTACTACGTCTATGATACTTTGGTCACTCCTAATTGCGATTCCATGTACTTCTAATTTATTAAAGAACATCTAGGACACGATTTATATTTATTTTTGGACAACCGACTAAACCTAACCCAAAACTAGACCAAACACAAACCCAAACCCACGCTCACACCCTCAAGGCTCATACAAAATATCACACACCAATTTTTCCCACTATAATACACCAAATATGGCTTCTACCCTCATAAAATTCGTATTTTTCCTTATTTGTAAACAGCCAAACAATTAGGGACCAAAGTGCAAATATAATGCTAGGTGGCAATCTCCTATAAAAGCAAACCAAATGAAGGAAACCCCATGGTCATGCTTAACCGGTCATGTGCCCCACTCTCTACCCCTTTGTTTGCATGTGACTATTCAACCTAACTTACAATCAATCTCTACCCTCTATTCAAATCCCAACCCATCACCTCTATCCATTCTTTCATAAAAACCCATACAAATCCTAGGGAACCTTGTCATCCCTAATCCCCAAGAACCCAATTTCTTTATTAAATATAATACTCTCTTCCCTCTATTTAATGCACTCTCTCCCTCTCTCTCCCTCAACATTCACTCATTCCCTCTACCCCTCCAAAACCGAGAGCAACCTTCCCTCATCCCTCTTCCACCACCATCACCTCCATTAACCACCACCATCACCATCGTTAACCACCACCATCACCAATATTAACGCCAATGCCACCTACTCCTCCTCCTCACAGCCGAGCACCTTCCTACCCCACAGGCCGGACCACCTCACACCGCCGGCAGCAGCTCCGACGAGAGTAGCAGCCCCCAACCGAGCACCTCTTTCTCCCCCTCTCCATTCAAGTTCACTTGGTAACTCCCTCTTCTCCCATACTCCTTCAACTTGTTCTTCTCCAATATACTTTATCATCTTCTTCCTTTTCATTATGAATACTATGGGACACTTGCACCGCACATGGGTAACCACTTGTGAATTACTTACTAAATCTGATTTGTAACCCAATATCATGCCCCAGTCCCAAAATACGTAGGACTAGAAATACGTAATATGCCAGCCGTATGTATATGGCAACATCAATATATGGAAAACATAATACACACGCACACTGTAATATGAATATTAATTCACAAAGTGGTAAATATATTGTCAACAAAAGTCATAGGCATTTATATCTCATCCACAACATAAATAAGGAAATATCAAATAAATAACTAAAGGTCTCAAATATGAAGTATCAAAGAATGATAGTCGGATAGAGACAAATCCACTACTATTTGACTACATCAAACTAAAATGATAGAGGAGATCAAAACCCTAATATAAAATAATGTTAAATAAGAGAAACATTAATAAGATATACATCAGCAATGAACTATCACTGGTAATCAGAAGGTAAGACCTCCTCAACAATGAATGAAGCGTTAGGTCCGGTCCATACTCTTGTGGATACTCCTGACCGTTTATACCTGAAAAGGGACCATGTCCTCAGAGGAACGTAACAAGATACATAAAATAATATGCCATAATATACTGAAAGTAAACATTCAAGAGGGCCTAACCGGTCTATGCGAATGCAGTTTAAGAACAACTTTCCCGCGTATGGACTATCTGGCTAAAATAATGAGATATTTGTAGTTCTCTTGGAGAACCAGGGGCCACGGGCGTAACGTCGTAGACGTCATAGGCCTGCAGTAAACAGTAGGGTCATAATAACTCGCGTCTCCGATGGAGCTCATGGCCAAAATAAGAAAAATTGTAAATGAGTCACATACGCTTACTCATTGTTCTCCCCACCTAATGCTACTAACGTGTCACATCCATAACACGCAATACCTCTAGTAATTGTCAAGTCTGCTAAACATGATATTTCTATTGGCAGCTATTCCTTAACAATCGTACGACATTTACGTATAGGTGGCTAGCCTAACACGCAAGTCTGTGTCCTACAAGCAACTCACAACTCGTGAAAAAAGGTGTCACGGCCAATGAAATATAATTATACCTCAAAATCATGGGGTGGTCTCATAAAACTATATCAACATATATAATATAAATAAAAGATAAAGGAGGACACAATCGTCGTTGCACCTAAGTATTCTTGGACGCGCAGTTTTATATAGCAAAATAAATATAAATAAATAACAAAAAAAATTATGCAACAAATTAATGTAACTAAACATTAATATGGCAAGGTATACTTGCCTGACAGGCAATCTGTGAAATGTAGATGTCCAAACGATAAGCACAAGGAACCAAAAAGTGGGGGCTCTGAAGGAACATCTCTGAATGCTGAAATAAATATCACCAACATCTTCAAAATCAGCGAGATAGTCAGAAAACTCTACCCATTCGTCCGATTTGGACACAGGGGCAAAACGATAAATTCGGGCCAAAGCGGGGTCCATTTGTGGCCAACTTTGTACCAAAATGCATGCCAGGGGTAAGATCACTAAATGAGATAAATTATAGGTCAAACAAATCTTAAACGATGATACGAACTCAAGGATATATCTAATTTTGGATTCCGATGAGCCAATCACAATTTCGTCCATCAAGTCAAACCGTGGGGTCCGCGAATAGGCGCCTCGGTCAACAATCTCAAAATTGCGTGAAACCTGGATCACAAGACCAGCGTGATACTACAAATCCAATGGAATAAGTTTTGTCGTGTTCCGACGAGCGTGCACCAAATAATGGGGAAATTTGGAAAACTGCGATATAGGACACTTTCTACGGATTAAGATACCCACTTGGTGGTGTATCCAATATGGGACTATCTTTTATAGTCCTAAGGCAAAAATGTTATGCCCCGATCTCCCGCAGGTAATCGACCATCCCCACTTGGTACGAAATACCGCGCCAGCACTCCCGCGGGACAATCTTTTCTATCTGGACGTGATATCGCACGAGCACAAGCTGCTCCCGTGCAAGGCCATGATTCGAACGGGCGGTAAAATATCTAAGTCATAGAGTCGCACAGATAGTCCGAATGCAGCAAAAATAAAATGAACAGACAATTGGTAACAAGTTCACAGAGTCGTCAAAAGCGGAAGCATTAAATAAAACAAGTATGGAAGTAAAATAAGCACTTTATTGATATTGTACAAGTATTACAAGCGGCTCTAGGCCGAGATTACAAGTCGCTCAAGCCCTCTCTCTCGAAACAATAAAAGTGTGCTAATTGGCTATATTTGTGGAATGATACATAGGCGATGTTCCAATATTATGTCTTGTATATGTGCTTCAGTTCTGGATGCAACGCTCCAAGGCTCCAGAGTAAACTTCACGCCTTAGCACGCACGAAGAGGGTTTTCGCACCGAACGAGGTTCTCCTGCACCCTACAAGCAATCTGGTGGGTTATCAGTACATTAATGCACTGGTGGGGAGGCTTCTCGCCCGCTCGACAAATCCAAACATGTTATAAAGGTTTCATGCACTATCTATTAAGTTATCTTTCTAGTCTTGCCTTAGGAACAATTTTATGGCATAATAAAAAGCGTAACTCGTTTGGCGGTACGTCGTGCGATATAAGAGTAATACGACGAGATTACCAACTTATCATTCATCATTTTCTGTCCAAGGCAAACCAAGTTAAACCAAGCATGAGCATATATAATGAAATACAGGGACAATAGCATAAGCAAACACAAATGTTGTGAGCAAGGTTCTGTTTCAGGCGCACGAGTTATACGGATTACTCAGGTGTTTTGAATTGGATTCTCAGGTATTTATATACAGTTATAGGTACAGGTGTGTTACATAGAAAAGTTGCCTACAAAGCAATAACTCGCTTGCTGGTTGCCGCAATCGAGTCAACTTAATCTATATGACGGAAGGTCACTGGAATGACTTCCATATTGGAAGGTGTAGTCTCGAGACGAAGATGGTGTACAAGCAAAATATAATAAGGGCTGCATTGCACCCATTCCATCGATAGCCGACGACTACCAGTTGGTTCCGCCTAGATCGATTGGCCCCAGTGCCCCGACGACCGTCCACGGAACTGAATTCGAAAATCCATCTTATGAACAAGTTGTCCGGGACCATGCATATCCTTAAGTTTTCTATATTCTCGTAGGTATAGATACAGTTACAGATTCAGATTCAGTTCGGATCTATCAGGTACAGTATCGACTCCCAGATCCGTCAGATTCAGTACAAAACAAGTATTGATTTTTAAAGATATTATGATATTATCTTGCTTAACTATTCATTGATGCAGTCCCCTAGTTCAAAAAATGCCTTGGCGACCTAACATTCCCGAATACTTTCAATATTCTATACTTGGCTCGGAATAACTATCTTGATAGACTTCTTGCCTTAACTGAGTGAATCACATATAGTAAAGTGTGATGATATATGTGTCACTACCACATTTTAGGAAAAAGGGTATTTTAGTAATTTTCTATTTAAATAAATATTTTGCATGGTAAATAATTTTTGTTGTATTATTTAATTGTTGTTGGATGTTATTTAATTATTTTGGACTTATTTTAGTGGACCCAACTAGTGTAGTTTGGACCCATGGACCAACATGAATTAAATAGTTAGATTTGGCCCATTTAGAAAGCCCATAGTTAAGGAGATGGATTAAATTAATTAAGTGATTAGACTAGAAGCTTCCTTCCTTAATTATTTCTTCATGAGAGGCCCCAAGGGGTACATTGGACATTTTACAATTGCTTGGGAGAGGGGCAAGGCCGGCCTATTAAAAGAGGGGGGAAATTTCTCTCTCCTCTCATTCTCATTCCAAATCTAGATCTAGAATTTCCACTCCCAAATTCCCTCAATTCCCATTCCAATTCCCTACCAAATTTATTCCAAATTCTTTCCAATTCACCATTAGAGAAGGAGAAAGCAAGGATCTAGAAGGAGGAAGCAAGGATCTACAAAGAGGAGCAAGGATCTACAATTTGGAAGCAAGTTCTTCTCAATTGGAGGTTTGATTGGGAATCCATCTCCCAATAGGTATAATTCAGATTTTCCCATTTAAATAGCTTCTAAATCTGAGATTTAATCATATAAAATCAACCTATATGTATGTACTACCCATAGGACTTTGTTTTGTGTTCATAGGAGACCCATGGAGAAAGTTATGGTACTTTTTGTGTTAATTTTGTTGGAATTCTGAATTTACATTTTGTTGTGTGTATCAATTGATCCTATAGATCAATTGGACATGAGCTTATGTGTTTGGGGCTAGTGTCATGTCCATAATTTGGTACATGTGGTTCGTATCCCAACTATTTGGTGATACGTGTCATTTTGGGGGTTTTCCCTCCGACACGGGACTTTGAACATGTCGTATTTTGACACGGACACATAGATCTACTTTTGACACTTTGATTTATTCATAAATATTATTTGTGATTTGTTTGTATCCTTCGGGGTGCAATTGGTTGTGTGTTGGACTCGTGTCACATGCGTATCCTAGATCTAGTGGGATACGGTGTGATACTCTCCAATTGTGTGGATTTTTGAATAGATCTAATTATGTATGGTTTAAATTCTTCAATTATAATTAGTAAATATATATAGATATTATATATTTATTTTGTGTATTTATTATAGTAATTATTGTAGCATAGATCTATATATTTTTGTGTGTGCTAATATGATGTACAAATATAATATGTAGCTTTCTTGCATGTAATTATATATGTACTTATGTTAATGGTATAAATTATACATAAATGTTTTATAAAATATATTTATGTGTTTAATTGTGTAATTATATTATTTATAATTATTATGTAATTATTTGTATATTAATGTATATATTTTAGGTGTGCTTCTAGCCATGTAAAATATGAACATTAATATGTGCATGTGTTGTAACTATTAGTATTTAATTATAAGTTTATATGTGCATATATATATAAGTATATAATTATTTATTTATATATATGTATTGTGATTATTATTGCATATATATATTTATATATATATATATATATATATATATATTTTTATATTTTTATTTGTTTTGGTGACAGTGGTTTCTATGACAGTGAAACTGTCATTATTTGGTTTGAACAGCAGCCGCTGTACAGTGGTCAGCATTAATGACAGATCTGTCATTAATGCTGCGGCAGTTTTGAGCGGCAACCTTTCAGCGACGTTTTTTTTATGACAGTTTGAAACTGTCAGCAAACTGTGACAGCAGCGGTTTTGTATATGGAGTTTCTGCGATGAATTTTCAGTGACAGTCAAGACTGTCACTATTAAACCTATTTTTATTTTATCTTGTTTTGTTCACTGTTTTCAGTAACGCTTTGACAGTTTTAAATCATATTTTATATATTATTATTGTATATATATATATATGTGTATATATGTGTTTTGTATAATATTTGTAATAATATATTATGTTATTTGTATACATATTGGTTTGTATATATATTATTTTAGGGTATATATTATTTGTATTAGTAGTATACTTTGTGTGAGTATGATTTGGGATCTAATTTTTATTCCTAAATTGTTGTATTTTATTTCTATATTATTTATATAGATTTCTTGTGAGGTTGACCTTGGTTTGACTTTAGTTGACTTTAGAGTTGACCATAGTTGACTTTTGACTTAGAATTTATTTATTGACCTAGGAGTTGACTAGTTTGACTTGTTCTCTTTTTGGGACCTTGTTTTAATGTGGTATTCCATATCTAGGTCTTCGAGGCACCGAGTCAAACATCTGTGAGACTGTTCTTTGGATTTCAGGCAAGTACATTCTCTGATAGTTTCTCATTTATGATATCCTCTATGTTCGTTGTATCTAGTGTAGATTTACATGTTTCTCTCGACACTATGGTTACACGGATTGGTATATCCGGATCTCGTCATGAGATGTTATTCCTTGGTATATGGTATATATGGTGCAAGTATTGTTTTATTGGTTATCTTGTACATGTACAGACACCGATTCTCGGGGAGACTAGCTATCTTCTTGGGGAATCTAGTGCCATAGCATACCGTGGTTGGATCTATTATACCAGTTGGGGGTGGGGAGTATTAGTATAGATATGTGATCAAATCCCTATTGAATAAAGTATTGGTAAGCGAATAGTGTTGATCATGCACCGCACGTATGATTAGCCAGGCCGCATTGTATCTTGCCCAAGCCGATCACATGTTAAGCTAGTACTCACACACTTAGTCATTAGTATTATTGTTTCATTGGCATATTATTCATTATTGTATTTCTTTCCAGTATTTCTTTATTGTCTATATATCTCTTGTATCTATTTTGTGCATCTTGTTTATCCACAGCTATTTACTGTTATATAGTTTTTATCATGGATTAGAACTGCTGTTAGAGATGTACTCTGCTCCTTTCCTAACTGGATATATTTTTTCAGATGACACTGAGGAGTACCCTACCTATTATGGATCCCAGGATATTGTGGGTTTAGATTCGGAGACCCTGGCTCAAGAGGGACTTATCCCAACTGAGACAGTTGACCCTGGAGTGTAGCTTGTAGTATGATAGTATTCTTTTGTACTGGATTTGTCTCCAGCTTATTTTTGTTACTCTTCAGACTCATTGATGTATTATTTTAAACTCATGAGTTGATGACTATTCTATTCTTATCTGATCCGTGTTCATTCTATCTTAGTTCTGTGATTGAGTACACTATCTTTTGGTGGTTCATTATATTAGATAGACTTTCTAGACAGCGTTCTACCGCCGATTCTGCGGCGTAGGTTGGGCGTTGTTTCCGACTAGTACCCTTACCCCGGGTGCGGGTCGTGACACGTTTTTGGTGGTGGCCCATGCAGGTCTAGCTTCACAAGTATGTGATGTCGTGGTAGTGCGACAACTTAGTTGTACTACTGCGAGCCTGCAATAGGATATAGGATATAGGCTGAGATACTCAATCACATCTAGGAAAATTCTTTTGATTCAACTATTCTCCTTTGATATTGATACTTGATCTCTTAAACTGTCCTTTCCTTGATGTCTTACATCTTGTGCCATATTGATTCTTTCTTTCGCTTTATCTCAGGATGCCGCCTAAGACTAGATCACAGCAGGGGAGAGCAGCTTCTGAGAGGTCTGCGATATCCCGAGGGCCTGCACCAGTCACTTCTCCGGTGATTGGAGTGTCAGCTGCTTTCGAAGGTCCACCACCTACTCAGAGGACTGTGCCAGCTGTATCTGAGGGGCTTCCACCTCCACCTCCTGTGCCAGCAGAGGCGTCACAGATGTTTACACTGTTTCATGAGATGCTCGAGGCACAGAGGGCTCAGTCAGAGGCACATCAGAGGCAGACCAACGTTCTACGGCAGGGCATCGAGAGTGCTCATCAGCTTGCTCGTGCTGTAGTTGAGAGAGGAGTTCCGATCTAGCAGCAGGTTATTCCTCAAGTTGCTCAGCTTCGGCCAGGCAACATTCAGGACTTCAAGAAACTGGAGCCTAGGGTTTTCAAAGGGACGGAGGGCATCGTCTATGCTGATGATTGGCTCGAGGACATTGAGCATCTGTGTCCCGTCTTTCTGAAGATCTGAAGGTTGAGGCAGTAGGACTTCAACTATTCGACGTCGCTCGCACTTGGTTCAGGAATGAGCCGGTTCTAGTTGACGCAGGACAATCTTGGGAGGTATTCAAGGACCTTTTCAAGAAGAAGTTTTTCGCTCGGATAGAAAGGCTTGACTTGGGGAGATAATTTGAGAGTCTCATTCAGGGAAGCATGTCTGTGGAGGAATACGCTGCGGAGTTCGGTAGGTTGAGCCGATTTGCAGAGTACTTGGTGAGGGAGCCGGAGGTTCGAGCTATTCGTTTCCGAGAGGGTCTAAACTGGGAGGTGAAGATTCTCATTCCGTCTTTTTATGAGACATACTCGGAGATACTTGCGGAGGCACGCAAGGTTGAGCGAGATCTGGGTTTGAAGACCAAGAGAGACCGTGATTCTTTTCTGGGGGCCAACGGCAGTGCAGTATCTGCCAAACGTCCTCATTTCCAGTCCAGACCTTTCCAGCAGCCACAGCAGAACCAGACTCCAGCTAGAGCGCCTTTTCACTAGGCACCTCAACAGCAGAGGCAGTTACAGCAGGCCCCATGCAACTTCTACAAGAAGCCCGGCCACATCTGAGAAGTTTGCAGGAGGAGGCTAGGAGTTTGTTTGTATTATGGTACTGAAGGGCATCAATTGAGGGAGTGTCCTCGTCGTGCAGTTCAAGGAGCAGCTCCAGCTCCGAGGACACAGACGAGACCACCTGCAGCACAGCCGAGGGGACCGCTTCCGACACAGCAGCAGCGTTTTGTCCAGCATCAACAGCAGGAAGGTGCTCGGCAGGGACGAGCGTTTGCTATGACCGTCGAAGAGGAGGAACCCACCGGAGATGTCATCACAGGTTCTATTCTTCTTGATTCTATTCCAGCTTTAGCTTTGTTTGATAGTGGTGCTTCCCATAGTTTTGTATCTGTTTCTTTTGCTCTGAAGCATGGTTTGGTAGCTGAGTCTTTGCTTAGGACTTGCAAGATCATGACCGGGGGAGGCATTATCCTGGTTAATGATATTTGCAAGGATCGGAGAGTTACTCTGGGAGGCCGGGAGTTGAGTGCGTGTCTACTTGTAATGCCACTTCCAAGTTATGACATTGTAGTTGGGATGGATTGGTTGAGTAGGCACCGTGCTAGCATAGACTGTAGAGGAGGTAGAGTTTTGTTTGGTTCGCCAGGAGAGCCAGAGTTCGAGTTTACTAGAGGAGCTGCGGAGCAGGACGAAGGCATTATTTGTGGAGCTATGGTAGAAGACAAGGAGTTGCCACATCCGTTGATAGCAGAATTCTTGGATGTGTTTCCTGAGGAATTGCCAGGATTGCCACCAGATCGAGATGTTGAATTTTTTATAGACTTGGTGCCAGGTGCAGAACCAATTTCGCAACATGTCTATAGAGTAAACAACAGCGAGCTGGTCGAGTTGAAGAAGCAGGTGGACGAATTGCAGGATAAGGGGTTTATCAGATCGAGTTCTTCACCATGGGGAGCCCCGGTATTGTTTGTACCGAAGAAGGATGGATCGGTGCGTATGTGCATTGATTACAGAGCTTTGAATAATCTCACTATCAAGAATAAGTATCCTTTGCCACGGATTGATGATCTGTTTGATCAGTTGAGTGGTGCGAAGGTATTTTCTAAGATAGATTTGAGATCAGGCTACCATCAGGTGAAGGTGAAGCCGGAGGACATACCGAAGACTGCTTTTAGAACTCGGTATGGTCAGTTCGAGTTTATGGTGATGCCGTTTGGCTTGACTAATGCACCGGCGGTATTTATGAACTTGATGAACAAGGTGTTCCACCAGTACCTTGACAAGTTCGTGGTGGTGTTCATCGATGACATACTCATATACTCGAGGACACCGGAGGAGCATGAGGAGCATTTGAGGATTGTGTTGGATGTGCTGAGGAAGGAGAAGCTGTATGGGAAGTTGTCCAAATATGAGTTTTTCTTGGACAAGAATTCTTGGGGCATGTTGTGACTGGTGATGGTATTTCAGTGGATCCGAAGAAGATTTCAGCAGTGGAATCTTGGAAGACTCCGAGTTCAGTAGCAGAGATCAGGAGTTTCTTGGGATTGGCAGGCTATTACAGGAAGTTTGTGCAAGATTTTTCGAGGATTGCCGAGCCGATAACCAGACTCACAAGGAAGGATGTGGAGTTTGTTTGGACGAAGGATTGTCAGGTTGCTTTTGAGGAGTTGAAGAAGAGGTTGACGTCTGCTCCTATTTTGACGTTGCCATCAGGGTCCGGAGGTTTCACTATTTATAGTGATGCATCGGGGAAGGGTTTAGGTTGTGTTCTTCAGCAGCATGGGAAAGTGATTGCCTATGCATCCAGGCAATTGCGTCCTCATGAAAAGAACTATCCTACCCATGATTTGGAGTTGGCAGCTGTCATATTCGCCCTGAAGTTGTGGAAACATTATTTGTACGGAGAGCGTGTGGAGATCTTCACAGACCACAAAAGCTTGAAGTACGTTTTCACGCAGAAGGAGTTGAACATGAGGCAGCGTCGGTGGTTGGAATTGATAAAGGATTTTGATATCTCTTTGCAATATCATCCTGGGAAAGCCAATGTAGTTGTCGATGCTTTGAGCAGGTATCCGGTAGCTATGTTCTTGACGCAGGATCGATATCTGTTGGAGGACTTGGAGAGCTTGGGCATTGAGGTAATTGTTCCTGGGTGTGCTATGCAGATGTGGGGATTACAGATACACTCAGATTTGATGGACAGGATTAAGGCAGCAAAGTATGATGATGTATCTTTGAGGAGTATCAGAGCTCAGGTGAGAGCAGGATTGGAGGATGATTTCACTATTGCAGAGGATGGATCCTTGAGGCATGGAGTTAGATTGTGTGTGCCTAGTGGGGAGTTGCGCGAGGAGGTATTACAGGAAGCGCATCGCTCTCAGTATTTTATACATCCAGGTGCTAACAAGATGTATCGGGATATGCGAGAGAGTGTGTGGTGGTATGGCATGAAGAGGGAAGTGGCACAGTTTGTATCCAGATGCTTAGTGTGCCAGCAGGTGAAAGCCGAGAGACAGAGGCCAGGAGGGTTACTTCAGACATTACCCATTCCAAAGTGGAAGTGGGAACACATTACTATGGATTTTTTGTCCGGACTTCCACGATCTCCAGGAGGGAAAGACGCGATTTGGGTCATTGTTGATAGATTGACCAAGTCGGCCCACTTTTTGCCTTTCAAAGTGGGTTTGTCTACGGAGAAGCTGGCAGAGATGTATGTGAGGCAGATCGTTAGGATACACGGAGTTCCCGTCAGCATAGTCTCAGATCGAGATAGTCGTTTCACTTCTCATTTCTGGAGGAGTTTGCAGGAGAGTTTGGGCACTCAGCTCAAGTTCAGTACTGCATATCATCCCCAGACAGATGGGCAGTCAGAGAGGACTATCCAGACTCTTGAGGATATGTTGCGCACTTGTGTACTAGATTTTGGGGGTTCTTGGGAGGACCATCTCCATTTGGTAGAGTTTGCTTACAACAACAGTTACCAGGCCAGTATAGAGATGTCACCTTTTGAAGCTCTATATGGTCGGAGGTGTCGTACTCCTTTGTCTTGGGACGATATTGGAGAGAGAATTTTGCTTGGGCCAGAGATGGTTGTGGATACAGCGGAGAAGGTTCATTTGATCAGAGACAGACTTCGAGTGGCGCAGGACAGACAGCGGCATTGGGCCGATAGCCATCGGAGACCTTTGGAGTTTGAGGTATAGTTTAGATTTTGTTTGTGCTTGTTCTTGTTTGTTATAGATTAAGTTCTTAAGATGGTATTTTGTTCTAGGTGGGTGGTTTGGTGTTTCTGAGGATTTCTCCGACACGAGGCACGATTCGCTTCGGTGGAGGCGGAAAGCTTAGTCCGCGATTCATCGGACCTTTCACTATTCTAGAGAGGGTCGGTGCAGTTGCTTATAGACTAGACTTGCCACCTGCATTGGAGGGAGTGCACAACGTGTTTCATGTGTCGCAGTTGAGATGATACGTGACAGATACTAGTCATGTATTGGATCACTCGGAGATAGAGGTGGGCCCTACTCTTAGCTATCCAGAGCAGCCAGTTGAGATTCTGGATCGGAGAGAGAAGGTGCTGAGGAACCAGACTATTCCTTTGGTGTGCGTCGCATGGAGGCATCACTCTCCGGGGGAGTCTACCTGGGAGAGAGAGGATGACATGCGAGAGCGTTATCCATATTTGTTTGTACCTTGAGGTATGTTATTTCTAGTTATGTTCTGTTCATTGTTATGTTCTGTTCATTAGTTAGTTGTGATTCTTTAGTTCTGTTCTGTGTTTTTCTGGGGGTAGTTTTCGTCTTTGAATTTCGAGGACGAAATTATTTTAAGTAGGGTAGACTTGTCACTACCACATTTTAGGAAAAAGGGTATTTTAGTAATTTCCTATTTAAATAAATATTGTGCTTGGTAAATAATTTTTGTTGTATTATTTAATTGTTGTTGGATGTTATTTAATTATTTTGGACTTATTTTAGTGGACCCAACTAGTGTAGTTTGGACCCATGGACCAACATGAATTAAATAGTTAGATTTGGCCCATTTAGAAAGCCCATAGTTAAGGAGATGGATTAAATTAATTAAGTGATTAGACTAGAAGCTTCCTTCCTTAATTATTTCTTCATGAGAGGCCCCAAGGGGTACATTGAACATTTTATAATTGCTTGGGAGAGGGGCAAGGCCGGCCTATTAAAAGAGGGGGGAAATTTCTCTCTCCTCTCATTCTCATTCCAAATCTAGATCTAGAATTTCCACTCCCAAATTCCCTCCATTCCCATTCCAATTCCCTACCAAATTCATTCCAAATTCTTCCCAATTCACCATTAGAGAAGGAGGAAGCAAGGATCTAGAAGAAGAAAGCAAGGATCTACAAAGAGGAGCAAGGATCTACAATTTGGAAGCAAGTTCTTCTCAATTGGAGGTTTCATTGGGAATCCATCTCCCAATAGGTATAATTCAGATTTTCCCATTTAAATAGCTTCTAAATCTGAGATTTAATCATGTAAAATCAACCTATATGTATGTACTACCCATAGGACTTTGTTTTGTGTTCATAGGAGACCCATGGAGAAAGTTATGGTGCTTTTTGTGTTAATTTTGTTGGAATTCCGAATTTATATTTTGTTGTGTGTATCAGTTGATCCTATAGATCAATTGGACATGAGCTTATGTGTTTGGGGCTAGTGTCGTGTCCATAATTTGGTACATGTGGTTCGTATCCCAACTATTTGGTGATACGTGTCATTTTGGGGGTTTTCCCTCCGACACGGGACTTTGAACATGTCATATTTTGACACGGACACATAGATCTACTTTTGACACTTTAATTTATTCATAAATATTATTTGTGATTTGTTTGTATCCTTCGGGATGCAATTGGTTGTCTGTTGGACTCCTGTCACATGCGTATCCTAGATCTAGTGGGATACGGTGTGATACTCTCCAATTGTGTGGATTTTTGAATAGATCTAATTATGTATGGTTTAAATTCTTCAATTATAATTAATAAATATATATAGATATTATATATTTATTTTGTGTATTTATTATAGTAATTATTGTAGCATAGATCTATATATTTTTCTGTGTGCTAATATGATGTACAAATATAATATGTAGCTTTCTTGCATGTAATTATATATGTACTTATGTTAATAGTATAAATTATACATAAATGTTTTATAAAATATATTTATGTGTTTAGTTGTGTAATTATATTATTTATAATTATTATGTAATTATTTGTATATTAATGTATATATTTTAGGTGTGCTTCTAGCCATGTAAAATATGAACTTTAATATGTGCATGTGTTGTAACTATTAGTATTTAATTATAAGTTTATATGTGCATATATATATATATAAGTATATAATTATTTATTTATATATATGTATTGTGATTATTATTGCATATATATATTTATATATATATATATATTTTTTTTTATATTTTTATTTGTTTTGGTGACAGTGGTTTCTATGACAGTGAAACTGTCATTATTTGGTCTGAACAGCAGCCGCTGTACAGTGGTCAGCATTAATGACAGATCTGTCATTAATGCTGCGACAGTTTTGAGCGGCAACCTTTCAGCGACGTTTTTTTTGTGACAGTTTGAAACTGTCAGCAAACTGTGACAGCAGCGGTTTTGTATATGGAGTTTCTGCGACGAATTTTCAGTGACAGTCAAGACTGTCACTATTAAACCTATTTTTATTTTATCTTATTTTGTTCACTGTTTTTAGTGACGATTTGACAGTTTTAAATCATATTTTATATATTATTATTGTATATATATATATATGTGTATATATATGTGTTTTGTATAATATTTGTAATAATATATTATGTTATTTGTATACATATTGGTTTGTATATATATTATTTTAGGGTATATATTATTTGTATTAGTAGTATACTTTGTGTGAGTATGATTTGGGATCTAATTTTTATTCCTAAATTGTTGTATTTTATTTCTATATTATTTATATAGATTTCTTGTGAGGTTGACCTTGGTTTGACTTTAGTTGACTTTAGAGTTGACCATAGTTGACTTTTGACTTAGAATTTATTTATTGACCTAGGAGTTGACTAGTTTGACTTGTTCTCTTTTCGGGACCTTGTTTTAATGTGGTATTCCATATCTAGGTCTTCGAGGCACCGAGTCAGACATCTGTGAGACTGTTCTTTGGATTTCAGGCGAGTACATTCTCTGATAGTTTCTCATTTATGATATCCTCTATGTTCGTTGTATCTAGTGTAGATTTACATGTTTCTCTCGACACTATGGTTACACGGATTGGTATATCTGGATCTCGTCATGAGATATTATTCCTTGGTATATGGTGTATATGGTGCAAGTATTGTTTCATTGGTTATCTTGTACATGTACAGACACCAATTCTCGGGGAGACTAGCTATCTTCTTGGGGAATCTAGTGCCATAGCATACCGTGGTTGGATCTATTATACCAGTTGGGGGTGGGGATTATTAGTATAGATATGTGATCAAATCCCTATTGAATAAAGTATTGGTAAGCGAATAGTGTTGATCATGCACCGCACGTATGATTAGCCATGCCGCATTGTATCTTGCCTAAGCCGATCACATGTTAAGCTAGTACTCACACACTTAGTCATTAGTATTATTGTTTCATTGGCATATTGTTCATTATTGTATTTCTTTCCAGTATTTCCTTATTTTCTATATATCTCTTGTATCTATTTTGTGCATCTTGTTTATCCACAGCTATTTACTGTTATATAGTTTTTATCATGGATTAAAACTGCTGTTAGAGATATACTCTGCTCCTTTCCTGACTGGATATATTTTTCCCGATGATACTGAGGAGTACCCTACCTATTATGGACCCCCAGGATATTGTGGGTTTAGATTCGGAGACCCTGGCTCAAGAGGAACTTATCCCAACTGAGACAGTTGACCCTGGAGTGTAGCTTGTAGTATGATAGTATTCTTTTGTACTGGATTTGTCTCCAGCTTATTTTTGTTACTCTTCAGACTCATTGATGTATTATTTTAAACTCATGAGTTGATGACTATTCTATTCTTATCTGATCCGTGTTCATTCTATCTTAGTTCTGTGATTGAGTACACTATCTTTTGGTGGTTCATTATATTAGATAGACTTTCTAGACAGCGTTCTATCGCCGATTCTGCGGCGTAGGCTGGGCGTTGTTTCCGACTAGTATCCTTACCCCGGGTGTGGGTCGTGACATTATGGCATGAATATAAGTGACAAGAATTAAAATGAGTCAAACGAGTCCCAGTTACAATGTAATTTGGCAAGCATGTATTTGTTGGAAACATAAGCATAAGTAAACATATTGTATAGTCTACCTTAGAACCTAAGCCCTTACGTTTGCACAGGTCTAAGGGGGTAGTGTAAGGAGTGAAGCCGTATAGGGACATATCGAGCAACATAATCTATAAGAAAAGTAGTGTAAACAAGTAAAGCAGTGTACTACGAAGAGTATATAATGATCTTCTCGATGCATAATGGGGTCTACTTACATGAAGCAAAGGTAGCATACGAGGGTCTACGTTATAAGCCAAGTTTTATTTCCATGTTCTAACAAAAACAATACAAGATGGGATTATTCCCTTCGTTTGGTGCATTGTATTCTTTATTAGCATGCAATGAGTGATTCACCTAGTGACTAGCATGTATCATCCATATTTTAAGTGTGCTGGCTAAACAATGACAAGTTTATCGTAGCCTCCCACCTTAGTGAAGATCCACCTCGGTCGAGCGATACTCCAAACGAGCCTTTGAAAGTCTAGGTCTGAACGGATGAAGGGCCAAGTCTGGAATCCTTTACCTCAAACGAGTTATCTCACTGAGCAAATCGGGTCGGGTCGTTGAACTTGTGCCATTTGAATCGGTTGTCCGCTTGAGCGGAACGGGTCGTTACATTATACACCACTTAGAAAAAGTTTTATCCTCGAGACTTTATGAGTGTAAATCATTCTATTGCAGTATCGAATCTATCTCAAGCATAGCAATCGGTACAACTAGATTCGTTCGAACATAATTTTCTACTTGTTTCTTATACCGTATTACGTGTATATTGGGTCTGTCTCATTGAATAACTCTATCATTCAATCCAAGCTCTAACTCGGTCTCTATTGCTCCTTAGCGCAGAATATATCGCTTAACGCTGGGTATGTTATGATCCATCTTGAATAACGATCTAAGGCTGAGGCAACTTATCCAAATCGATATACATGTCTGTACGAATCTAACATATTCTCTTGTATTTGTATTCGAGATCAACATATCGCGAGTTTGGATCATGCACATATTCAAAGTGTCCTTCAAACATATGCATATCAACCAACTTAGCGATAGCAAAATATTTTCACTCGAGTTCAATATAGCATTGAGTCTTGGATTGTGCACACGTTCAAGGCGTCCCTCAAACATATGCATTCAACCAAACTTAGCGATAGTAAAATCGGACAAGCTACTTGCAAAAATCTTAAGGGTTCTCATCTTATGAATCACAATGATACTTTCAACAGGGTCAATAAAATCTAAGTCATTCCAAATCTCACGCAAATCAAGTATTGCACTACCGTTAAGCACGATATATCCGATCAACCGATTAGCGTCCATGTCCTATCGTATATTCCGTTCATGTCAAACATAGCACACACTTACCGTTTCCAGTCTAACACTAAGTCTTGCTGCTCCAGTTCTATGGCTTGCTCAAGCAATCCTCTAAAGTTGGTTACACAAGTTCTTTCACTCGGCACATGGTCGTTTGCCTAATTATTAGGTCAGCTCACAAGATAATAGGTAAATTTCAAGCACACGATTCATCGTGCAAATTTGTCGCACGATGCTCGCCCCAATTCTAAAGGTCAAACCATTGTTCATTTTGCACGAGATTTTCTAGCCAAGCTTGTTTCACTCAGATTTCTAAATATCGAGCACAGATCATCCTACTCATATTAGCACATTCGTTGCATAGAGTTCGAGTCCGTTCGGTCAAATCTATGATATATCCAAGTCACATGATAAGCCTAGCATTTCGTATAGTCTATCTTCTTAAACATGTTTTTGATAGAATTCATATATCCATTCCAAATATTTGATCTCAATCATAAATCTATGTCGTCCAACAAGATTCACGTATCCGTTCATAAAATGATCAAGCGTGACTTACTCTAGGTTCTAGACTAACTTATCCAAGAAATACTTTTGATTCACTTGTATTCTCAATTTATCTTATCGTGTCGAACCACAAGTCAAGACGATCCATCAGTTGTCACGCTCCGGTCTTCCGTAAGTTTGATCATCCCTATTGGACGTGAGATCACTATAATACTCCCGCTAGATAATCGTCCTAATCTGGGTGTGACGCATGTACGAGCATGGAGTTACGCTCGTACAAGACAAGAACGTCAAACTTTATAGTTATTATGAAAACGATCGAGACACCTTATCATTTTACTTTGCTCCATCCAAGATATATATATATAATCCTTCAAGTCATGTCCGTTCATGGGATAATTATAATTCATCTAGCAAATTAATCCAACTTTAATGTTGTCATTTGATAAATCTATAGTCTACTTCTGGCATTCCTCAAGCAACTAAGTTTGATACTCAAGACAAAGTCTATCAATTTTTGATACATTATATTTTATTGATTTCGTTTGTAATAATCATCGAACATATTCTCGTGAGTTCGATTATTCCTGCCGGACGTGAAATCACCATGCCGGCGCTCCCGCAGGATAATAGTTCTCGACTGGGACTGATTGTCGAGAGTAATCTTTTCGAACTAGATTCAAGATCATTCTTCCAAACTCCAGGTCAAATTTGTTATCGCTTACCTCTTTCATCGAACCACAATATTCAATCTCGGGCTAACTTCTATTCGAGCGATATTCTACTCAAGTTTAATCCGTTTGATTCAATTTGAAATCACTCGTATGATCCATCAAGTTTCCAACAATTTTTCTTGACCAAGATATTGATTTCTATTTCTTTGAATTCCTATTTGATATAAGCCTTATCACTTATTTAATATATTCTCAATTGTTCAAACAAACTATCGTATGATACCTATGAATTTGTTTGAGCATTTCTAATATGATCCATATACCACTCAGGAATCAAGTTACCCAATTAAATTCTCAATCTTGTTCGTATCAATCGCTAGCATATTCACCAAATAGTTCCTTAGAATTCATTTACGATAGCTAAGCGTCGCCTGATAAATCTTAGTCTCGTATGTATTCCTATTGATAGTCATCCAAGTAAACCATATCTAATTTGTATCTGCTGAAATAAAATACCGTTCGAGCTATTTCCAAAAATTCAAGCACGATCTCTATATTTGCCTTAGCGATAATCTGATAATATTTCTATCGGTTGCCATTCTAATTCTGACTTGTCCTTATCAGAACGATATTCCAATCTCGCTTGCAAACTAGCTCGCACCGATAGGGTCTTGGCGCGCGATACTCAACACAACTTAGCCAAAATATGTGCATAGCTAACCGTCCGAACGATATTCCATCTTGCACACTAACCACCTGGGTAATCATGTATAGGTATTCGAGTTCACACATAACTTGCAAATTCAAGCACGAGTCTATTCCCACAGAGTCTAAAACAGGTCAGAACAAAGGCCTTCGCATAACTATCCAGTATAAGCAATCATATCATTCACATGCACTTTTTGAAATTATGTAGCCTCATTGTAGGGAACATTCCGTTGGGACATTGAGAGAGAGCATATGTAAAAAAACCACGAATGATCTTTTGAAACTGAGAATATCGATATAGAGTCCAAAGGCGTAAGCCATGCTCTGATAGAATATGTCATGCCCCGATCTTCCGTAGGTAATCGACCATCCCCGCTAGGCACGAAATACCATGCCAGCACTCCCGCGGAACGATCTTTCCCATCTGGACGTGACATCGCACAAGCACAAGCTGCGCCCGAGCAAGGCCATGATCCGAACAAGCGATAAAATATCTAAGCTACAGAGTCGTACAGATAGTCTGGATATAGCGGAAAAGAAATGAACAGGCGATTGGTAACAAGTTCACATATTCTTCAATAGCGAAAGCATTGAATAACATAAGTATGGAAGTAAAATAAGTACTTTATTAATATTGCACAAGTATTACAAGCAGTGCTAGGCCGAGATTACAAGTCGCTCAAGACCTCTCTCCTGAAACAATAAAAGCGTGCCAAGTGGCTATATTTGTGGAATGATACATACACGATATTCCAATATTATGTCTTGTATATGTGCTTCAGTTCTGGACGCAATGCTCCAAGGCTCTAGAGTGAACTCCATGTCTTAGCACGCACGAAGGAGATTTCCTCACCGAACGAGGTTCTCCCGCACCTTGCAAGCAATCTTGTGGGTTATCGGTACATGAATGCACTGGTGGGAAGGCTTCTCATCCGCTCCATAAATCCAAACACGTTATAAAGGTTCCATGTACCATATATTAAGTTATCTTTCTAGTCTTGCCTTAGGATCAGTTTTATGGCATAATTTAAAGCCTAACTCGTGTGGCGGTGTGCCGTGCGATATAAGAATAACACGGCAAGGATTACCAACTTACCATTCGTCCTTTCTTGTCCAAGTCAAACCAAGTTAAACCAAGCATGACCATATATAATAAAATCCAGGGGCAATAGCATAAGAAAAAATAAGTGTCATGAGCGAGGTTCTATATTAGGAGTACGAGTTATACATATTACTCAGGTTTGTTGCATTGGATTTTTAGGTATTCAGATACAATTATAGGTACAAATGTGTTACACAGAACAGTCGCCTACAATGCAATGACTCGCACGCGGGTTGCTGCAATCGAGTCAACTTAATCTATATAACAGAAGGTCACTGGCATGAATTCCATAGTGGACGATGTAGTTGTCACGCCCTGGACCCGCCGGTCCGCCGCACCGCCTTGCCCCGCCCCCGTATAGCCGGGATTTATCGAACCGGACATGAATCACCGTGCCCCGGCATGTCGGACGCGAATCATCGCACCCGTCCCGCTGGTACGAGGAAGAGGTTCTGTGTGGCCCGCACGAGTGTATCGGGGTCATGATGCCGTACGAGCCTGGGGTTGCGCCCGTACGAGGCAAATCGTTTAAATTGATAGTTGGCTATCATCACATCAATCGAGTAAGCAGCGGAAAGGGACTTGTTGCAATGCAATACATTTAGCCAACTGAGTATTCGGGACAATCGAGGCAACTTGGGTTCCTTTATGCAAAGGTATTCGTTCGTTCCATACATTATACCCTCTTATACGATAGCATCTCGGGGCAACAATCGAAACCAGGATTCTGGGTCTTAGGGACTGTGGCACGCCTATCACTCCCTCGGACCATCCAGTACCTGCAAGCAAGTAAACTGTTGGTAGGTCATCACTTTTATAAGTACTAGTGAGATAAAACAACTGAACAGAAATAAGCATTCACTCAAACCAACACTAAGTAATCATGTTATAAAATATTACATTACTAGTGATCTTTCTAGTTTTACCTAGGTTCGTTTCATGCAGTTCTAGCAGAGTCATATTACATTGTTTGGAAACATCTTTGGAAACAGAGTTTCATATGCAATAAGCAAGACAAGCAATCATTCATGTTCAGGGTGTGCGCAGCGTGTCTCGTACGACTCGAGGGTCAGATGCATAGCTAGACACACAATACACATCTTAGGGGCAGTCCATCTATCCAAGCCAACACAATGACTTAGCTATATGCAGGGCGGTCCCCGAGTATCTCAGGATCGGCAGCTGGTTGTACAGCATACCAATGACTCATTCATCTTATGCTAATGGCAGCTGTAACTCATGGTTGCTTTCCACTATCTCTGTAGCAGCCGTGACACATGCAGTTCAGCTCTCCACCAAAAGCCATAGTCCGACCACGTGCGAATGCATGGAACACTATCAAATAAACTCTAGTATGCAGATGAGACGAACCATCAGAACAGTTATCGTTGTTGTGGGGCAATCCGACTTATCACTTGAACACATTCAGGCATAATATGGTTCTCTCGAAGCATAGACGATAGTGAACATGTTCATGCACTCTAGGCAAGCATTCAGGATTCTCGTTAGCAGACTTATCATTTCAAAGACAAGCTAGGTGAGTTCGTTCATTAACATGCAAGGCAGGTTCTATCATTCTCTTATGAAAATATTGCAAGCAAAAACTTAGGTTATTATTAAGGCGTGCAAGAATCAGAGAACGAAGTTCTGCCCACTCACCTGATATATAATACCGACGCGGAGCGGGACATTACATACTTACCAACCAACAAAAAGTTTCGTTCTCGAAACTTCAAGGATAAACTTCTCGATATTCCAAGTAGCGATAGTGCCGTCCCTCACCGTACTCAATCAAAACAATCAAGCAATTCAAGTTCAGAAAACATTTGCACTTTAAGAATATCTATGGACTTATTGTATGGAACACTCTATTGCAATACAATATCGATAATAACTCAGAGTCATAGCAACGAATTTTGGGCCAGAAGATCGATTCTGCTCTGATACCATTTCTGTCATGCCCCGGACCTGCCGGGCCGCCGCTCCGCCTTGCCCCGCCCCCGTATAGCCAGGATTTATCGAACCGGGCACGAATCACCGCGCCCCGGCGCGTCGGACGCGAATTACCGCACCTGTCCCGCGGGTGCGAGGAAGGGGTTCTGTGTGGCCCGCACGAGAGTATCGGGGTCGTGATGCCGTACGGGCCTGGGGTTGTGCCCGCACAAGGCCAATCGTTTAAGTTGATAGTTGGCTATTATCACATCAATCGAGTAAGCAGCGGAAAGGGACTTGTTGCAATGCAATGCATTTAGCCAACTGAGTATTCGGGACAATCGAGGCAACTTGGGTTCCTTTATGCAAAGGCATTCGTTCGTTCCATACATTATACTCCCTTATATGATAGCATCTCGGGGCAATAATCGAAACCAGGATTCTGGGTCTTAGGGACTGTGGGACGTCTATCGCTCCCTCGGACCATCCAGTACCTGCAAGCAAGTAAACTGTTGGTAGGTCATCACTTTTATAAGTACTAGGGAGATAAAACAACTGAACAGAAACAAGCATTTACTCAAACCAAAACTAAGTAATCATGTTATAAAATATTACATTACTAGTGATCTTTCTAGTTTTACCTAGGTTCGTTTCATGCAGTTCTAGCAGAGTCATATTACATTATTTGGAAACATCTTTGGAAACAGAGTTTCATATGCAATAAGCAAGACAAGCAATCATTCATGTTCCAGGGTGTGCGCAGCGTGTCTCGTGCGACTTGAGGGTCAGATGCATAGCTAGGCACACAATGCACATCTTAGGGGCATTCTATCTATCCAAGCCAACACAATGACTTAGCTATATGCAGGGCGGTCCCTGAGTATCTCAGGATCGGCAGTTGGTTGTACAGCATACCAATGACTCATTTATTTGATGCTAATGGCAGCTGTGACTCATGGTTGCTTTCCACTATCTCTGTAGCAGCCGTGACACATAAATTTCAGCTCTCCACCAAAAGCCATTGTCCGACTGCGTGCGAATGCATGGAACACTATCAAATAAACTCTAGTATGCAGACGAGACGAACCATCAGAACAGTTATCGTTGTTGCGGGGCAATCCGACTTATCACTTGAACACATTCAGGCACAATATGGTTATCTCAAAGCATAGATGATAGTGAACATGTTCATGCACTCTAGGCAAGCATTCAGGATTCTCGTTAGCAGACTTATCATTTCAAAGACAAGCTAGGTGAGTTCATTCATTAACATGCAAGGCAGGTTCTATCATTCTCTTATGAAAACATTGCAAGCAAAAACTCAGGTTATTATTAAGGCGTACAAGAATCAGAGAATGAAGTTCTGCCCACTCAACTGATATATAATGCCGACGCGGAGCGGGGCATTACAGTAGTCTCGAGGCGAAGATGGTGTGCAAGCAAAATATAATACGGGAGATATTATACCTAGCCCGCCGATAATAGACGACTACCAGTTGGTTCTGTCTAGATCGGACGGACCCCAGTGCCCCGGCGATCGTCCGCAGAATTGGATTCAAAAACCCACCTTGTGCACAAGTTGTCCATGACCATTCGTATCCTCAAGTTTTTCAGATTCTCGTAGGTACATATACAGTTATAGATTTAGATTCAGTCAGGATCTATCAAGTACAGTATCTACTCTCCGAGCAGTCTAATTCAGTACAGAATGAGTATTGATTTTCAATGATATTATGATGTTATCCTGCTTAACCGTCCATTGATGCAGTCCCCTAGTTCGGGAAATACCTTTCAATGTTCTATACTTGGCTAGGAATGGCTATCTTGATAGCCTTCCTGCCTCAACTGAGTGAATCACAGATAGTGAAGTGCGATGATTTGTGGCATGCATATAAGTGAAAAGCATTAAAATAAGTCAAATGAGTACCAATTATAATGTAATCAGGCAAGCATGCATTTGTTGGAAATATAAGCATAAGGAAACATATTGTATAGTTTATCTTAGAACATAAGCCCTTACGTTTGCACAGGTCTAAGGGGTAGTGCAAGGAGTGAAGCCGTACAGGGACATATCGAGCAACATAATCTATAAGACAAGCAGTATAAACAAGTGAACTAGTTCACTACGAAGAGTATATAATAATCTACTTGAGGCATAGCAAGGTCTACTTGCACGAAGCAAAGGTAGCATATAAGGGTCTATGTTATAAGCCAAGTTTCATTTCCATGTTCTAAAACAAGCAATACAAGATATGATTATTTCCTTAGCTAGGTGTATTGTATTCATTATTAGCATTTAATGAGTGATTCACCTAGCGACTAGCATGTATTATCCATATTTTAAGTGTGCTGGCTAAGCAAAGACAAGTTCATCGTAGCCATCCACCTTAGCGATGATTCGTCTCGGTTGAGCGAGCCTTTGAATGTCTATGTCTGAACTCCTGAAGGGCCAAGTCTGGAATCCTTTTCCTCAAACGAGTCATCTCGCTAAGCAAAGCGGGTCGGGTCATTGCACTTGTGCCGTTTGAATTGGCTGTCCGCTTGAGCGGAATAGATGGTTACCAAAAATACCAACAATCTCCCATATATCTCAATATATGGGTTGAACGTTCCTCACAGTGACTGTCTATCATGCATTAGGATAGATGTTGCTTCGACTTGAATCTTTCTGCATGGGTCAAAATAACAGTATGATAAAAGAATGGACTAAGCCTTGAATTATATACCATAGTTGTAATTCTTTTCACTCACACAATGACATCAACTATGCTTCCGGTTGTACATTGAAGGCCTTGCCCATGCTTGGTTTTGGTGTATTTATTTTTGTTGTCTACAAGTTTTCTCTCAAGAGACGGCCTGTATCTCTTTCTATACACTATAAGTGAGTTCTTAAAGAGTCCTTAGCATGAAGTATTGCGCTTCCTTGCGGTGCTATGCCACTATGACATGGCTTTCTGCCGAGGTTTACTCCCTCATGTGGTGTCATCTATTGTAGCATGAGGTTCACTCCCTCTTTGTAGTGTCAAACTATCCATCACGAAGCCTTGCGCTTCCTTGCTGTGTTATGCCACTATGACATGACTTTCTACCGAGGATTTACATCTTTTACCTCTGTGGTATCACACCACTGTAACATGAGGTCATCGACATCTTTGTAGTGCTACCTACCACTCTTCATTCTACAGTATTAGGCCACCTGCCTATGCGCGGTGCTATATCGCTGTGACATGACTTAATGCAGAGGATTTATATCTTTTACCTCTGTGATGTCATACCACTGTAGCATGGGATACAAGTCCCTTATAGTGCTGAAACTACGTGCTTCATGTAAAGCACACCGAACATTCACTCTGTCCGAGAACTCATTAAGACGTCAAAGCCATCCTTCCAAAGAAAATTATTCTTCATAAAGAACAAAAATTAGACAACAGTAGTTCTTGGTCCGTAACCCCTCAATATCTCAAATGACTACCCACTGTTCCTGATATTATTTCAGTCAATGGTCCTTCTTTGAACCAAAAGCTAGATGCCTAGTAGGTTTCTCTTTGAACTAATAACATAAAACTTTATGGTATAATTATATATACACAATATCAGAATATCTTCAAGCCCATTTTGGTTGTTGTGTCCTCGACTAGCTGGCGCTTGAGACCCTTGGTAAATGGGTCCGCCAGGTTCCCCTGACTCCGAACATCAATTACGGCAATAACTCCAGTCTTTATCAGATCATTCACTGCCATGTACCTCAACAACACAGTTTTCTTCTTACCATTGAAGAGGTCATTTGATGCCACTGTTGCAGTCGCCTGATTGTAGCAGTATGTCGGTACCACCGAAATCTACACACCAACCAATGGAAAATCATACATGAGCTCTCGAAGCCACTCTGCTTCATCCGCTGTAGTAGCCAGTGCATAAAACTCAAATTCCATCGAGGAATGCGAGAGCATAGTCTGCTTCGTCGACTTCCACGATATAGCAGCTCCACCTATGGAAAAGACATATCCTCCTATGGACCTTTTGATCTCTACTTCTGAATACCAGCTTGTATCACTGAAGCCTTCCACTACTGTCAGATACCTACTATAGTGAAGTGCATACTTCTGAGTCCTCCTAAGATATCTTTTCACTCTTTTCACAGCCTTCCAGTGCTCTGCACCTGGGTTGCTCGTGAATTAACTCAGCATCCCCAGGACAAAAGCTATATCTGGTCTTGTGACAGTTGTTGCATACATCAAAATCCTAATAACGCTTGAATACTCCAGCTTCCTAACGCTTTTCCTAGGATTTGGCTTCAGCTTCTTCTCACATCTGTACGGAGTATCAATTCCTAGAAGATCCTGATATCTATAGCGTGTGAGCATCTTCTCAATATAATGAGACTTGGACAGCGCCACTCCAGTGTTCGTCCAGATAATCTTTATCCCGAGGATAACATTATCTTTCCCTAAGTCCTTCATACTGAACTTGGATGAGAGAAACTTCTTTGTCTCAGTGCCTCGTACTAGATCCATGCCTAAGATCAGCATGTCGTCTACATAAAGATAAATGATGACCCTCTTTCGTCATCGAACTTTATGTAAACACACTTGTCCGTCTCTCTGATCTTGTAGCAATTTGATCTTATAAATTTATTAAATTTTTTGTGCCACATATTGGGAACTTGCTTCAGACCGTATAAGGATTTTACCAACTTATAAACTTTGTCTTTAATCCCTTTGACGACAAATCCTTCTGGTTGTTGCATGTAAATCTTTTCGGTCAACGCTCCATTCAGAAATGCCATTTTGACATCCAACGGATGAATAACTAGCTTGTGAATTTTACTCAGAGCAATTAACATCTTGATGGTCTTCATCCGCACTACTGGAGCATATATGTCGAATTAGTCGATCTCCTGCTTCTGAGAAAATCCTTTGGCAACTAATCTTGCCTTAAACTTGTCAATAGTTCCATCGGCCTTCATCTTCCTTTTGAAGACCCACTTGTATCTGATTGGTTTAGCTCCTTCTAAAAAATTGACCAACACCTAATTGTTGTTGGAGGTTATTCATTCATACTCGTCATTGATAGCCTTCCTCCAAAAGACAACGTCTTTGGTCTTTATCGCCTCATCATAGGTAAGCAGATTTGCTTCCACATGATATGTGACAAAATTTTCTCCGAAGTTCTTCTGTCTCCTCACCCGCTTAGTTATTGGTTCTACGAGTTCTGGTTCGAACGTTGTCTCTGGAATGATAACTTATTTATGTACTACATCGTCTTTGGAAGCTTCAGCCTCCTGTGCACCCACACTATTCTCCGGAATAACCGCGATAATAATGTTCTTGTGCCTTGCAAATTTATCTTCAAAGAATTCTGCGTCATGAGATTCAATGATATGATTTGATTCTATATCAAGAAACCTCCGAGAATCACTCTTCTCAGTATAACCCAAGAAGATGGTCTTCGTTGTCCTCGTACCTAGTTTATGAATCTTCAAGTCCGGGATCTTCACATATGCCAGACACCCCCATACTCGAATTATATTCAAGCTGAGTCTGACTTTGAACCAGAGTTCATGAGGAGTGACATCGAATGTTGCGTACGATACTCTGTTCAGGATAAACATAGCCGTCAACACAGCTTCTCCCCAGAAGCAGTTTGGAAAACCCATCATAACCGCATTGAGTTCATCATTTCTGTCAACGTCATGTTCTTCCTCTTAGCTAATCCATTTTTTGAAGAGAATACGAAGCAGTCATCTCATTGAAAATTTTATATTTTTTGTAGAACGATGTGAATTCAATAGACCTATACTCTTCGCCTCGATTACTTCTAAGTCTCTTGAGTTGTTTCCCTATCTAACGTTCAGCTTTAGTCCTGAACTTCTTTAACTTCTAGAAGGCTTCATCCTTTGACTTGAGTAGATAGACGAACGCATTCTTTGAGTATCTTCGATGAATGTAATGGAATACTTTATCTTGGCCTTTATGGAGAACTATTTGAAGTCACAGATATCTGAGTGCACCAACTCCAGAAGATCTGTGCTTTGGTTAACCCGCTTGAATGACTTTCTGGTGATCTTTGTCTGTGCACAAACCTCACACTTCTCTACCTCCTTACCCCCATATTTTCAGATAAGCCCTAAACTAGACATCTTGTTTATTCTTTTATAATGAACATGTCCTAGTCTATTGTGCCATAACTCAAGAAAATAACTAAAAAAAGTGACTACATTTTTTATTGTAGCAAGAGTTACAAGTAGAAGTTTGAACATCCCTTCGATACAGAAAGCTTTTATGAAGTATGTTCTTTTGTAAGACATCACCATCTGTCCAGCATTAATGTACATCCTTAAGACTGCATTGCAGAGCAGACTTCCTGAGACCAGATTCTTGGCTATCATTGGTACATGCTTTACATCCTAAAGAGTCAGCAACTTCCCAGAAGTCAGGTTCTGTACCACCATTCCGGTCCTGAGTACTTCATCTTGTGCCTAGTTCACCACCATAACCTTCTCAGATGTAGGCATGTAGGTGTTGAATAACTCCTTTTAGCAAATATGACAGGATGCACCAATGTTTACCCACCAGTCAAAGTCGACACCAGTCGTGACAACCTGTGCAATCATAGCAACATTGTTAGGCTCACCTGTCACGCCCCAGTCCCAAAATACCGTGGGACCAGACGCGTGTCAACGGCCAGCAGTACGCACCAATGGACCAACTCACTATAAAGGATCCATCAGGGCATACTTAAGCTGTAAAACAAGTCTACGACAATCATGGTACAATTAATCTCATCCGCACAAGACATAAACATGGTCCACAGAATAAATAAGGAATGTAAATCAACAGCAAGTCTCACATAGTACTTCGGGGAACAACCCGATAAATATCTAATACAATGGTTCATCTGACCAGAATATAAAAGACTGAAATAAATAAATAAAGCTGAGCATAAACAAGGATGCTCAAGAGAAGTCTTCAGCTAAGACCTCGTCCTCGGATGGGGGTACAACTCCTGGATCAGCTCCTGCTCCGGTCCCGTAAATCTCGGGATAAACCTCGTCTGCAAAATCTGGGGACAAAAATCCGGATCCAGGTCCTCAGGGGACATAGCAAGGTACAAGAAAGCTCATGCCAATAAATACAGATAAGCAGTGCAGCAATATATAACTAAATGAAACAAGGGGGTAAATATGTAACCATCTAAGTGTAAATGCAAGTGAGAGCAGCACTAGTCTCAGGCTGAGCCACTACAAGCTCTGTGTCGGGGAGCCGGTAGCGGTAATAACCGGTAGTGGGTCTAGCTCTGCTACGAGAGTCTACGACCTCTCAATAATAGAAGATATACATAAATACAGCCTGTAGCCTGTGTGTCTCTCCCCACCCAATGTAACCACGCATATCATGACCACAACATCTCATGCCCATGTCAAGCGCGATCATAGCTAATGCAACCAGTCATAAAGTATCTAATAGTATAATGTCCATGTCCTGTACCCTATACAGAATCACCACGAATATCTCGGGAAAATCCTGTCTCATGAATAGTGTCCAGTGTCCTGGGTCATAGAGTACTTGATAAGACAAGTACGAGAATAAAGTGTCACGAATGTCCATCTCTAGATGACCGTACCCAACACTGCATACAGTGTCGGCACCCGACTGATAATCAGACGCTAAGTACGTCACACGGTCCTAGGTTGAGCATGCACAGCAATATATATATAATAAGCAAGGAAAATAGATAACTAAGCTGCATAGAGTGGCAAGGTACACTTGCCTGATGTCCGAATGTCAACTGTCGTCCTGGTATATGTGGATCCGGTAGGGACTACTCCAAAAGCTGTAATAAATATCACCAACAGTCTCAGAAGATGACAAATAACTGGAAATGCCTGTCCTTACGTCCAATTTGGACATAGGGGCAAAAAGGTCATTTTCGGGCCAAAGCGGGTTCCATCTGTGGGCCCACTTTGCACCGAAAAGCGCGTCAGGGTCAAAGGTCTCCAAATTCTGCAAACTCAGTGTCTACAAGTCAGGAACGATAATACGAACCCAACGGAACTTCCAGAATTGGATTCCGATGAGCCGATCTCAAAATCACCCGTCGAGTGGAGCCTATGGGGCCCACGATACGTGATTTTGTCAACGTTCTCAGAATCGAACCAAACTTGGCTCACAGGACCAGCGTATTGCTATGGATCCGATGGCGCAAGTTTCGTCTCGATCCGACGTGTGTACACGAAGTTACAGCGTGTTCCAGAATCGACGGATACGGGGTGTCGTCGGCGGATACGCGTTGATTCCGGGGTGCACGCACCTCCGAATCGACTTCTGCGAAATCCTACACGACCGTATCAACGTCGCGCACAGTTTGGTAAGACCACGTGCGACCAAGTCATCCCGTTTGGCGGGGCGGACTCAGTTCCGGGGTGAAACAGGGCGTTGTTTTTTCCTGTTTTGGATTGCGGTGTACGATCACTACAGGACGCGATGCACCGAGCGATTTGCACGGGCACCGAGAGGGTTATACAGTCTACGCATAGCAATCGACGGAATTAAAAACGGAGTCGCGAGTTGGGAGAAATCAATACCTGAACAGGGCTCCATGGATTCTGTTTTCCAAGTGTCCGAGAGTCCAATTTGTGTCCTGGTCGTGTCCTCGCGTGTCGGGTTGCTGTGTCCAGACCTAGGGTCTGACTCGGGACAGCGGGGTTCGTCGGACTCGGCTCGGGGAGGGCAGCGGAGCGGCGAGGTCGGCGGCGTTCGGGGACAGTCGCGGATACTGCTGTAGAGTCGGTCGCGGAGGGAAATCAGTCGACAGCGGGGTCGACTCCGGTCCTCAGCGGCTCGGCGGCGCTCGGGGACGGCCGCGGGTAGGTCGTCGAGGCGTCTAGGGTCGGCTCGGTGCTACGTCGGCGGGGTTGGGGGCTGTCTCCAGGCGGGGTCTCGAGCAGGGAGGAGGGTGCGGTGGAGCCGTGGGATGGTTGACGGCCGAGGGCGGAGGGTCTGACTGGGATGGGGGAGTCGGACTCTGCTCGCGGCGGATGGTCGATGCCTGAGAGCGGCGGAGGAGGGAGAGGGTCGATCGGGGAAGATGACGGCGGATGATTTCCAAAGCTGGGCACGAAAACCGAGAAGGTTTTATAGGTGGTCTACAGGAACTCCGGCGGGCTAGGGTTTCCACGCGGGTTTCGGGTTAGGTTGGTTTGGTTTGGTCCAACTGGGTCTGGTTCACAATCCAAATGGCTAAAGGTCCTCGATACATTGCTCCGGTGTCCAATAAATTCACCGAAAAATGCCATGCGTCCGGTTTTCCATTATACACAATAAATTTCTATTTCCAGAATATTTTAACTCCATTTGGTCACACTTAAAATTATTTAACCCACAATCACCTTAGCTTTAAATTCCAGAAAATACTGAAAATACGGAAAATTATATAAATTTTATTCCTGAAATTTAGGGTGTTTACAATCTTCCCTCCTTAAAAAGATTGCGTCCTCGCAATCGAAGAATAAGCTACTAAAGAAGGGTTATGGAAACACAAGGTGGCCTAGTTTACAACTGCCTCCTTGAACAAGTGGGGGTATCGCTGACGCATACTATCTTCTCGTTCCCAAGTCGATTCGCCTGGTGAATGATGTTTCCATGCTACTCGGACCAGTCTGATTGTCTGTCCCCGCAATGTCTTCTCACTGACGTCGAGGATGCCAACTGGTTGCTCTTCATACCTCAAGCTCGGGCCTACCGCGATCTCTGAATGATCGACTATGTGACTTGGGTCGGTCACGTACCTTCGCAGCTGTGAGACGTGGAATACGTCATGCACTCCCTCTAAGGATGGAGGTAATGCAAGCCGGTAAGCCACCTCACCAACGCGCTCTAGAATGTCAAATGGGCCAATATACCTTGGGCTCAGCTTGCCTCTGCTCCCGAATCTAATAGTACCACGAGTGGGCGAAATCCTCAAGAACACATGATCTCCTTCCTTGAACTCTAGGGGACGCCTGTGTGTATCTGCCCAATGCTTCTGTCTGTCCTGAGCTGCTCGTAGATGATTCTGTATCTGCTTCACCTTCTCCACTGTCTGCGTTACCAATTCTGGTCCCAGTATCTGACGTTCACCAACGTCACTCCAACACACAGGTGACCTGCACTTCCGTCCGTATAAAGCTTCAAATGGCGCCATCTGAATGCTGGCCTGATAACTGTTATTGTAGGAGAACTCTACTAAGTGCAAATGATCTTCCCAAGATCCTCCGAAATCTAGCATACATGATCGCAACATGTCCTCCAAGATCTGAATGGTGCGCTCCGATTGTCCATCTGTCTGCGGGTGGTATGCCGTGCTGAATTTGAGTCTGGTGCCTAGACTCTCTTGCATGCTTCTCCAGAAATGAGATGTAAATCTCGAATCTCGATCCGATACAATACTAACAGGTACTCCATGTAATTTGACGATTTGTCGCATATACATGTCAGCTAGTACCTCTGTGGACTGTCCAACTCTAAATGGCAAGAAGTGTGCCGATTTAGTGAGTCGATCCACTATCACCCATACTGCGTCTCTTCCGCTGGGGCTTCTCGGAAATCCTGTGACAAAATCCATCGTGATGTGCTCCCACTTCCATTCCGGTATCGGAAGCGGCTGTAACATACCTGCAGTTCTCTGATGTTCGGCCTTCACTTGCTGACATACTAAGCATTTGGCCACAAATCTTGCGATCTCTCTCTTCATTCCATGCCACCAGTAATACTGTCTCAAGTCCCGATACATCTTGGTTCCTCCTGGGTGAACAGAGTACATAGAGCTATGCGCTTCAGTCATTAACTCCTGTCTCAATTCTCCATTTGGGACATACAGGCAATTTCCAAACCTCAATGTCCCGTCTTCGTGGATGCGTAGTCCTGTCTGCATACCTGCTTCTGTCCTTTCTTTGAGTCTTCGGAATCTAGCATCGGTGGGCAATGCTTCTTTAATCTTCTCCACGAGTGATGACTGAATCTCAAGGTTAGCCATCAATCCATTCTGTCCCGGTACGATAACCTCTATCTGTAGCTCCTGTAAATCTCTCAATAACTCGGGCTGCATCGTCAAGAAATACGCCGTAGGCTTCCTGCTGAGTGCATCTGCAACCACATTCGCCTTTCCCGGGTGATACTGCAGATCTATGTCAAAATCTACCATCAGTTCCAGCCAGCGTCTCTGTCTCATGTTAAGCTCCTTCTGAGTATACACATACTTTAGACTCTTGTGATCAGTAAAGATTTCTACCCTCTCTCCATAAAGATAGTGCCTCCATATCTTCAGTGCAAATATAACAGCTGCTAGCTCCAGATCATGTGTGGGGTAGTTCTTCTCGTGGTCCTTCAACTGTCTCGACGCATAAGCAATGACCTTGCCATGTTGCATCAAAACACATCCTAGTCCACTGCCTGATGCATCACTATAAACAACAAAACCTCCTGACCCTGAAGGAAGAGTCAAGACAGGTGCTATTGTTAATCTTCTCTTCAGTTCTTCAAAAGCCTTCTGGCAGTCTTCTGTCTATACAAACTCCTGATCCTTTCGGGTTAGCTTTGTCATTGGTTCTGCAATCCTTGAGAAATTTTCTACGAACCTTCGGTAATATCCCGCAAGTCCGAGAAAACTTCTCACCTCTGCGACTGATGTGGGTGTAGGCCAAGTCTCAATTGCTGCAACCTTCTCTGGATCCACTGAAAGTCCTTCTCCTGATATGATGTGCCCCAAGAAAGGCACTCTGTCCATACAGAACTCACACTTACTGAGCTTGGCATATAACTTCTCTTGTCTCAAGGTCTCTAACACGATTCTAAGATGCTCCTCGTGCTCTTCAGGGCTCTTGAAATATATGAGAATGTCATCAATGAACACCACTACGAATTTATCCAAGAACTGATGAAAGACCCTGTTCATTAAGCTCATAAACACTGCTGGCGCGTTGGTTAAACCAAACGGCATCACCAAGAACTCATAATGCCCATACTTCGTCCTGAAAGCTGTCTTCGGGATGTCTTCCTTCCTCACCTTGATCTGATGATAGCCGGATCTAAGGTCAATCTTCGAGAATATCCTTGCACCACTCAATTGATCGAATAGATCATCAATGCATGGTAAGGGATACCTGTTCTTGATGGTGACAGCATTCAGTGCCCTGTAATCAATGCACAACCGTACTGTTCCATCCTTCTTCGGCACAAATAAGATGGGTGCTCCCCAAGGTGAAACACTGGGGCGAATGAAACCCTTCTCCAACAGATCATCTACCTGTTCCTTCAACTCCACTAACTCCTTAGGTGCTAGCCGATAAACTGATGAAGTGATTGGCTCTGCTCCTGGAGTTAAGTCTATTGTGAATTCTATTTCCCGATCAGGCGGTAAACCTGGAAGATCATCAGGAAATACATCCACAAATTCTGATATGACTCTTGGGTAACCTGTCTCCTCTTCTACAGATAATACCCTAAGAGTAGGCTGAACTCCTTGCTCTACTGCTCCTCGGAGAAACTCGAATTCTGGGTGTCCTGGCGGTCTAAATATAACTCGCCCAAGTCGGCAATCAAGAGTCGCATGGTACTGACTTAACCAGTCCATACCAAGTACGACATCATAATCCGGCATAGAAAATATCAGAAACTGCGCTCGCATCTCTCGACCACCAACTACTACAGAACATGATCTACAGACGTCACTAACCGGAATAATACCGCCTCCCGTAAGAATCCTCTTCATCTTCGGGAGGGGTGCGGTAGCTACTCTATGGGCGGCTACAAAGCTAGCTGCTATAAATGAATGCGATGCTCCAGAATCAAATAAAACTACAGCAGGTAATGAAGCTACTAAAATAGTACCTGCGATGACCTCGCCTGCTGTAGCCTCCTCCTCAACAGCTAATGGGAATGCCTGTCCCCGTCCCTGAGCTGGACCTCTCTGCTGCTGCTGCTGCTGCTGAAATAGGGCTGCCTGTGGTGCCAGTGGTGGTCTCTGCTGATTTCCTCCTGGGGCTGGTGGTCTGACTCCACCAACTCCTGTCTGCTGGGCTCCTGCTGCTGGATAAGCTGGTCGTGGTGCAGGCAATGCTAGTCTTGGCGCTCCGTCCCGGCGTTCGGAACAGTCCCTGGAAAAGTGCTGGCTGGATCCGCAGCTCAAACATAGTCCCAACTTACGCCTGCATTCCTTCTCAATGTGTCCTACCTTGCCGCAGTGGTGACAAGTAGGAAGAGGTCTGTCTCTATGTGCTGCTCTATCTGGCATACCCCTCTGGGTTCGCTTTGCTGAATCCCCATGTGCTGGCCTGGATGGTGCTGATGTGATAGGCCTCTTCAGGTTAGTCTCCCTTCTAGCGACGCGCTCCAAGCGTCGGGCTGCTGCAAGAACATCGGTATAAGAGGTAGGTGCTACCGATCCAATCACTCTCTGAAGCTCGAACTTCAAGCCGTCAAAGAACTTCTCTGCTTTCTCTTCCTCCGTCGAAATCAATGTCGGGGCAAAGCGGCTCAGGCGAATAAATTCCGCATTATATTCCTCCACTGACATGCTGCCTTGGATAAGGCGGTTGAACCTGTCTCTGAGCTCTGACCGTGCGACTGCCGGGATGTACATCTCTTGGAAGAGTCTAGAGAACTCTTCCCATGTGACTCTGTCCTGTCCAAGTCTCCTCTCTTCTGCTAGCCACCAGTGATGCGCATTATCAGTTAACTGCATTCTAACTGCAGTCATCCACTTCTCTCTCGGAAGTTCAGCGGCTTCCAACTGATGCTGAATATTGGTGAGCCACTCATGAACTTCCGTTGGCCCTTCCTTACCAGAAAATGTGCGAGGTTTGAGGTGACGGAAGTCGGTGATAGATCCCGTCGACGTTCTCCTCGCTGCTGGATTAGCCTGCTCCAATGCGGATACCAGGCTGGTCCTCAGATACTCGGCCTCCTGCCGATGGGCCTCTTGCTGAATCTGTTGTTGTGCTTGCATCATAGCATACATCATCTGGAACATCTGTTGCCCATCCATGGCTTGTCCTGGCGGGAATACTGGCATCTGGGGTGTGAACTGAGGTGGTGGTGGAATGTCGTCTCTCCGGAACCTTGGATTAGGCTGTCCGGTTTGATCACTCTGCGATGCTTGTCCACCATCCCCTGGTGCCACTCCGTCTCCATAAGTAACCACAGCGTCGTGTGGTGTATCCAAAGGAATATCCTCTCTATTCCCGGAATCCATTGCTCTGCAATCAAAATATAAACTGTAAGAACGCTCAGAGGAATCAATACAGGATGCAGTTCAAGTAACAAATTTCGAGTTCGATATAGAGTTCAACAATGGTTAAATAATGGATGAGAACCTAGAACTTATCTTATCCTTAGGGCAGGCTGGTTCGGTTCCTAAGTTGAAACCGAACAATTTAGTCGTAGACCTGCATGGGCCACCACAAAAACCATGTCACGCCCCAGTCCCAAAATACCGTAGGACCAGACGCGTGTCAACGGCCAGCAGTACGCACCGATGGACCAACTCACTATAAAGGATCCATCAGGGCATACTTAAGCTGTAAAACAAGTCTACGACAATCATGGTACAATTAATCTCATCCACACAAGACATAAACATGGTCCACAGAATAAATAAGGAATGTAAATCAACAGCAAGTCTCACATAGTACTTCGGGGAACAACCCGATAAATATCTAATACAATGGTTCATCTGACCAGAATATAAAAGACTGAAATAAATAAATAAAGCTGAGCATAAACAAGGATGCTCAAGAGAAGTCTTCAGCTAAGACCTCGTCCTCGGATGGGGGTACAACTCCTGGATCAGCTCCTGCTCCGGTCCCGTAAACCTCGGGATAAACCTCGTCTGCAAAATCTGGGGACAAAAATCCGGATCCAGGTCCTCAGGGGACATAGCAAGGTACAAGAAAGCTCATGCCAATAAATACAGATAAGCAGTGCAGCAATATATAACTAAATAAAACAAGGGGGTAAATATGTAACCATCTAAGTGTAAATGCAAGTGAGAGCAGCACTAGTCTCAGGCTGAGCCACTACAAGCTCTGTGTCGGGGAGCCGGTAGCGGTAATAACCGGTAGTGGGTCTAGCTCTGCTACGAGAGTCTACGACCTCTCAATAATAGAAGATATACATAAATACAGCCTGTAGCCTGTGTGTCTCTCCCCACCCAATGTAACCACGTATATCATGACCACAACGTCTCATGCCCATGTCAAGCGCGATCATAGCTAATGCAACCAGTCATAAAGTATCTAATAGTATAATGTCCATGTCCTGTACCCTATACAGAATCACCACGAATATCTCGGGAAAATCCTGTCTCATGAATAGTGTCCAGTGTCCTGGGTCATAGAGTACTTGATAAGACAAGTACGAGAATAAAGTGTCACGAATGTCCATCTCTAGATGACCGTACCCAACACTGCATACAGTGTCGGCACCCGACTGATAATCAGACGCTAAGTACGTCACACGGTCCTAGGTTAAGCATGCACAGCAATATATATATAATAAGCAAGGAAAATAGATAACTAAGCTGCATAGAGTGGCAAGGTACACTTGCCTGATGTCCGAATGTCAACTGTCGTCCTGGTATCTGTGGATCCGGTAGGGACTACTCCAAAAGCTGTAATAAATATCACCAACAGTCTCAGAAGATGACAAATAACTGGAAATGCCTGTCCTTACGTCCAATTTGGACACAGGGGCAAAAAGGTCATTTTCGGGCCAAAGCGGGTTCCATCTGTGGGCCCACTTTGCACCGAAAAATGCGTCAGGGTCAAAGGTCTCCAAATTCCACAAACTCAGTGTCTACAAGTCAGGAACGATGATACGAACCCAACGGAACTTCCAGAATTGGATTCCGATGAGCCGATCTCAAAATCACCCGTCGAGTGGAGCTTGTGGGGCCCACGATACGTGATTTTGTCAACGTTCTCAGAATCGAACCAAACTTGGCTCACAGGACCAGCGTATTGCTACGGATCCGATGGCGCAAGTTTTGTCTCGATCCGACGTGTGTACACGAAGTTACAGCGTGTTCCAGAATCGACGGATACGGGGTGTCGTCGGCGGATACGCGTTGATTCCGGGGTGCACGCACCTCTGAATCGACTTCTGTGAAATCCTACACGACCGTATCAACGTCGCGCACAGTTTGGTAAAGACCACGTGCGACCAAGTCGTCCCGTTTGGCGGGGCGGACTCAGTTCCGGGGTAAAACAGGGCGTTGTTTTTTCCTGTTTTGGATCGCGGTGTACGATCACTACAGGACGCGATGCACCGAGCGATTTGCACGGGCACCGAGAGGGTTATACAGTCTACGCATAGCAATCGACGGAATTGAAAACGGAGTCGCGAGTTGGGAGAAATCAATACCTGAACAGGGCTCCGTGGATTCTGTTTTCCAAGTGTCCGAGAGTCCAATTTGTGTCCTGGTCGTGTCCTCGCGTGTCGGGTTGCTGTGTCCAGACCTAGGGTCTGACTCGGGACAGCGGGGTTCGTCGGACTCGGCTCGGGGAGGGCAGCGGAGCGGCGAGGTCGGCGGCGTTCGGGGACAGTCGCGGATACTGCTGTAGAGTCGGTCGCGGAGGGAAATCAGTCGACAGCGGGGTCGACTCCGGTCCTCAGCGGCTCGGCGGTGCTCGGGGATGGCCGCGGGTAGGTCGTCGAGGCGTCTAGGGTCGGCTCGGTACTACGCCGGCGGGGTTGGGGGCTGTCTCCAGGCGGGGTCTCGAGCAGGGAGGAGGGTGCGGTGGAGCCGTGGGATGGTTGACGGCCGAGGGCGGAGGGTCTGACTGGGATGGGGGAGTCGGACTCTGCTCGCGGCGGATGGTCGATGCCTGAGAGCGGCGGAGGAGGGAGAGGGTCGATCGGGGAAGATGACGGCGGATGATTTCCAAAGCTGGGCACAAAAACCGAGAAGGTTTTATAGGTGGTCTACAGGAACTCCGGCGGGCTAGGGTTTCCACGCGGGTTTCGGGTTAGGTTGGTTTGGTTCGGTCCAACTGGGTCTGGTTCACAATCCAAATGGCTAAAGGTCCTCGATACATTGCTCCGGTGTCCAATAAATTCACCGAAAAATGCCATGCGTCCGGTTTTCCATTATACACAATAAATTTATATTTCCAGAATATTTTAACTCCATTTGGTCACACTTAAAATTATTTAACCCACAATCACCTTAGCTTTAAATTCCAGAAAATACCGAAAATACGGAAAATTATATAAATTTTATTCCTGAAATTTAGGGTGTTTACATCACCATTCTCTTTCTATTTGGGCTTGGATCTGCAGTCATCCCGGTAGTGGTCCTTCTTGCCACAATGAAAGCAAGTCACTTCGGACTTGGGCTTTGGATTCGGCTTAAATGAAGTTGACCTCACCTTCAGATGGTTAAAGTCATTTTTTTTTATTGTGAGAAGCCTTCTGCTTCCCCTTGGAATCACCAGCATGCACCAAGTTGGCCTTTGCCAACTGTTTGGACAGAAAATCCAACTTTACTTGTCCCCTGGCCTCATCTTCAATGTGAATCCAGTAAAGAAGATCTTCGAGCTGGATCTCCATCTTCTTACGGTACATGTCAGTCTTGAACTTGATCTAGTCTGGAGGAAGCTTGGTGATGATAGCCCCAACCATGAACTTATCTTCCTGCTTCATGCCCTCTTCCTTCAGCTTCTGCTACATCTTCAGAAGTTTCTTGACTTGCGACAGCATTACCTTCTCTCTTCAAATTGCAAAGTAAAAAACTTTTCAACAAGATGGATTTTAGACATCTTTTTATCAGTTTTGTAATGCTTCTCAAGAGCTTCCCAGACGTCTTTCATCTTCTCTTTCTTGTTGTCAGACTCTGCCATCGAGTCCTCCATTGCATTGAGGATCAATATCCTGTAGAGGTTGTTATCTTATTTCCACTTGTTGTGCGCATCCTGAGCTAAACCAACTTCAAGTTCTCCTCCATCTTTAGGGATAGTAGGTTCTACATCAACCAACACATAAGCAACTTTGACAAGACGAAGATTCAAAGAGATCTTCCTCTTCCAAATATTGTAGTGTTTACCATTAAACTTCTCAATCTTATAAAATCTAGTATCGAGAAGGTTTGATCGGTTATCCATCTTACTCAGATCTTGCTTTGAGATTGTTAGTTCAGATGCTTAATCAAAGATGGTAAAACCAAAAGTTAAAGTCGAGATCAAGATTTCACACAAGAGTTTCCTTCTTGCTATCTCTCAATCCAAGAAGAAGATTATATATAGGATCTGATTACAACTTGAAACAAGATAACAAAAGAATTAGAGAAAACTATCTTCTCGTTCTTCCTTGCAATCGCAGTTGCAAACGGACATAATAGATGTTTACAACTTGCAAAATATAAGAGGAGAAAGAAGAATAAACTATGCTTGTTGGGGTGATAAAGATCACCGTTGCTCAAAGCAAGATTCGCCCCACACGATCTGCTCTTAGGAACCAGTATGTTCACGTAGAACTTCTGCAACGCTCATTGTCACATTTTTGCTTGGACTCGCACGAACTTCCTGGGCTGCAATGGCGACTGCTGCAACTCTCTCCGTCTTCTCCATTTTGAAGTAAGTCCTCAATGTAGGCACGAAGAGAGTATTTATAGAGGAGCCTAGCCTCCCATTAGTTATAAAAAGATTGGAATAAATTTAATTTATATCCTAAAAGATTGGAATAAATTAAATTTATATCCCATATGATTGATTTGAATTAAATTTAAATCCCACATGAATAAATTTAAATCCTACATGATTGAAATGAATTAAATTCAAATCCCGCATGAATGATTTAAATCCTACATGATTGGAATAAATTAAATTCAAATCCCAAAAATATTGAATTTAAATTAATGACTCAATCTTTCCATAACTAATTAAATCTATCCGATACCAGCGGACCCACATGCAACCGCTCATGCAGCCCCACAAGCAACCGCTCATGTGGTCGCTAATGTAGTAGCACATACAGCAGCGCAAGCAGCAGTGCATGCGGTTGTCCATGCGACCACTCTTGCAGCCCGATCATGAGTCCAGCTCATGTGGCCGGCTCATGCGTCCCGGTCATGTGTCCAGCTTATACGGCCGGCTCATGCGTCCAGCTCATACGGCCCACTCATGCGTCCAGCTCATGCGGCTGGCGCATGCGATGATGCATGCAACTCGTGCATAATCGAGCGCATCAAATATGCACAAGTGTCATGCGGTCCACTCATGCATCCAGCACATGCGGCCCGCTCATATGGCCGACTCATGTGTCCCGATCATGCATCCAGCTTATGCGTCCCACTCATACATCTAGCTCATGCGGCCAGCTCATGCGTCCAGCTCATGCGTCCAGCTCATATGGTCCGTTCATACATCCAGCTCATGCGGCCGATGCATGCAACTCGTATATAACCGAGCGCATCGAATGCACAGAAGCGTCATGCGCCAATGTTGACGTGCTAAGTGCAAAGTGCCCCAACAAAGTGCCACTTTGCACCCTTGAGTCCGAGTCCGAGTCCTAGTCCGAGTCCGAGTCCGAGTCCGAGTTCGAGTCCGAGTTTCTAATCTCCTTTGGGGCTTAGCTCCTATGGAATAAATTCCAAGGGAATGATAATAAGCATAAGTGCTTTCATTAAGGAGTTAATCCTTCTTTATCATAATAAAATACCCCATATGGCACCCATGTGCCTCACCACACCCCATGTGCACACCAAAATACAAGAAAAGCCTTATATTGAGATACCCACTTGGTGGTGTAGCCAATGTGGGACTATCTTTTATAGTCCAAAGGCAAAAACACCAACACATAATATTCTAAGGTACATCACAAAAGAAAGATTAGTTAAAGTCTACAATTCTAACACTCAAGTCACATCATATATAATTCATCAAATATATCAATCCACAAAATAAATAATTCTATATAGAATGCAATTTGGAAAACATTTGCGTCACACATGGTTATTTTCTTAGCAATAATCTTATTTTTTTGAGATAAATTATTGCTAAGGTTGACTCGATGCTTAGGTTGCCACAAGGTTGTGGTCTAAAGATATTTTAATTTATTAATCTAACTCGTTGGTAGACTAGGTTAAGAATCTTAATCGATGTGAGATCAAGTTAAGAACATCCCTTGACACAAGCTAGGCTAAGGATTGCAGCAATTAATCACAGGAAAGTAAGCTAAGCCTTATAGCCTCTCTTCGTAAGGCCTCACGAAGAAGGTAGTACTGATCAGGTTTTGTTTGTTAATTTTCTAAACATTTCATCCCATGTGACCTAATTTCCCCCCCCCCCCCCCCCCATAATGCAACATATCAATCACAAACAACCAATCAGTAATCTTTTCTATTATTATCTTGCAAATACAAAAGTATTTGTTTCAACCCGTGTGTGCTGGAGGGCACAACATGATACGAAGAAACTATATTAAGGATTATTTGTCGCAACAAATATCCTTCACTTAAATGATCATGGCTTGAGGATTTAGTTTCACTTGCGTACCGATGTATCAATATCCTATACAACCTAGAGTCCAAGTACCATCTTTAACATGTTTTAGGGTTATCATGTGTAGTGCCCCGCTCCTCATTCCGGGGCACTATATTGGCAATCCTATTTGTACCGATTGATCGAGACAGATTGAATTAAGATTCTTCCTCTCTTTGGATTGTCTTCTTTGGAATTATCTCTCATATGAAGTGGATCGTGTCTTGGCGAAGCGCTCTATATAAGAGTCATTTTCTCAAACCTTTTCACTGTTTATTTTTTTTTGCGGTTACTTTCATTATTGGTTTTATGAATGCACTTCCGTTGATGTTTTTTATGGTTTTTATTTCTTGCATTCATCGACTTATGTATTGATATCAAATTCTGGGAGAAAGAGAGAAGAAGTGTATTGATTCTCTACTGGTGCAAATACAGGTAATAGTGTAGATGAAGTATAGGCGAAGAGTTGGAGATCTCTTTCTCTCGACAATTCTTCAACGGTGAGACTTTGATCCTTCTTTTCTTAACTTCATACCTTAACAAATGACTCGCTTTTCACATCCATCGATCAGTGCTACCATTAAAAAAATATTCAAGATAAAATATTGCAACAAGTAGTATGAAAGTTACGAGCGATGACTAATTATCATGCTAATTGTTACAAAAGTAACCTTATTGTTGCATGCTAATTTTCATATTAAATGGGTGTTTTAGTACTGCGCTAAGTAGAAATGAATTCATGGATAAATGTTGCAACAAGTAATATGAATTAAAGTTATGAGCGATGGCTCGAGGCAGGTAGAATACTCGAAGAGAATATGTTAGGTAGTTATATCAATATTTATGTTGTCTTGCATGATATATTTATTAACTTAGTTTCTTAGATATACATGGTCATGGACAACTTGTGCACAAGATTTTAAGTTCCTCGAATGGTTGTTGGGGCACCAGGGCCGGTTCGGGCTAGGAGAAACAATGGTAGATGTGCTTAGGTACTAGCACGGGTGATTCAAAAAATTTCAGTAGGGCTTGCTACCCTTGTTGAAAGGATCATCATCTAACCAAGCTATTGTCCATGATGGCTTGTGGTGTCAGGGACGTTAATATATTTAAGTTGTTTAGCTAATAATATGTTGCTCACAGGGAAGAACATGACAAGTTCTGTTGTAGGAAAGGAGAATGGGCCGTGGGTAAGAATCAACATTTGATGATGCATATTATGTCTTACATTCTTGTCTTTGATTTTGGAAATTGAACTAAGAAAAGATAGAAAGATCACCATAATAATGTTTGATTCACATGATTATCGTGTTGATTTTGGTGAGTTGGGTAAATTCACCCTCACCAGTGCATGTTAAATTTGTTGATCCCCATCTGAACAGTTTCTACGAACCAAGAAGGTGTACCGAGGAGCTGAAAGCCTGTCTCGTACATCAACCGAAGCTTGTGCATATTTTTTTTGAAGCTTCCAAGTTGCACTTTGAAGACTTTTGCCGAAAGTGTTTATATCTTTTATTTTCTAGTAAAGGGATGTGATGTATGGAATGATGCATCTCATTTTGTTTGTTCAAGTTGTAAGCTCATACGACACCATTTACTCAGCTATGTATCAAATATAAATTATCAAAAGAAAGTTACCTTCTTCCATGTCGTGTTGTTATTCAATTTCTTTGCTAAACTCTGTTGCACACGAGCATGCCTTGTACAAACACAACATAGGCTTGTACGACATCACGTCCGGTGACGACTTATCGATTCGTCAAAATTGAGACGTGACTTCATGAGTCCGTTGCTAACTTGTGTAATTCGATTTTCGAATATACAGATATCTCTAACTTTTGGGGTAAAATTGCATTTAACTATTTTCAAGACCAGAGAGGGTTATCTTCCAATTTTTTCGCAAAATCTTGCAGTCTCCTTTGTATTTCTTGCTCTAAAAACATGCTATATAATAATCTTTATGAGACCTGGAACACCTCTCCATAAAATTTGCCACAATATCCCCTCATTAGATATATTCACACGTAATTCATAATAGCACTTAATATTATGAATTAAAGCAAGGAATAAAGAATTCTTACCAAGAGCAATTTACTTTGACTCTGTCGAGCATACACAGTGAGTGCGATCACTCTAAAGCAATATTAAGGCCTAAAAGCTATTAAGCAAGAGTTCATAAATCTTAGAAATATTGACACATAATTAGGTCATGTGACTAAGTTGTTTATAGTGGACTGTAAGGTTGCTTGTCAGTTGATGTCACACGCCTAGATTTGACCATTATACTGAATTGTAAGAAATTAATCATAACAGTACCGAAAACCATAATTTAGGATTTTACGAACCTCTTCGTGGATTCCTATAGAATTAAATATTAAGTCTCTAAATAAGGTTATATGTGATTAGACATTAACTCGAGTTCGCTACCTCAGATATATGTCGGTTTTTTGCTAAATTGGTAAAAATTGGATATGTTGCTTAATTTTAGGCTCGACACAACAATATAATTTTACTTAAATAAATTATAATTGATCTAACCTACTGTAGCATTCTCTAAGGAGCAACCCTAATTAAATTATCAATCAGAAAAAGTATAATTTGGTTAATTCAGGACTAGAATCAATAGAATGCTTTTAGAAAATAGTTTGAACAACCTAAAATCGTAATTATAAAATTTAGGAATTTTTGATAATTTTTAGTAATTAAAATAATTTAAAAATATTAAATAATGACTAAAATACAGCTTCTACAAACTTGGGCAGGAACCTATTATAACAATTTTGCCCCAAACTTTATCTTTAGAGTTATTATTAGCATAATAATATTTCCTAAATTTTTAGAATTTTCTAAATTTACTCACTATTTTAAATAATTTAATTAGCCTAAAATCTATTTATTAAATAAGTTTTTGCTTTTCATTCTATTAGTGAATGCATCCATAATAAACCCCGGGGCAGAGCCGGCTCTACAAAGATACCAACTTAGGTGTGTGCCTAGTTCCGTAATATATATATATATATATATATATATATATATATATATATTTGGAAGAAGTAATTGTGTTACAGACTCCTAGTTCGAAGGCCTACAAACTCGATCAGAAGATCCAACATATATATATTCAGGTGCGGTGCAGTGCAGTGCAGTGCAGGCCTTCGGGCCGGAATGTGTGGACCTTCGGATCGAGTTTGTAGGCTTTCGAGCCAGGAGTCTATAACACAATTACTTCTTCCAATATATATATATATATATATATATATATATATATATATATATATGACGAACAAAGGAAATCAAGTATCCTCTTAATTATTTTATTGACCTAGGGTTCTATAATTTAAGAGAAACTACAATCATCTCATTTTCTTAATTATTTTATTGACCATGATTTAAGAGGAAGAGCAATTGCCTCCTTTCTTTAATTTATTTAAGACCCCCAAATATCTTGAGACTACTATGCCTCGGAGGCGTAGCTACCTGATCCTGAGGGGCCGCAACTATACCCTCTGGGATTTTGCGTGTCATGCCACATGGCGGCTACGGGGCAGATCTGTTGTTCAGTAAATTTATGTCTCTCCCCTGTCCCCTTTGTATAACATGTGGGTTCCACTGAAGAAAAAAAAATTCAAAACTAGATGCAGGCCCAAATGTCATAAAAAAAAGGAAACAAACAAGGGACACTGATTTATTAGACAGCATATCTATATCTCGCGGCTACATAGAACTCGAATAGTACAATTTATTTGCATGAACTTCATTTAGTAATGTCATTTAACATAATTTTCCCATAAACTTACAAGGCCACCAAAGCCATGTTCCTTAGTGAAACACAAGCCATCATTAAAAACTCTTCGTCACATGACAGTATGCGGAGGCACTCTGCTAGTAATCCATTTCAAATGGGAAGATGGAGAAATAACTAAAATTTATTTCTCCGATATTAACGTATAGCCTTCTCCTTAAGATTATTAATGACATGACTACAAAGGTTCAGAATCATCTAAGCTTGAAAATAGCTCATTGCTCAAGCTCAGGCTTTTGTTTCTCAAAGAGCTTCTTCTTCAACCAATCAAAAAGTCGTAAGATAAATACTTTTGTTTTAATTAAAAATTATGGGTTGAATATCGTTCGGGTGATCTGGACGATTCCGTCAAGAACGAACCGATTGCACAAAAAATGTATCAGAAATCGAATATTTCTTCTTCGTCTTTATGTCATACCAAACTATTTATGTCATCCCAAAATAATACTAAAAGACGTTCCTGCGTACTTTGGAATCTACGAATTACTTCTTAGCAGGTCATCTTTGGGGCCTAGTGCTTTGTTCTGTATTTGATGGTTAAACCTTGTTTTTTTTCCCTTCCATTAAGTCTTCAATTCTGAATTCTTCTGTTTTATTTTTGAAAACCTAATTAAATTGCTTAATTTGTCAATGGCTGATGGAGCCCAACTGGTTTAGAGGATTTGCTCTCTAACTAGGGCCGGCCTAAAGGATTTGGCTGTCCTAGCCAGAGCTAAATTTAGTTTTCCTTTGGCCTTGACTTCAAAAGAAATCAAAAAATTGATGGCGAGTGGGGTTGGTAACGACGTCGAAATCTCCGGTTCTAACGACGACGAGGAGCTCGGGTTCCGAGTTCCACTTCTTGAGCTACTCGAGAGCTCCTAGTAGGAACTCAAAATATAGGCCTAGTGAATTGCTAGTTCAATTGACAGACTGGAGTTAGGGTAGACCGATGAGGCTCTATTGATGGAGAGGTAGGAACTTAGGAGCCTGGGGGGTTGCTAACCAGAGGGGGGTTGTCCAAGCCCAATAGTTTGTCAGGCTTACCCCAGGACTAGCCTAACTCTAACTTCTTACAAAACTTTATATACTGCTACATTAGTGATAAGTTTCTTTTTGACCTAACTGTAGTGGTAATTTTGAAGAAAATCCGATTATGTTACAATTTAAGCAATAGTTCTGCTATTTGTCACCCAAAAATTTTAGGCGATGTCATCTGCAATTATGTGGCATCTGATATGGCAAAGAAATAACAAATTAATTACTTAAATTTTTAATGTTATTATTAATTTTAGTGTTAAAATTTGTCATTTCTGTTGTTATATTAGCAGTCATGTTAGATACCACATAATGGAAGATAGTATCATCAATTTTTTGGGATAATAAATATTAATTTTGTTTAAGCAATCACTTCACTGAAAACCTCTATGTAACTTGACATATTAAGATTTATTCTTTTTAGAGAGTATAATTGGAATTTATGCACAATCATGCATGAGATTAATGTTTTGTCATCATTACCATTTAAATATTCTTAGTCATTACTGAAATTAACTTGAAGAAAAAGTTCCCAAAGAGACAACATTTTGAAAACTACTCCTATATTTTATACTTATTATACTAACTATTCCTAATTTAAAACTAATTATATTTACCATACATATGTTTTATATTTTTTACAGAAATTTATAACATCCACTATCTCTATGTTTTTTTTTTCTAAAGAAAGAAGGATACCTCTTGTAATTAATTTTAAAATTGGAATACTCTATATAATACTCCTAAAACATAGGGGAGGAGTCCTAAAACGTAGGGGAGGAGCTGTGTCTCTGAGTGTATTTATTTCTTTTGAAAATGTAGGACTTCAACATGCACAATAAGAAGTTTGTATTGAAAAATAGTAAGCAGAAAACAGTTCCAAGCTGTATGCTGCTCATTAGAGTTGCACCACTCGGGACGAGGAGAAGTGAAGATTTGGTTACTGCATCCTTCTAGATTCCTCTAGGAGGGAGACATAATTGTCATTGCATAGAGCATGACTTTTTTTTATGTGAATCGAATCGGAGTTGGCCCATGAGATGCGATATTAGATTTGGTCCATATGTCCTAAAAGAGAATTCTCATGTAAGATCTAAATCAATTCCAATTATCTACACCTCATGATTTCACCTCAAATTCGATGTGGGACTAAATTATCAACTATATTGTCACTCTCCTTTGAACGCTAAATCGAAAACGAGATACAATCCAACAATCTCCACTTTATCTCGTTTCCGCTAACCAAACAATCTTAGCACACTCCGGCTAACTTTGTTCGTTCCTGCTAACCGAGCACCCAAGAGATCCAACATATTATTATCTCAATCTGTTCGATCACAAAATCAAATCTGACACGTTCATCCACACCACAATTGTGTGCCAACTATAATGTCTTGCTCTACCTTGGACTCGTCAGTTCAACCTTTAAAGCCAATTCACGTAGTTACTCCACCTTGAGAAGTGTCCGTATAATACATGAACGTTCAGCACCATCTGTCTCGAACCAATTAGAGCCGCTCAAACCAGTCCCGTAACCTTTGGTTATGATACCACTTGTTGGGAATCCGGTGTGATCCGAACCGGAGTTGGCCCATGAGATGCGATATTAGACTGGACCCATATTCCTTAAAAAAAAAAATCATGTAAGGCCTGAACCAATTCTAATTATCTATACCTCATTATTCCACCTCTTATTCGATATGAGACTAAATTACCAACTCTATTATCACCCTCCTTTGAACGCTTAACCAAAAACGAGATACAATCCAACAATTGGATAGAGCATGTCCAGAAATAAGTCCGACAAGACTTTTCTATTCTTACACCATCTTGATTTTATCAAAAAAAAAAAAATCTATATGCTTTTATTAGTGTTATTTTTTCAATAAGAATCAGGGACAACTTAAATTAGTTTCGGCTAGAACAACCTAAACCTAAACCGTAGGTTCCTGCCACTGGATCCTTTACACCTCCTCTGTTGGCGACTGATTGATATGGAATGAAGGCCAGTGATCATCTTCTTCTCGTTTCAGTTGCACTTCCTTTCGTGCAGTAGAATTATCATATGAAGAAATTATTGATTTGGGATTGAACTCTGATCCGCAAGATGATCTTCGTTTTGTCACTGCCCCAATGGTAGGGATCTTCAATTTTTGCATGGCGTTCTACGTCCTCGCCGTCTCCATCACCGACCACACTTCCACATGGTCATGGGCAGATAACCTATATGTACTCCGCAACATTTGACTGTGTTTGGTTTTCGGTGTTGTTAACCCCTCTATTTATAGCAGATGATCAGTGTTTCCAAAAATCTTCTGATCCACCAATAGTTGGTAATTTTGATATTGTCCATGCACTACATAATGAACATTATTCATGCACTACAGATGTAAATACATGAATATCCACATGTACCCAAATCCTTCGCATCATATCACCGATAGTTTTATCAGTAATTTTAATCTGGGTGTGCAACGTAAAATAACCATCATTCGGCGGTCTCAGAATAGGATGAAACTTAAATCAAAGGAAGAATTCGATGTTTCACATTCCATGCCTCAAGTCTCATGGCAATCCGAAGAGGCTCTATTGACGGAGATGTGGAAGACTTAGGAATCTGGAGGAATTTGGTGCACTGTAGACCAAATGGGTTCGTCAATTCTGCGATGGGCTTAATCGGCTTACTCGTAGGGATCCGGCCCTGTCTGCAGATAGCTCATTGCTCAGGCTCTGGTTTCTCAAACAGCTTCTTATTCAATCAATCAAAGGACCGTAAGTTAAATATTTATGTTTAAACT